>CM014270.1:16387477-16431068 GCA_004135705.1 Alloteropsis semialata | reverse complement strand
TTAAGCTCTGGGGATTACTAGAAACAGCACGGTTGAGTGATGCACCTGACACTATGGAATGGAGATGGACACAGAATGGCATATACTCGGCCAAAACGGCCTACATGTCACAGCATCAGGGCACCTACAGCACATTCCCGCATGACACTATCTGGAAAGCCGAAGCTGAAGGAAAACATCAGTTCTTTGCTTGGCTGCTGATCCAATGCAAGCTGCTAACTGCCGACAAGCTGCTCAAGAGAAGCTGGCCTTGTGACCCGATCTGTGCTCTGTGCCGGCATCACACAGAGACTGCAGAACATCTCTGCCTCCACTGCCCATATGAGCGTGCTGACAGACAGACTGATCAATGCACCGGCCATAGAGGAAAACATCGAACAATGGTGGATCAATGCATTGGCAGGCCTATCTAAGAAGGATCGGCGTCATAAAGCTGCATTGCTCATCTACACGGCTTGGAACATATGGAAAGAACACAATCGAAGGATTTCTCAAGGCCATCAGGCAACATCGCAGCAGATAATCAACTACACTTTGGAAGAGATGCAAATTAGGAAGCAAGCGTGTGGGAGTCCCGAGTTCCCGTAGTTATTATGTTAATTAGTTTAATTCAGAGTTCGAGCATCCTTCTTTTATGTAATCAACCTTGTAAGAACTTGCAATCTCCCCTCCCTTAAATGAATTGCAGTGCTCCTGCTTTAATTTCAAAAAAAAAGAATTTGAAGGTTGCTGTCCGTGGACAAAAATCACTGTCAGGGCCTGTTTAGATTCGGTGAAAAACTTTGCGAAATATACTGTACCAATTTTAAACCGAAGATTAGGAGGATTGAATATGATTTAATTATAAAACTAATTACACGGATGAACAGAAAATCGCTAGACAAATCTATTAAGCCTAATTAATCCATCATTAGAGATTGTTTACTGTAGCACGACATTATCTAATCATGGCCTAATTAGGCTTAATAGATTCATCTCGCAATTTCACTGGGGGGTTATGGAATGGATTTTGTCAGTTATCCATATTTAATACTTCTACTTAGTATCAAACATTCGAATTACTGTAGTGATGAAAAAGTTGGCGAAACTAAACAGGCCCGTATGCAACTTCCAGCCTAGTTGAAACCTCCAAATCTCCCAACTCCTAATTTGTTTATTTCTAGTGCCAAAGCCATGCCGTATCATTGTTTCATTTGGTGATAATGATTTTTTTTCGCGACCGTGCCTTAGCACGTATTTCATTAAGAGGAGTAGAGAAAAAAACAACCGAAAAAACGGCCCGATCATCGGAGCTGATGAGCGGAGACCGAAGATAGTTTTTATCTAGAGTAATTACAGAGGCACTAATTCGCGACCAGGCGTTAAAACTAAAGCAGCTGCAATTGGGGCAAGGCTCCGAAAACGCGCTTGTACCCATCTGGCGATCTGTTCCCTGATTTCTCCTAGTAGTTCTTCCGTCGTTCGTTGTTTTCTGTTGAAAGTCCGGGCATTGCGCTCCAGCCATATGTTCCATGCAACAAGGGTCACCAGGGTATCAAACCCTTTTCGAACGGTCTTGTGCAGCTGCTTCCATGTTGCTGCCCACCAATCAGCAAAAGTGTAGTGTGCCGCAGAGGGAGTTAGGTGCTGCCATCCACATATCTGTAGCACTGAGTGCCAGACAACCCGGCCGTAAGAGCAGTGAAGGAGGTGGTCGATGGTCTCTGATTCTTGATCACAACAAATGCAGGTATCGTCATCTTGTAGGTTGTGCCGCTTGCTTCGCGCAGCCGTCTAGCAGCGGTCGTGCAGGGCAAGCCATACGAAAAACTTGCATTTCCCAGGGGCTCTTGTATTGTGAAGAATGTTTGCCGTAGGTATGGCATACCGTCCAATGAAAAAAGCACGATAAGCTGAAGCTGTCGAGAATTCTCCATCCGCAGTCCATTTCCATTTGAAAGTATCAGGAGTGCCTGGTGTGACAACAACCGTTCTTATGATCTCCCAGACGTCAAGATAGTCAAGCAACACCTGCACCGTTAGGGCTCCAGTAATATCCTTCGCCCATCGCTTATCCAGCAAAGCTTCTGATAAAGCGCTGGCCGATCTTCCGAGAGGTAGATGATAAGTTCAATTGATGGAAAACTCGACGTTGGTGATCTGGCTTCAAATCAACACGATTCAAACCCTGCAACCATTACACCACTGCTCCGTTGGTTATCAACCAAGCACAACTTGATTGACCTCGCCGAGAAGGCTTTTCCCTGCAAGCGAATCGAAGAACACAAGCAAGAAGTGAAAGACACAATCTGAAATTGCAGATCAATATGAAGCGAAATATATGGTGTTCAAGCTCTGGTCAACAAAGGACTAATCGCCACAGGGTTGTAGAACAAGAATGGGGGCCTTGAATTACTGTAAACGGACTTGTCACCACAGTTACAATGAATCTATCACAGTTTCGACTTCGAAAACTTGACTAAACAAAACCCAAACTTAAAGTGACAGTGGCTACTGAGTTTAATACCCTCAAGGGGTGAGCTAGGGTTGGGGGCGGCTAGGGGGGCGCCCACAACTTGGGCTTAAGACCCGACATGGCCCAAAGAGGTGACGCGACATTTTGTCATGGTCACACAAAATGATCCACAAATGTTCTGGAGTTGGGACCAGAACCAAAATGATGGCGTCGTCGTCCCCTTTCCAACACATCAAAGATCACCTCATTTTGATGTCGTATGAAGGAGATATCGCCGAAACCGTGCAGGGGTGTCGGCTGAATCCGAGACGAACGTGCAGCTGAGTTGGGGACGAATTGCAACTTGGAGAAGACCATGACGCTTGTATGTTCAGCATGGCGATGTCCTCATCATCCTCCCCTTCTTGAATTGGAGTCGTCCTTGACTCCTTCCCATCAACAAGCTCCTGCAAAAAGTTAGTGACAGGCGATCCAACGCACAAGATATAGTATCATGGTAAACACTAACATCTTGACAAAGCATAGTGTAACAAGGTGCATCATGATTATCACATAACTCAGCAGTAGCAGAAGTTGTAGCAAGAAAAGCACCTCCTTTTAATTTAATTCCATTGTTTTTAGCAAGGTCTAATGGAGCTTTATTCTTAATTGCATTAGCATGGTTCCTAATATCCGCAGGAGATAAAGGAAGCAACGTAAATTTCTTGGCCTTATGCATGAAAGTGTATGTATTAGTTCTACCATGGTGTGAAGCATCAGTATCAAATTCCCATGGACGACCTAATAAAATAGAACAAGCTTGCATTGAAACAACATCAAAATCAACAGAATCATGATATGAACCCATGGAAAAGTTGATGCGTACTGATCTAGTTACCTTTGTCTTACCACTATTGTTGAACCATTGGAGCTTGTATGGATGCGGATATTGTCGTGTGGTCAAGCCAAGCTTCTCGACTAGATATAAACTAGCCAAGTTGTTGCAGCTCCCACCATCAATTATGGTGAGGATACGGCAGTCCTTGACGATGAGAAACATGTGGAACAAATTGTGGCGTTGAAACTTCGTCTCTTCCTCTTGTCCCACATGTGAACTCAATAAATGCTGCACAAGAATACTTTTAAATCCCGCAGTTGCAGCTGCAGAATCAATTTGAATGGTCTCTTTTTCACCATCTGTATCTGCATCAAGGTTAGTAGCAAGAGCTAATTTATCTTCAACATCACTAGAACTTACATATCCACCATCAGTAGTTGCAATATAGGCACGTTTACTAGGGCAATCCTTCATGACATATCCCATTCTCTTGCAGCGGTGGCACACGATGTTGGAAGAGCGGCTTGTAGTAGCACCAGGTGAATCATCTTTTCTCTGTGACTGAAACTGCAAAGGAGGCAAAGGTGACAAACTACTCACATCGGAAGCAGGTGTAGTGGTAGTCGGTATTGCTGGTAGCTTAGCAAAAGGGGTCTTGGACTTATCGTTTGTCGGACATGGTGAAAAGGTCCGAACAGTGTTGGAACTGAAAGAGTGATGTTGGCTTCGTCCCTGTAATTCCCTTTCAGCTTTAAGAGCAAGATGATACAATTGTCCAAAACGAGTCCAATCTTTATAATCAAGAATATCCTGGATTTCACGATTTAAACCACCAAAGAATCTAGCACAAGTATCCATATCATCTTCATGAATATTACAACGTGCTAAACTAATAATAAGCTCCTAATAATATTCCTCTACGCTTTTATTACCTTGAGTCAAAGTTTGCAATTTTAATCTCAAGTCACACTGATAATAAGGAGGAACAAAACGAGATTTCATGCGTCATTTCAAAGCATTCCAATTCTGAGGTATAGCATTTGGTTGATTAGTAGTGTAAAAATCATTCCACCAGAATAAAGCAAAACTAGTAAACTCACTAGTAGCAAGTCTAACTCTATGCTCCTCAGGAACTGAATGAGAATTAAATTTCTGTTCAACAGCAAGTTCCCAATCTAAATATGCTTCAGGATCAGCATTACCGGCAAAAAGAATCATGGTAAATTTAGCTTTAGCAAAAGGATCATTATTACCACGATTGTTACCTCCCATGCCGTGACGGTTGCGACGAAGGCGATCCCTGTCACGGTCATCTCGAGGAATTTCCTCTTCCTCTTCCTCGTCTTCATGTGCATCCTCAAGAGGAGGAGGAGGAGGACGGTGTTGCTCAGGAGGGGGACGTCGTTCAACATGTTCCACCCGAGTGACCAGATTTGTAATGTTGCACATCATCTCATCAAACCTTCTGGTCATGTAAGTGCGCTCATCAGCAAGAAGCCTCGTGAGCTCGTCCTTGCCCACACAATCCTTGAAATCAGTTGGAGACTCTGACCCTGACATGGTTAGAAGACAGGAAAAGACAACACAAAGTATTATCCCTATCAAATAACAGCGACTATGTGGTGGTGGGAAGTGGAAAGCAATATCTCAAGCGGCTTACCACTGTCTTGCAAATGTTCTTACTAAAGCCAACAGGGCGGCATAATCTGTTGTCAAGCTTGGGTGTAACAGCTGCAAGGAGAACCTGCGCTGAAAGAAGTATATGTGAAGCTTTAGGCAGGCACAATATAGTAGCAAGGATTAGCAAATTTCGAAAGTAGAAAAGCAAAGTTCAATAAGTATCCAAAGCACAAGTCTCAATTGCTAGCTAAGATGTGTCCGGAGACGTAGCACAACAAGTTAGAATAAAGAACGATGGATAAAGATCAAAGAACAAGCACACAACAACTTCTGCAATCGTTTTTAATCCTTTCACTGATAGAGACCTAAAAAAACAGGAGCAAACAACCTTATCTTTTACTGAATTTTTTTATCTCTGAACAAGGAGCACAAAAGATAGAAGCACACAAAATTTCACCTGAAACAGAGGTGTATTGCAGTCTAGGGAAATTCAGGAACGTTCACCGAAAACCCGCAATCAACTTAAATAAATTTTTTAATTATCTTCCCGATTTTTTTTGAATTTTTTGAGAATGCCAACTGACCTTGTCATAAATCTGCTGTAAAAAATTGAGCCAAAACGGAGCACCAAGCGAAAAGTTATGCCCGTTTTACTGAAGGTATCTCAAGTTATGGTTTTGAAGCGGCAAAACTCGGCAGAAAACATAGCGGCGGCTAGGGCAAAGCTTTCCTATCCGATCACGGCTAAGTAAAGCTTCTCAGCAATGAAAACCAAGGGCAATGTCTTTCCTGGTATGCAGTAAGCAATAGGTATTCGCCAGATGAAACAAAATCAGGTATGCGATGCAAAGGCGATCAAAGCGGCTTGCAACCTATCTAGGGTTTGCGCGGCGAGAATTCACACAAGGCGGCTAGCGAGGGCAAGTCGAGTAATGGGATGGATCGACTTGTAATCTAGGTAAAGGTGGAGTAGGACAGCGGCGGAAACAAACACACAGCGAAGGGCGATTGAACTACGACGACGAATACAACCTAAACCAGCAACAAGACTCGACCACGGACACAAACTCAACAAAGCGAATCTCAAAACGAAATTGCAAGGCTAAATAGGCGGTAGGACAGCGGAAAGTAAATATTTTTAGGGCTTTTTGTGGACTATAGGGGATGAACACGAATGAATCTAAAGGGCACACGATAATACCTCACGGACAACCTGAAGCTCTGATACCACTTAATAAAGCGCTGGCCGATCTTTCGAGAGGTAGATGATAAGTTCGATTGATGGAGAAGTCGATGTTGGCGATCCAGCTTCAAATCAACACGATTCGAACCCTCAACCGTTACATCACTGCCCCGTTGGTTATCAACCAAACACAACTTGATTGACCTTGCCGAGAAGGCTTTTCCCTGTAAGCGAATTGAAGAACACAAGCAAGAAAGTGAAAGACGTAATCTGAAATTGCAGATCAATATAAAGCAAAATATATGGTATTCAAGCTCTGGTCAACAAAGGACTAATCGCCACAGGGTTGTAGAATAAGAATGGGGGGCCTTGATCACTGTAAACAGACCTGTCACCACAGTTACAATGAATCTATCACAGTTTCGACTTCGAAAACTTGACTAAACAAAACCCAAACCTAAAGTAATGATGGCTGCTGAGTTTAATACCCTCAAGGGGCGAGCTAGGGTTAGGGGCGGCCAGGGGGGGCGTCCACAACTTGGGCTTAAGGCCCGACACGATACAAAGGCCCGACATGGCCCAAAAAGGTGACGCAGCATCTTGTCATGGTCACACAGAATGATCCACGAATGTTCTGGAGCTAGGACCAGAACCAAAATGACGGTGTCATCGTCCCCTTTCCAACGCATTAAAGATCGCCTCATTTCGATGTCATATGAAGGAGATATCGCCGAAACCGTGCAGGGGTGTCGGCTGAATCCGAGATGAACATGGCAGCTGAGTTGGGGACGAATTGCAACTTGAAGAAGACCATGACGCTTGTATGTTCAGCGTGGCGATGTCCTCATCAGCTTCAGCGACCGTTCTTTTTTGTCGAGTGTGTGGTCGTACTTCCTGTAGAAGTCAGGGGGCAAGATCCGAAATTGCCTGTCCATTGATCCATTTGTCTGTCCAGAAGAGAGTTTTACGACCATCTCCTATCACCACAGTAACACATAGGTGAAACAGGGCGGCGACCTGTGGTTCAACCGAGTCTGGGAGAGCTGTCCAAGGTCGGTCACTATCCGTCTTTTTGAGCCATAGCCATCTCATTCTTAGAGCATATCCAAATAACTTGAGATCAACGAATCCAAGGCCGCCCAATTCCAGAGGACGGCAGACCCGCGGCCAGGCCAACATGCAATGCCCCCTGCAACCGAATCTGTTCCTTTCCATAAGAAGGCCCGCCCGCATTTGTCAATGCAATCGATGGCCCAGGGGGAGATGGCAATTGCAATTGCCGTGTGTATAGGGACCGCGGACATTTTGACCTCAACTAGCACGGCTGAGCCGGCCTTGCTTATCAATTTCGCTTGCCATGTTGGTAGCCCATCTGATACACGATCGATCAAAGGTTGGAGATCATCTTTTTTGAGCTTCCTGGCTGACAAAGGGATCCCCAAGTATTTACATGGTAGCGATGCAAGCTGCCCCGGAAAGAAGCGTAGTAGAGTCACGGTAAAGGTGATATATATTTATCTGGATTGGTGATTAAGCCCGCCGCACAACCAAATATGTCCAGAACTGTGCTGGCAGCTGCCAAGTCTTGTTGGTCCAGGGATAGGAAAAGGATGACATCATCAGCATAGAAGAACGCTCGTTCTTTGATTGCTTGCTGTCCGAGACTTTGGTGATAGAAAAAAGAATAAAAGCAACAGTGATTTGTGGATGTGCTATATCAGGGTGAATTTCTAAATAATTTCACATAAAACATCTACGTAATACGTAAGCATGAACAGGTAAAACAAGATGCTTATAAACAAATAAGTGAGCATATTCATATCAAAGAGACGGATTTGAGAGATAGCAGGTGTGGACTTCTGCCCGAGCACATTAATAGCTTTTCCCTGCTATAGGCATTGGCAAGTGTACAGATCACTCTTCGGCTCTTTTGACAACAAAACATCTGTAGTTCCGTACAGATTATGCACTCCAGAAAAAAACTAACTAAAGGTCAACGATGGCGTAATCACGATTACCAAATATGGAAGGCACGAACCATCACAAGTGTAAGCAGTTTTGGTGCCTACTGTATAAACAAGTTAAACCTGATAAGTGCAGGCCTTTTTTAAAATCTAGTGACCGTAAAGAAATTGACCATTGTATGATGGGTACTTCTTGCAATCAGATTTAAAAACAGCAAGAGGAGAAGAGGAAGAAGATCTACAACTCATCACAATACTAAACAACAGAAAGAACAAAAGGAAGGGGCACAAAGGCCATAGATCCAAGTGAAACTAAGTGTAGTTTAGTTGGTTAGATTTTTTTGTGAAACCTAACCACCCGGGTTTGAGTCTCCGACCCAGTAGAAGTGCCTATTGATAGTGAGGCGTCTATATGCGTGACTTCGTCAATCTCAAGATTGAAACAGTCGGTCCAGTCTCTCGAAGATATTCATAAGGGTGGTTTTGCGTGCGTTTATTCGTAGAGGTGTGTTGGGTGTAACTTCCCGTACAGTGGAAAATGTAAACACTTCCCTACGGCCCAAGGAAATAACACGTGAAACAATAGAGTGCTTTTTCCTCTCCCAGGATCCGATCCCCAGTTACGAGTCGGAGCTCTTATTTATAGAGTTTGCTTCATTGAGTTTGATTACATTTGTACCCTTGTACGCAACAACTCTAAGCCTTGTTTACAACAATGCCCTTGCAAACCGTACTAAAGTTACCCCTAGATGAGTCATTTCCTGCAGCGGGCCCCGTCCGAAGTCCATACCATCCCCACGGTGGGCCCCGCAGCGCTTCGAAGCCTCCGCCTTCTTCACGACTCCCGAAGTCCCTGGAAGGACTTCGCACGACTTCGCCCTTTATTCGGAGTCATCCCGCATTCCTAGGAACGACGCCGAGGCCTGCGTCAAGCCCAAAGGTACCCGAAGTCCTGTATTCCTGCAAGCACTTCGATCAGAACTTGGTCAACCAAAAATAAGCTTAAGCCCGGAGGTTGCCTTGGCCGAATACTCCCCAACAGTAGCCCCTCGCGAGCGAGGGTCAGGGCTAATCCGCTGGGCCGAACTTGCGACTTTGCACTTCGCGCTTATCTCGCGTGAGGGGAGCCTTGAGCCTGATGAGGCCAAGCGAGCTCTGGCTCTTCCCGCCCCCTTCGGCTCGGTGGATGTTGACCATGCTTGCTGTTGACACGTAACCATCTTCTGAGACGGTTACTATGGTTTCCCGAGATAAAAATGGCCTTATTAAAAGGGTAAATCGGTGAAACCCCAGTTTGAACCCTAGGACGATTTTAAAATTGAACCACCATTGGCGCGCAAATTGAGGCGCCATATCCTAGGGTAAACGCTGCGCCTATATAAACCCCCACTGTAAAATCCTTTTTACTCATGCCTTCCATCTTGGATTTTCTTCTCAAGAACTCGGCAACTTCGCTGCTCGACCTTCGCTGGTAAGCCTCTTCGTTTCCCTTCCGTCGTTCTCACTGTAGACTTTCCTAGGGTTCGCGCTTGATCTAGAGCTTATATGCTGTTGCGCACGGTCACAGGCCTGTTCTTCCCTTTGATGCACGAGATGGCTCCTCCAAAGATCCGCGCGGAGGACGAAGATGAGATTCCCGACCCCGGCATTCCGCCGACTACCGTCTTTGGACGAAGTCGTGTTACCCCTGCTGTCCTGAAGACATACCGCGAGCGCGGCTTCCTTGCTGCTGACGCCGGGAGAGCTCCTGAGCCTTCGGAGACGGTGCCACATCCCCGCGACAACGAAGTCGTTGTGTTTCGGGATCTATTCACTGCTGGGCTTCGACTTCCCTTGGACCCCGTTTTGGTCTCCATTCTCCGGGAGTACGATCTCTTCATGCATCACCTCACTCTGAACTGCATACTACGCCTTAGCCTGTTCATGTGGATATGCAAGACAATGGGCGTAACTCCGACGAAGGCGAACTTTCTTCGAGTGTTCTCCGTGCATCATCAGCCCAAGTACATCGAGACGCTCGAGGCTGCTGACACATTGGTGAAGAAGAATGCGCAGTTCGGGTGCATCAACTTCCGATTCCGCGGTGGTGTCATCAGCCCCGTGACCGCATACCAGAACCGATGGCCTGACGACTGGCACAGCTTCTGGTTGTATGCCGAAGTTGCTCCGAGCGCTGACGGGACGCCCAGCGAACTTATCTGCAAGGTCCTGAGCGACCTCCCCAAGGCCGATGACTTCTTCCGGGCTGCCCCTACCGAAGAATCGTCCCGCCTCTTCGCGCACGCCTTGCGAGCCCTTGCCTCCAAGTACGGGACTCGGGATCTCGTGGAGGAATACTGCCTTGCCGGAATTTTCCCGGTGCGGAGTGGTTGGGAGGTCAAAGAATGGGACGACTTCGACAGCGACATCAAGGTCCCCAACTTCGAGAAAAGCTTCGGGGTCAAGAAACCTGGTGAGTTCCTCATGACCCCTGACATCGAGCGTGGAGCATGCCTGTGCTATTCTGATGCTAACTGTGTTTGTACACTGTGGTGCAGATGTGTGCCCCCTTACCGCTGAACATTGGGCGAATGCCATACTGGGGCCGGAGTCCCCAAAAGAGACAAATGACATCGCCACTCGCCTTGGCGGTGCTCGAGACAACCAAGTCTTCCGCTTCTTCAAGATAGAGGCACCTGTTCGCGAAGCTGTGTCTGTTCGCCTTGAGCAGGCGGAGAAGCGACGGAAAAACCAGGGGAAGCGCGCCTCCATAGATCCGCACGCCACAGCTCGCGCCGAAGGCAAACGGCGCCGACTGACTTCGCGGCCCAAGGCGCCCTCTGGTCGGAGACCTTCGTCCATCCCCGAGCTGCTACTGAACATGGATGAAGAGAAAGACAGCTCCCCCGATCCTGGCGAAGGCGATGCCGGTGATGCCGGATCGAAAAGCAGGCCCAGCCCAGGCACCGCCGAGAACGTGGTCACTTCCCCTCGCGGCCAAGCCCCGCTCAATGCTCCGGTGACTCCGCCGACAACTCTGCCTCTAAGCAACCCTGAGGCCGCTGCCCCGAAGCTCCCAAAGAAAACACACCACCTAACCCTGCGGGCCGACTGCCTTATCAGATCGAGTACAGCAACATGGAGCCCAAGAGCAATGAAGAGACTCCTCAAGTCGAAGTTGTTTCTTCGACTCCTCAGATCCAGGCCGCAAAAGAAACTGTGGATCTGAGCCCGATGAAGCCTGCGGCTGAACAAGGCACTGAATCTGCCGAAGGTTCCGAGGAGAAGAAGTCTTCCTCCAGTGACAGCAGTGCCGGCACCGATTCGGGTGCCAGCCTAGTGAGCAGCAGCAGTGCATACTTCGTGTGCACTGATGATGTCCAGGATGTGGCTAACCGAATGGACCTTCCTGACGCGGTCCAGCTCTGGGGCGGGCAGAAGCGCGGAGTGCTTAAGTTTGAGAGCGGTTGTCGCGAGAGGCAGCTGCTCGAGAAGATGGGAAGTCATTTCTGCGTGCCGATTATGGAGACAGAGTTACAGAGCCGCGGAGTGGACCATGCCCTAAACCACGCGAAGGACCTTGCTCTGAAATCCCTCATCGCCAGCCGCGTTGCTCAGCGCGCTTATCATGCTGAGAAGAAGTCACTGGAGCTCGAAAGCATGAGTAACAGCGGGGCCCTAAGCAAGGAAATCGAAGTGGTCAAGCGCCTTCAAGCTGAGAAAGAGGCCCTTGCCAAGTCGCTGGATGAGGAGAGGGCCAAATCTGCCAAGTTGCAAAAAGACTTCGACGTGCTCTACAAGCACGCCGAAGATCTGACCGAGCGCAACGAGGCCCTTGCTGTGGAGCGCGCCGCTTATGAGACGGCCATCAGAACCGCGAAGACGCATCAAGACCGCGCGAAGGACTTGGAGGACGAGGTCAGCGATGTTCGAGAAAAACTTCGCGATCTGACATCGGAGGTTCGCTCCGGGCTGGCCTTTGTCAAGGAACAATTCGAACTGACTCTCCAGAGCTTCGGGGTACTCGGGCTCGCTCAGCCACTTGATGTGCAAACCGCGACGCTTGAGGATATCTTTGCTTGGCTTGGAGCTTGTGCGCGCGAAATGGACAGGGCAGGCCGCGCCTTTGGTGAACTTGGCGCCGTGGTCGCTGCCCGAACCCTTGCGATGAGCGTGTGCCAACTTCTTCACGAGCCAGACACATCGCTGGGGCAGACGGAGCCTTACCTGACCAAGGGCGACCTTCGTCGTCTTCGCCAAGCAGATTTCCCTTGGCCATCAGAGCTGACCCCGGAGCAACTTCCCGTCTTGGCGAAGAATATCGCAAAGAACTTTATCTCTAGCTTCTTCCACCGGGTCGACTACCGCTTTGCCGTCGCCGAAGGCGAACGACTTGCCGAACAGGTGACTTCGATCCTCCTGCCCTTTTTGTCGAAAAGTCTATTTGCTTCGCAATGGAACTAACCCATTTGACTTCTTTTCAGCGCCGTGCTCGCCTGGCTTCTGAAGCTGCGAAGCGCCTTGCGGATGAAGGCATCGAAGTTGCAGAGCCCTCCTCCTCACGCCCTCTTGGGTCGAATGAAGCCCCGACCCCTGCTGCGCCTGCTGGTGGCACCCGCGAAGACCGTCGGACGGCCGACGATCCGGAGGTGTGAGGCGTGTAGTTAGCTACTCCTTGTAGGGAAGCTTTTGGCTTATCAGCCCCTTCTGTAAGGACTGATATTTTTGTGGTGCCTGCGCAGGTCCCCATGCCGGAGCCTGCGCAGATGACCGAAGGTGTAACTCCTTTAACGATGTGCTTTGGCGACTTTTTCGTTTCGGGATCACTTTGGGAGAAATTTAATCTTCGGTTCCCGCGTGTTTCTTTTGCCACTTTTTGGAATTCGAAACTTGAGACTTACGTGAGGCGCAATCATGCGGCCAAACGAAAATTTGCTGAGTTGCACGCCCGTTCTGTTGAACGGGCGTCTATAGTGCATTCGAGAGCCACTCTCGAAGCTACCCTTTCCGAGTTCGGGGTTGTGAAGACCGAAGAACCTGATAGTTACAAATTCCCGGAATATCAGTATCTTTCGCCCTTCTTCGCGCCCCCTTTCCATGTCTCTGATTCCCCGGTCTAAGTGATGGCCGGTTCTTCACAGGGCGGAGCGGAGCCGAAGACCAGCATGCCCCGGGAGTTCCTTCCGATGAAGTACTTAGAATGATGGCCAACTATATCCTTGACGAAGTTGTAACCGATTTGATCGATGAAATATCTCATCGTGTAATTCCATGATTGTAAACTGTGAATAAGGCTTGTAACAAACTTGATTGAATGTAAAGCTCGCACTTCGTGCCTTTGTTTTGTATATTGCATAATTTCATTTTGTAACGAACTTGATTGAAGCTCTTCAATTTTGCAAACTCCTGCCTTTACAATCCTCGAAAGCCCGCACCGCGTGACTTCGTTTTTCGATCTGTATCGACGAGTCTTGCCTTGTCAAGCGTTTTAGCACGCGTATAGCGCCGCACTTCGAGCTTAACTGCCGCGAAGACTTTCTGAGCGGTGTCGCGCTCGTTTCGCCTTTTCTGGCTTGATAACGTTGCTCTTACGCAGCGTTTGATAATGTTACTTCGCGCATATCCGCTTCGAAGACGCACCGGCATTTCACCGCACGATTTGATTGAGGTGGCCAACCTCTTGGCGTTTCTGCCATGCACTGCTTGTCTTGTCAAGCATTGCTGGCTCGAGATTCAATAAGTGAGAGATGATGAAACGCTCCGAAGATGCCGCTTCCTCAGCCCCTCACTTACTTTGTCATGAGACCCAATTGTCCTCGAAGTTAACCCCTCGCGAAAGCAAGAGTTTTAACATCGAGCCACTCCTCCGTTTCTGGGGGTACATTGTTTATATTTCACAATGAGATTACAAAAAAGGTGCCGCCTCGTTAAAAACCTTACGCTTCCGGGCACTGCGAAGAGATCCCGAAGTTCCCCCTGTAAGGAAAAGAGCTTTCGGGCACCGCGAAGTGACCCGGAAGTTCCCCCTGTAAGGAAAAGAGTGCGACACCGAAGTACAAAAGATTCATAAAATTCATGAAGAAGAAACAAAAAATTTAGCTCGTGACTGAGCCCCACTAGATGAAGTACTTCTTCAGCCTGTCTTTGTTCCAAGTGAACGGCTCTGCAGTGCCGTCCAACTTTTGCAACGTAAATGCCACCGGCCTGTCAGTTTGCGAAGCCAAGAAAGGACCCTCCCACTTCGGCTCAAACTTGCCAGCGACCTCCGATCTTCGCAGTACCATGTCTCCCGTGGAGATTTCCTTGTACTTGAGGCGCTTATTCCTCCATCTCCGAGTTTCATTTTGATACTCGTCGATGTTCTGGGTTGCTTTCAGCCTGATCGCCTCGACTGTGTCCTTGGTGACTTTCTCATCCTCGATGTCTTGCGCGGCAGAGGCTCTAAAAGATTGGAGCTTCAGCTCTTCCGGCATCATAGCCTCTTCGCCGTAGAGTAGCCTGAACGGGGTGAACTTCGTCGCCCGTGAAACGGAAGTGTTATGGGCCCAAATGACCCTCGGCAGCTCTTCGGCCCATTTACCTCAGGGCTGATCTGTAATATTCTTTTTGACTCCTGCGAAGATGATGCCATTCGCCTTCTCGACGGCGCCATTGGATTGAGGGTGATACACCAAAGCGAAACAGAGCTTGGTGCCAATTTGGAAACAGAACCTTCGAAAGCCTACGCTATCGAACTGCTTCCCGTTGTCCACTGTCAGCTCCCTCGGCACGCCAAAGCGGCACACAATGTTTTGCCAGAAAAACTTCGTTATGACCGCCGAAGTTATTCGCTGAACAGGCTTCGATTCTATCCACTTCGAGAAATACTCCACAGCGACCAGAGCGAACTTGTAATTTCCTGGAGATGGAGGCAACGGACCAACAATGTCCAAGCCCCATCTCGCCAGAGGCCAAATAAGAGATATGAGCTGCACTTCGTGCGCTGGGCTTCGACTGACAGGGGCATGAAGCTGGCAACTATTGCATTTTTTGAGTGTGTCTTCCGCATCTGCGAGCGCCGTCGGCCAGTAAAAACCCTGCCTGAAGGCCTTTGCAACAAGCTTCCTGGTTCCCATATGCGAAGAGCACATGCCGCTGTGGATGTCTTCGAGCAACTGCATCCCTTCTTCTCTGGAAATGCACTTCAGCAACGGTGAACATACACCTTTCTTGTACAACACCCCGTCGATTATGAGATAATTTCGCGCTCGGTGCTGTACCCTACTCCGTTCTTTCTGACCTTCGGGCTCGAAATAGCCCTTTAGAAAAGCAATTATCGAAGACCTCCAGTCTTCACTAGAGATGGCATTGATGTACTTCACTGGGGCCTCGTCGCTGTCAACAGATTTACGATGCTGGACTTCGTAGAAGACATCGGGCGGCCTCTGAGTTTTTTGGGCTGCCGCTTTCGCCAAAGCGTCAGCTTCGCCATTCAAGCTTCTGTGAATTGACTTCACCGTGAACCCCAAGAAGTATTTCTCCATCGCCCTCACTGCTGCCAGATACCTTCGCCATTTCTGGGTCCCTGGCTTTGTTGCTCTTCGCGATGTGACCCTGAATAAGGTCGGAGTCCGTTTTGATTATCAACCTTCGCGTGCCCAGAGCTCTTGCCTTTCTGAGTGCCAGCAAAAGCCCCTCGTACTCTGCCACATTGTTTGTGACGGCCTCGAAGTTCAGCCTCACTGCGTACCGAAGCTTGATACCAGATGGAGAAGTTAGAATTGCCGAAGCTCCAGCCCCATCTGAACAATACGCTCCATCACAGTGAATCTCCCAATGATCAAGTGCCACCTCATGATCCTCTTCAGCCTTCGGCGTCCAGTCTGCCACGAAGTCTGCCAGCACCTGCGATTTTATAGCCTTTCTGGAGACGAAGTTAACCACGTACTCCGCGATCTCAGCAGACCACTTCGCTAAACGACCCGAAGCTTCTTTGTTTTCGAAGACGTTCCGCAAAGGGAATGAAGTTGGTACAGTGATGCTGTGGCTCTGAAAATAATGACGAAGCTTGCGAGAGGCCATGACAACCGCATACGCCATTTTCTCCACCTCGGAGTAAAATCTCTTCGCCCCAGACAAAGCCTCCGACACGAAATAGATAGGCGCTTGAAAGCTCTGGCCATTTTTGGCTCGCTCTTCTACTAATACCGCACTGACAGCCGACTCTGACGCTGCGATATACAGAAGGAGATCTGCTTTCGGAGTTGGACTAGTCAATACAGCCATGCTCTCAATGTAACTCTTCAAGTCTTCGAAAGCCTGCTGCTGCTCTGACCCCCAGATAAACGTTGAAGTGGCTCTAAGCGCCTCAAAGAAAGGGAGGCTTCGTTCTGCTGACCTGGAGATGAAACGGCCAAGTGATGCCAATTTCCCCGTCAATTTTTGCAAATCCTTCTTCGTTCTCGGCGGCTTCATGTTCCTCAGCGCCATGATTTTCTTCGGGTTGGCCTGGATCCCGGTCTTCGAAATCATGCATCCTAACAACTTGCCTACGGATACCCCAAAGACGCATTTCTCCGGGTTGAGCTGCAGGCCAAACCTCCTCAAGCTGGTGAAGGTTTCAGAAAGATCTTTGACGTGATCTTCGGCTTTCTTACTTCGCACCACCACATCGTCAACGTAAGCGGATACGTTGGTATCAGACTGCCCCCCAAGTACGGTTCTAATCATTCTGTTGAATGTGGGCCCTGCATTCTTCATGCCCTCTGGCATGCGAATGAAGCAATAAAGACCGAAAGGAGTGGTGAAGCTTGTCTTTTCTTCGTCTGTCTTCTTCATCCAGACCTGATGATACCCCGAGAAACAATCCAGAAGGGAGATCAACTCGCAACCCGCAGCTGAGTCCACCAGAGCGTCGATCCTCGGCAATGGGTAATCATCTTTTGGACAAGCCCTGTTGAGGTCTGTGAAATCAATGCACATGCGCCAACTTCCATTCTTCTTCGGTACCATTACGATGTTTGCCAACCACTTCGGGTATTTTGCTTCGCGAATGACTCGAGCATCCAACAGCTTCTGCACCTCGGCCTCAGCCGCCTTCCTCCGCTCTTCGGATAAGACCCGAAGTTTTTGCTTCCGCGGCCTTGCCCTCGGATCAACGTTGAGCTCGTGTTCAATGACTTCCCTGGGGACTCCTGTAAGGTCCCTCTTCGACCACGCGAAGACGTCCTGGTTCTGTACCAGACAAGACAGCAGCTCTTCCTGACGAGATTTATCCAATTCTGCGCCAATACACACCATCACACCTGGTGCCGCCCCCGGCAATGGCACCTTCTTTGTATCACCCTGAGGCTGCACTCTGGTCACCTGCTCCTTCGCCTCCTCGAAGTCGGAAGGGATAGTATCTTCGATTACATGTATTGGCTTCTGCGTGACTGCTGTGTTTCGCTCCCTTCTCCGAGCTTCCTCCTGATCTCCAAAGACTGTCACCACTCCGCCCAGTGTTGGTATCTTCATGCAGAGGTAAGCACTGTGAATGACGGCCGAAAACTTGTTGATTATCCCTCTGCCGAAGATCGCCGTGTAAGGATATGGGATGTCGACTATATCGAATGTTATGATCTCCGTGCGAGTCTAGTGACCCTCGCCAAATGTAATATTAATGTCCATTTTACCAATGGCCTCAATCCGCTTCCCCCCGAAACCGAACAGTGGTGTCTCCGACGGCTGCAGACTTCGCTCCTCGAATCCCATTTGCAAAAATGGCCTGAGGAAAATAATGTCCGCGGAGCTGCCATTATCAACCAATATGCCTCCAAGATCTGTGCCATATAGATGCTTCTCGTTTTTGCCAACAATAGCCCTGATGACCATCGGGTCTTCGTGGGGTAGTGCTTGAGCCGGAGGTCTTTTTCTGTGAAAGTGATTGGCACGTGCGACCATTCGTTGCGGAAAACCGTGCCCTCCGACACATGGTTGACTGAGCGGAAGTGTTCGCGCTTCTGCCTCTTCGAGAGAAATGCCACGTCACCTGAGCCCCCTGTGATCGCATTGACAATGTTCACTCTTCGCTGAGAGGACTCCGCTCGCTCCTCCCTATCCTCGGTTCTTCTTTCCTCCCTCGGCCGCTCGGAGTGCTGCCTGGGGTGCTCAAGGCCTTGAGACAGCGCCGAGCCCCCCCACGCAGCCGGGTAGTAAGGTTGGTGCGGCTGCACGAAGGCTGGTGGTGGTGGTGGAGGTGGTGGAAGCGCGGGGACATAACTGCTTGCCACGAATGACTGCCCCTGTGGCCAATAATTCGCCGGCCTGTACTGAGCGGAGTCCACAGCTGCCGAAGTGTAGCTCACCGTCCTCATTGGCTGAAGCTTCTTTCTTTCCTCTTCCTCCGCCATTCTCCTCTTCGTTTCCATCGCATCTGGGCACTCAGCGGTGAAGTGCCCCTGATCTCTCCCGTGGAAAAAACAGTACGGTGTTTTTCCCTCACCGTCCTTCTTCTGGCCTCTTCCCGGGCCTCTTCCTCGACCTCCGCGACCGTCGCGACCTCCGCGATCCGTGGCTCCGCCCCTTCCGGGGCCCCCCATCGCTGACTCCGACGTCGCACGCCCCTGTGGCTGCTGACTCTGATGATGAGGCTCGCCTGCGACATTGTTAACAGCACGGCTTTTTCCCGAGTAATCTCCCTTCGCCGAAGGCTGCTGCTTCTGCTCTTCCCACTGGCCCTGTGGCCAAAACTTCTTGCTCTTCTTCCCCTGATTCTGGTCTTCGAGCCTCCTGTGCCGACCTCGGTCCGACCTGCAGTATGTCTGCATGATCTCGAAGAGCTCTCTCTCCGACCGAGGCCGACATCTGTCTAGGAACTCCGCGCACGCCCCCATTCTGAGGCCCCTGATCGCAGCGTCGATGACCGTATCTTCGCACACATTCGGTGCCCTGGAACGCAGCTGAACGAAGCACTTCATGTATTCCTGGAGTGTCTCCTTGTCGCCCTGACAGCAGGAGTGAAGGTCCCCTGCCGTCAACTCCTCCGGCTGAAAACCCTGAAAGTTCTCATACAGCTTGTCACGCAACTCCTCCCAGGCATATATCTTCCCCCGAGGCAAGTTCGCGTACCACTGCTGCGCCGGGCCCTTGATCGCCATGATGAATGCTTTTGCCCTTACTGTATCATCGCCCCCAGCTGCCGAAATGGCCGTTTCATACCTCAGCAGAAACTCCCTGGGATCGGACTGCCCATCGTACTCCGGCATCGATGCTGGCAACCTGAACTTCGCGGGTCATGGTGTGTGCTCTAGCTGAACGGAGAGCGGAGTGGTTGGCAGTAGCATCCTGCCTGACCTTCGTGGCTCGGCGATGAACCTTGCTGACCTGCGCCCCAAGTCTTCCTTGGCTACCTCCTCAACGTCTGACTCCGCACCGCCCTCACCACAGTGCTCCACCAGCTGCGGCGAAGCAGTCGGCGGGCGAAGGCTTGCGATCTGGTCTTGCAGCTTCTTGTTCTCCTCCGCGAGCTGAGCCAGAGTGGCCAGCAGCTGCGGGTCTTCTCTCCGTTGATGCGCGTCCTCGCGAAGGCGCTGCAAGTGCTCCAGCTGCTCCCTCTTCTTGGCCACCTCCTGCCTCAATAGGTCGAGGCGAAGGTTGTCTTCACGCTGCTTCTTCGCGGCTTCGTCTTCGGCTTGGGGATCCGCCCCCTTGGCGACTGCTGCCGCCGTCTTCGAGCGAGTCTGCGCGTGTGAGGACGACGGCTTGCTTGCATTGTACTTCTGCAACAGCAAGCCTTCGACCCTACGCAGCGCTTGTATGTCATCTTCGGGAATGCCTGCCGCCAGGAGACTGACTTCGAGTTCCCCAGTGGCGAGGTCTTCGAGCTCCAGCTCTTCGCCCACGGGAGCTCGCGGTATCTGCGAGTTCGCCGTAGTCAGAGCTTGTTGTGCCGCCGACGGATCATCGGGCGGCCTTTGTGTAGTGGCTTTTGATTTTTTGCTGTTCGGCATAGTGGTACTTCGGAACGAACCACGGACGGCGCCAAACTGTTGGGTGTAACTTCCCGTACAGTGGAAAATGTAAACACTTCCCTACGGCCCAAGGAAATAACACGTGAAACAATAGAGTGCTTTTTCCTCTCCCAGGATCCGATCCCCTGTTACGAGTCGGAGCTCTTATTTATAGAGTTTGCTTCATTGAGTTTGATTACATTTGTACCCTTGTACGCAACAACTCTAAGCCTTGTTTACAACAATGCCCTTGCAAACCGTACTAAAGTTACCCCTAGATGAGTCATTTCCTGCAGCGGGCCCCGTCCGAAGTCCGTACCATCCCCACGGTGGGCCCCGCAGCGCTTCGAAGCCTCCGCCTTCTTCACGACTCCCGAAGTCCCTGGAAGGACTTCGCACGACTTCGCCCTTTATTCGGAGTCGTCCCGCATCCCTAGGAACGACGCCGAGGCCTGCGTCAAGCCCGAAGGTACCCGAAGTCCTGTATTCCTGCAAGCACTTCGATCAGAACTTGGTCAACCGAAAATAAGCTTAAGCCCGGAGGTTGCCTTGGCCGAATACTCCCCAACAAGGTGAATGTGCCGTGTGCATGTAAGTGTTTGCGTTTGTAGCGGTCTTTCGGGGAAAAAAAGCCACGGATCGAACATGCCACATCCATGAAATGTTGCAAACAAATAAGTATTAAAAAATGATGCAGACAAATCAATTATTTCCCTCGCGCTCCTAATAATAAACTTATCCGCGTATCCGCCCGTCCGTACAAGTGAATGAAGAGTTTTTTTTTTTTGAGCCAAACAAGTAAATGAAGAGTTGATGAGCTTTCGACTCACCTGAGGGCACTTCCACGGTTCCACCAGTTCAGCCAAGCTTGGCGCTCCGGCACCGGCGCGCGGGCATGTCCGAGTCCGACAAGCCGGACACCTGTTACCGGTGGAGCCGCAACGTCGTCGCCGTGCACGCCGTCCTGGCCACCGGGTTCATCACCGCGCCCGTGGCCGTCCTCCGCCTCCTCAGGCGCCCGCAGTCCGGTGCCACCGTCTTCTTCGTGTTGTTCGCCGTCTTCTGCGCCGGCGTCAGCTTCGTCCTCTGCTGCCGCTTCTACACCGAGCTCAAGCGCCCGCCCTGGCCGCGCTGGCTCGCGGCATCGGCGTCGTCCGCTGGCCAGCAGCAGGATGGCGGCGGCGGTGCCGAAGCAGAATCGACAAGAGAGATGTCGCACCGTCTCCGGCACCCCGAGCTTCCGGTGATGGCCCGCCTGGAGATGCAAGCCGCCCTGGCGGCGGACCCCATCCCGAGCCACGAGCATCGAGACGGCGGCGCCGTGGACTGCACGGTGTGCCTGGGCGAGGTGGAGAAGGGGGAGACGGTGCGGCGGCTGCCGGCGTGCCACCACGTGTTCCACCGGGAATGCATCGACCTGTGGCTGCGCGTGCATGCCACGTGGCCGGTCTGCTGGAGCTCCGTTCTGCCGGAACGGCCGTCAGAGGTCGTGGTGAACATCGAATCGATTCATGTTCAGCCCAGACCCGGACTGATCATCCCAGCCCGGGCCCACATTATATTCCCGGGCCAACCCGGTCACGGTTTGTGGTTTGGGCCGGTATCACGCCTGAATTAACAGCACAGTGCGTCCGTTGTGTGTCGTGATTTGTGAATCGTAGAATTTTTTAATTTTTTTACGATTTTATAAAAACAACGCATGGGTGAGAGATTTGCAAAATCTGTCATTCAACCGCCGTTTCATACGGCGGCAAGCCCACGGTTAGATGAACCGCCGTCTGAAATAGCGATTAAATTTTAAAATAATTTTAAAACTTATTTTCGCGTGTGAAGGGTAACCTAACCGGTTGATACCGCGGTAGGGTTCGGCACCTAGGCCCGACCCACCTAACCGCCGTTTCATTCGGCGGTAGGGGGCCGGCGCACGGCGGCAGCACCTACCGCCGAATGAATCGGCGGTTAGGTCCCTGGCCCTATAAAACCCTAAATTCAATTGAAAATCTTATTGTAAATCAGAAAAAAAAACTAGGGTTAGAGTGAGGGAGTGAGGGAGAGGGAGATTCAGCGGTGAAGCCCTGCCGGTTCTGCGCATCGGTTTCAGGTAAAATCTGCACTCGTAGTTGTAGCTTCATATTGATATTAGATTTAGTGATATTAGACTAGAAAAGGCCGCGGCGTTGCCGCGGATGGCCAGTAGATGCATCCGTGCTACGGTTTTTTTAACATTTTGGTCGTACAAATATTTACTTTAGAAATAAATGTCAGAGTGCGTTGAACCTATAAAAATGCTCTGTAAAAATATTGTAAATTTTGGAGTATTGAGTATCTTTTGTTTTGAAGTGTATCTTATGCTCAAATGTGAAAATTTGTGCAAGAGAATTGGAAAGCAGCATTAAATTCTATTTGCTATGTATGAATTTTGTAGGTTTTGGTATTTGAAGCAATTTTTATGTTGGAAAATTATTAATTTAAAAGCATTTTGGTAGTCGGATGTAAATGGGGAAATTGGGAAAGTAATTTTGATTTTTGTAAGTGTGCCGTACAGTATATTCGTTGGTTTTTAAATTCGTTTTGGTGGTTGGATGTTAGCTATAATAGGAAAATTGGAAAAGTGAGTTCGATTTTTTAAGTTTGCTCTACAGTATGTTTGTTGGTTTTTAAATTTTGAGCCGCTTCCATGTTCAATATTTTTTAATTTGAAGATGTTTTGGTGTCCGAATTTTAGGTGTAATGGATCTCATATAATCATTTGTGCGAATAAATTATGAAAATGCTTAGAATTTGAAATTTTGCTACGTAATGAAGATTAATTTTCAAATTTTGATTTTTTTTTGTATTGAGCGCTTCTTAATTTGAGGACGTTTTGGATTCGGAATCGTATGTATGATGGGTTGTAGGCATTTGTACGAATGAATGGCGAAAGTGTTTCGAGTTCAAAAATGTGTTCTATAGTAAAGTTATAGGTTTTGAAATTGTAAGCAATTTTTATGTTCGACATATTTTGGTTCGAACGCATTTTGGTGGTCGAATTGTACGTATAGTATTGCTCGTATGGAAGTAACGAATAAAACAGATTGTTGCATGATTTCAGTAAAATCCGAGGGTTTTTCCAAGAAAATTCCTGAGAGAGGAAAAGGATGGCGGGTAAATTTTGAGAAAAATCAGGGAGTTTTTTTAAAATATTATTGGGCCTATTGGGGTGGACTGCGGGTTGATTTGGACGAAACCCGGGGGCTTCTTTGCAAAAAATCATGGGAGAGGGGAGTGGACGGCGGGTTATATTTCCATGAAATCTGAGGTTGTTTTTGCAAAGTGACCGTGAAAAGCACGATCTTGGCCGTTCGTCTGGCCGATCCGACGGCCGAGCGAAGCAGGCGACGTGGCCCAATCAAAACGCTCGGAATTGGCCAGGAATCGTAGTATAGAGATGTAGTGATATTAGATGTGGTGAATTAGTTACTGAAATTAGATTTAGTGATATTAGATGTAGTGGTATTAGATGTGGTGTTAGTAGTTTAAGTGATATTAGATTTAGTTATTCTAGTTAATGCACACTCACTGTTTTAGTGATATTAAATGCACATATAGGTCCATGAAGGTGATTTGATGATTAAGTTTAGTATTTGGTTATTGTATTGTTCATTAGGAGGAATAGTAATTGTTCAATAGTACATCAATGACATGGAATGTTCATACGATCAATGCTTTGCAATTTTTTTGTTTTAGGAGAAGTTCTCATGAGCAAGTCACGTTATTATGCGGAGAAACGGGGATATGAAAAATTTCCCAATGAATGGGATAAAGACGCTCATGTGCCTCCAGCCCTCCCTGTCCCTACTATTTATGTGGTGTCTCTGCTTATGTTAAGCAGTCTAGGTGTCCTAGCACTGCTGGTAGAGCCTTCTACTATTGTTGGATAAGGGAAGATCTTGGTGATGCAGCTCCGTGTTATTTTTTATAGTGGATAGATGGTCCTGACAAGTTTGATCCTAGGATTCGTCTTTTCCCATATAGAAAGCATGAGTTGAAGCCATATGAGGAGTTTAGCCGTTGGGTCCCTCCTCCACCGAATCCACCACCAATGACCAAGGAGGAGAAGCAGCTGGCTGCTATCGAGCGAGTCTAGAACCCTCCATTATGTGACTGTGGAGTGCGTGCGTATCTTCAAAGGCCTAACATTGGGGTTCCGATTAAGTTTACACCATTCTTCCGCTGTTGCTAAAGACCCCTGTAAGATGATTTCTTCTTGTTTCTTATCATTTGATTCCTATATTTGTGCATCGCTAATGGTTTTTAATGTTTGTTGTGGATTTCAGAGGGGGTGGCCTAGGTGTCACTTCAATGAATACATACATGGACCGAGATCCCAATGGCCAACTAAAGCTGAAGTGAGGGAGTTCGAGTCCGGGAAGAAGCCGTGGCCATGCGATAGCTATCCACCCTTACAGTGCAAGTGCGGGATATTAGCCACAGAAGGTGTTGTTCCATCGGAGCTTGGTTTTGAAAAGTTTTGTGGCAACGCGTATGGAGACTATTGGGTGAGAATCATGTGGCCTTGTTATTTTCTGTGGTTTTGAAAATATTTTTTGTATAGTCTAATTGTGTAATTTGGTTTTTCAGGAGGGAAGGACTTATGACTGGGAGGACTTTCTTGGTCGACATGAATTAATGTTAGAGTTGGGCCGCACATCTGATCCTTGGAAGAGGTTGAAGACTAGAGATATTAGAAACAAGATCAGGAGGGAGTACGGTGTGCCCTTACCAGAAGATGAGGACATCCATGGTCCTATTTACCAAGAAATGGTTCGTGAAACAGGAGTGGAGCTAGGATTTGTAGTGGGATACGCCAACTATGAGAAGATCTTGGCATATTGGAGGCAGATCAGGGAGAAGTTCTTAGAATTTGAGATAGGTCCTCTGACTAAGGAAAAGAAGAGAGAAAAGAGGTGGAAGAAGGAAGAGGAGTGGCAGGCATTGAAGGAGAGAGTGAGGGAGGAGAGAGCTCACAAATACAATGAGGCTAATGTAAAATATCTTTATGGCACATGGGAGCACTATTTTTAGCAGGTTGAAGATGACAAGAATAATAGGGAAATGGAAGAAATGCAGGAGAGAGCTGTTGAGGCTCAGATGGAGGCAATGAAGACAGTTGTAGCTGACTTGCCTAGTGATGGTGCAGGAACCTCCAGCGGCAATGCACACAAGAAATGTGGATGATGATGATTGCGGTGATGCTGAATACTTAACTACTTTATAATGTGTTGTTGTACTGGACTATATCATGTATTTGCATGTGTTGTACTAGGAGACTGTGTTGAACATTTCCATTTCCATTTCCATTTCCATATGATGTACTAGCGGAATATGTAGTGCTGAACATTTGCTTATCCATTTGCATGTGATGCATGTCATGAACCAAGGTTATATTTATTGATCGAGATAAAGCAATACATTACATGATTCTAGATAGAGACATAAATGGTTCATTGCACAACATTTAGCCATAGTTGTTGCGATGACCAGAAACGGTAGGAGGCATGAAACGCCTCGTCAAGTTCCTTCTTTGCTCTTCACGCAATTGTTCCTCAAGTTGATTGATACGTTCTTGCATTTGAGTTATCTGCTCATCTTTCTGCACGGTCCCTTGAACGAGTTGGTTAACCTGGTGATGCTTCTGTATATAGTCCTCTTGGAGCTGTTGATTCAGAACTTGGAGGTGGTGGATGTATTCTTGCAAGTGTGGATCCATTGGACCATCTATCCAATAGGTGAATTCGCAATCTTGGGTCTGAATAAGTGTGCAACTATTCATTAGGGATAATTGGATATGAAGAAATGCGAACGGTAAGTTGGATCCAAACCTTGTAAAGGGGACAGCGGAAAGCATCGTCCAGCATCACCAAAGTGCTCATAAACTTGAACTATAGCATCTAGACCATGGCTGCATTGTGGCCAGAAGTCACACAGCAGGGCATTGTGTCTTCCATAGAAATCTCTTGTTGTCACGTCTAGTTTAGGGTGTGGAGGAGGTGGATCTAGGGGACCATTCATCCAGGACATGGTGATGAGGGGATGTGTGAGAGGCGAATGGAGTGTGGTATGGATGCTCACATCTATGGACCTATTTATACCTAAATGAGATAATTTGGGGGCCTGATTTCATATATTATGTTTTTTTGACTGACTGCAACAAACATATCTCACGGATTCAATTGCCCACACCATCTCATTTGTGAGTGACTGCAACAAACACACCTCACGGATTGAATGGCCCACACCATCTCCTTCCTGAGTGACTGCAACGAACACACCACACAGATCCATTGGCCCACTGGCTGGGGTACTTGATGGCCTATTAATATCACGCTCATTCGTCCACTTGAACCCACATCACAAAAACCAAAATGGCAACCGACGACGACTTAGGGCCAACCATCTATACTGAACTTTTTCCAGAGTTTGCAGAACATTTTTCAATCGAATCCAACAGCGATTTCGGCCCGCAGCACAGCCTCCGACCTTACGAGCGCAGAAAGTCGGTGCACTGGCCAAGATGTATGCACGGTGAGTAATGTGTCGTGCAGGTTCAGCATTCAGCTTTGGAGGGCGGACGGCGATTTTGGCGATGCCCTAGGTGATATGTAAGTCATAACTGTGGATTTGTATGTTTCCATCCACATTTCCCATCCTAATCATTTATCCTCAACATTCAGAGCTCGTTGGCTCCCGATGGCTACGGATTCACAAGGTGGGTGGATCCTCCACTAATTCAACCATATGAAGAGTACATCGCCTACCTCCACCTCGTCATCGATGAGCTACAGCAAGAGGTGGACAACACTAGGCTTCTTCAAGATGACATTCCTGATGATTCTGAGGAGGGCAGTGCACCAAGCTTTGCCCCACCAGTTTGTTATGACCCTAACTGCCGGTGCTCATGCCACCTAAACAGTAGCCAACCACCACCGCCAGTGCCACCGACCGAGCCTCGCCCTNACAAGTAATAGATGATTAAAAGCTAAAGGATTGATACATTTAACATATGATCTTTTCAAGCTTATACGCTATTTAATAATGCAAACTTATAGTGCAATGAAATTGGAACCAGTAATTAAAATCCTGGGTATCACTGCAACAACATAAATTTAATTATTAAATAGATGCTAACTGGCAAAGACCTATTGTTAACTGTCAGAACTTTACTAGGTCAGATCAGAAAGATATATATAGGCTAGCGTGATAATTGAACCAAAAGAAAGCAAATTGATTAAACTAAGAACTAACCATAGTTAATGATGTGGTTTGATAGATGGGATTTATAAGATAGGTGTGTTTATTCTGGCCGGTTCCAAAAGGGCATGTGCTGTGTATAGGTGACTTGCCAGATTTGGCAATGAAAGATAGATTGAGAAATAATATTGCAACGTGAAGGAAAAACTAAATTATATCATCCATGGCATAGGCAAGACATCAGTGTGATGTCATCACCTCGCATGGCCGGGTTTGCTTGTGTATAGGAACGTGTATAAAAGACACAGCAACCATTGATTAGCAGTCTGCCCATCACGCAGAGGCCAAGCTACTAATGCGCGTGCCTAGCTTGCTTGTGGTGGTAGCCACAGGTGACTCGGCAGGGTTGGAATTGCATGGCCAGTGCAGCAGAGTTGGAAGTACGCACTGCATGCATATGGGTGCCTTCGTCGGCTTGGATGCATCGTCGAAACGTCAATTTAATTTCCCTAAGGCATGCTAGGATTAGCAACAGCGCATGTTTACGTTAGAAAGGTGTGCCGTACATGCCATTGACCCGTCAAGCTATGTATCCTAGTGCTACTCTTCATAAAGTTAAATGTTGCTCGCCATTTAATATTCTCATTTTTAAGTTCATAATATTGTGTTGGAATCTTCATTTTTCTTCGAATGAGAATGAATGCACAGAAAAGACAACACATCACTTCATTGAATTGCCTTGGCTTTCATTGAATTTAAATTGAATGACAGAAAATGTCATGGTGCATATAGCAATGTTGCCTACAGTACTTATACAGTACAATAATGGAACTTGGTAGCACCATTAACCTTTGACCTAGAGAATCTATTACATTTTGCATTGGCACGTGCCGCGACACAATTAACATGAGTCGTCCTAAACCTAACATGCCTTAGGGAATTTAGATGGCCTGGTAGATAACTTAAGGGACCTCATGAATCCCTCTTCTCACGACATTTCTTTCTAATTTCTTCAATATCCTTCCTGAATTGCTCGTCTGTAAGTCTGTTAGCTTCATTCCTTTGTGTCGCATGTCGTCCTTCCTCGGCTCTCATCTTTATCTCGTCCCAGCGCATCTGGTCCTTTCAGCTGATGGAGTCTCGATCCATTCGTTGAAGTGACACGCCCTGGTGTCCGGTGGAGCAGTCCTTTTGCCTCCTTGTGTCAAGTCATAAAAAAATGATAACAATATTAGTATTACAAACAATCTACATTTTATCTTCTTTGAGGCCATTACCTGTGAACTATTTGTTATCTCATGTATCCTCTGGCAACACCAGTACCTCCTCTCGTATATGCCTTCTTCGAATGAGATAGCCATCCCGCTGTTCATGCCACAATAGTACTCGGGTGGTATCTCATCCTTTGGCCTCTGGTTGGCAGCAAGGATAAATCTCTCTGGATCATTGCGAGGAGCTCCCTCCATGGCTTCTATCTCTCGGCGCAGATGCATGAATCCACCATGCCTCCTATACCTAGACCCACTCCCACTCTGGTCAGCCATTGTTTTTTCTCGTGCACATCTGAGCGTGGGAGCTTTGGATTTTATAGGCAAACGCCCCACGGGAGCTTGGGAGCGTGGGAGCTTTGCACTACACCGGGCTACTGAAATAGCATGTACCAGGCTACTGAAATAGCCTGCACCGGCCTACTCAAATAGCCTGCACCGGCCTACTCAAATAGCCTGCACCGGCCTACTCAAATAGCCTGCACCGGCCTACTGAAATAGCCTGCACCGGCCTACTAATCGCAGCCATGATTATTATTATAAAAAAATTTTAATAACCTATAACATATTAAATAATTTTTTCAACCATTATTTGAGCTTAAAATTGAAAAAATGTAACCGCCAAATGAAACAGCGGTTTAATTAACCGCCGTTTCATTCAGCGGTTTTAAGAACCGCCATAGCACCTGCACTGGAACGGCGGTTTTTCTTTCCTAGGAGAGACCGCCAAGTCATTTGGCGGTTTATTGAACCGCCGGTTTGTAGGACGGTTCATCTAACCGTCGTTTCATTCGGCGGTTAGATGGGCTTGTTGCCATTTCATACAGCGGCAGCCATATGAAATGGCGGTTGGGTGATAGATTTGCAAAATCTGTCACCCATGCGTTGTTTTTGTAAAATCATTAAAAAATAAAAAAAAATTCTAAATCGTATGGGCGGTACAGATTTAGAGGTGTGGAAATGAAGTCATACATTCATTTAGCTAACGAGACGTGATAGGAAATGTTCTACAATTGCTGATTACTTTTGCTTTGAACAATGCTTGTTGGTTCCTAGCTTTCAATAGGACACCCTGACAACTTGATCTTGGATTCATACTGATATCTTGAACTTCAATCGGCAGTAGAGTTTAAATCTAACATACGAAGAAAAAAATGGCAATAAGTAAGATGAAAATTAGAAGGCCAAAATCTAGATTCATTAAGTCATAACATATGTCTACAGTAAAATATTTTATAAAGCATATATATTAATTGGTAACTAAGTTCCATCACATTCAAACAAATTTGTAAGTATCTATACGGGTATTGTGTCAGAAAAAATAAACAAAAATAAAACAAAGAGAAGCAATTTTTAGTTAGCTATGAGTTACAAATTTATCCATCCTACAATTAATAATTGGCAGGATCTTTTGAAGCTCTGTGTTAATCCTTTCAAGACATGCTAGAGATGGAGAAAAAGATAAATTCTAGAAACTCTCACAAAAATCAGAAATATATAGCCATCCATCTGGTAGATACTAATCATCATTGATAATATCATTGGATCTATTATGCTTTCAAAAAATTACCCATCATGACATATGAAAATAGTCTAAAATAACCTCCTGAATCAACAACCAAACTACCTACACTTGCCATTACGAAGGATAATCTAAAGTAAATGATCTATATTTAATTATTCACATATGCTATTTAAAACATAATATTTTAATTATTCACACATGCTTATGTGTAACACGATAGTCTTTTGTTACCTATAATCTATTCGAAGATGCCTCTCTTTGCTCTCCTAACTTGAGAGCCCCTGCCAACGCGGAGGCCGAAGCGGATTGCATGCGCGCGGTCATCTAAGCCTCCATGTGGGTGGGTCCCACAACCCCATGTGCCTGACGCCTTCTGGTCCCTTATCTCTTTTCGGCCACTGCTTCTCAGTTATTCTCTTTCTCTCTCTCTCTCTCGGACTCTGCCTCAAATTCATGGTGGGCTTGACGATTCGACGGCGCCGGTCCTGACTAGATTAGCACCGGCCGCGGTGGAGGGTGGAGGCGGCATCTCACTGTCGGAGCCGGGAGCGGGGTGGGGAGGCGGGGGCGTCCTTTCCCGATTTGATTTGTCAGCGACGAAATCTGGCGACCATGGGCGGTGGCGGGAGGCGGCGATGGAGGGCAGGTGCGGCACTCCACATGCAACATACAAGAAAGAAGTTAACAAGTGGGATGAGAAAGTAACAACCGGATGGATGCAGAAAATAAATAGATGGGCTCTCCTGTTAAGCTTAACGGGAGAGGTCTCTCCATATAGTCTAAGTCCTGTTTGTTATGCTGTACAAGTTCTAGCGGCAAACAACTTTCGGTTTCGGCAAGATCACTTCAGTTCCTCTTGCCACCGGGAGTGCCGAAGGGCCCGGCAGGGGGAAAAAATTATGTAATGACAGAAACAAGGCAAACTGTCTGCAAGAGGGACACACGACATACGTCCTCTTGCACGCGACATACTATATACGGTATACCCAATCAATAGGTGTCCAAATATCTTCAAAATAACACCCCTTCTTCTTCGTTTGTAGCGCCCAGAATCAAAAATAAAAAAAAACAGTGTTGTATTGCACTAGGACGGACATGCTATTCATCTGATTGAATTTGTGATCAGAAACAAACTACCTCCAGCAAGGCTGATAATGTAATCTGCGCCCAAAGAAAAGGCCGTGGTGAAATGAACTGCAATCCAGCCGCCCTTGCCTACATCAGCGCCGTATGGATCACTCTCGCGGCCTGGGCAGCCTACAACCTGCTCGGCGCGTCGCCGGCGGCGCCGTTCAACGTCGCGTTTGACGTGCTCGTGGTGCTGGCCGCGGCCGCCAGCCGGTTACTGCTCGTGATGTGCCGGCCTTCCTCCCTGCCCATCGACGCCGGCGTCGCGGCTGCCCACCGCCGTCGTCCCCGCCTCGCCGGCGGACCGGCGCGGCCGCGATCCAGCTGGGACGCGAGCGATGTCAATCAGCAGCAGCTTGTTGGCATAGACGTCCTTCCACTCGAACCGTGGCTGCACGGAGGGGCGAGCGCATGGGCCACGGACGCCGCCGCCGATCAGGCAGTTCCGTCACGCGACCACGGCGGCGACGTCACGGTCGAGTGCGCGGTGTGCCTCTGCGTGGTGGAGGACGGGGAGACGGCGAAGCGGCTGACGGCGTGCCGGCACCTGTTCCACCGGCGATGCATTGACATGTGGCTGCACGGCCACTCGACGTGCCCGGTGTGCCGGTGCAGCGTCGTATGAACTCTCTGTCTCTGACGACATTCCAAACTGTATTTGCTGCATGACCACATGGCTTACCAGATGGCCTCGACAGACTGTTTTCTGAAGAATGTGATCGATCCCTTTGAGAAACGCATGCTTACTCACACTACGTGGTCAACCACTAGTTATCTAGCTCATGTGATAACTAACTAGTTGTCCTCTTGCTCCATCCACCAAGTTCTCTTGATCCATTTGGGTTAGGTTGCCTGGTTTTCTGTGCTGCATCTTGATGGAGTTCTTTTATTATTGGGCTTGCATTTGATCATGGATATACAGAGGCACATGAGCACATGTTAGCAGGTGCAGGTTCCTCCTCCTCGGTCAACTGCCAACCCCGTACTGTCACTTTGTCTGTATCTGTATCTGACATTCTGACTATTTTTATCGGCCACTATGCATTTCTGAATTCAGGTTTATGCCTACATTAGCGATCGCTCAAGAGTCGTACGGCCGTACCAAAAGTCCAAAACTGAAGGTGTCAAGGTCAGGCAAAGGTAATCCCCTCTTCACAACAGTTGCAACTTCGTACCTGTAGTCAATCCATGTTCGTGTTCCCTGCAGGCCATATCGATGGGCGCAGCCAAGATCGTCGCCATCTTCCTGCAGATTCTCGTCCTGGTCCTGCTATGCCTCTCTGCCCCCACGTCGTCGTCAGGCCCGTGCGCCGACCATGACTACAGCCGCCGCTTCCCGGAAGTCACGCGGCGCTGCCAGTCCTTGCTCTCCCCATCATCCGAGAAGCTCAGCGTTGGGGCCGAGCACGCCGGCCACCTGATCCGGCATCTGTCCTTCACCGACGGCGACTGGAGCCAGGACGCCGGCCACGGTCCCCTGTTCCAGTTCCACGGAAGCAACGCCGGTGCCTGGAACGCGGCCGACCATGAACTGCGTGAGGCAGCTCGCCTCGCGTCCTTCACGGTCACGCAGGTTCAATCTCAGCGGCGAGGCACCTTCAACGTCAGTGGGCTCCTCACCTTCACCGAGACAGGCGACCTGGGGGTCGCCGAATTCCAGGCGCGGTTCGAAGGCGTGTACACCGAGACCGCGTCGGCACCGGACGGCGGCGGAGAGAGGGTGCTGTGTATGGTCGGGAACACTGCTCTCCCCTGGCGCGGCGGCAATGGCACCGAGTTGTGGGACTCGGCGAAGAAGAATGGCGGCGGCGAGACCAGCGTTGTCGAGCCGCCGTCCACCGCCGGCGCCAACATGCTGCTCGTGCTGCGGTACCCGATGGCGCACACGCTGACGACTCGCGCCGTCCGCGGCGAGATGACGAGCCTGAGCGCCCGGTCGGACGGCGCCTACTTCGACGCCATCCGGCTGGTGTCGCGGCTCGGCCGCTTCTCCAGGTACCTGCTACAGGCGGAGGACGAGGAGCTTGGCGCCGCCGGGTGGTGCAGCGGCCACCCATCCCTCCGCGACGGCGATGTCGCCGCCGGGCACCTGTACAGAGGCGCCTCCTTCTGCGACATCCTTAAGAGATTCACCACCTCCACCGACTACGTCTTCTTGGCCTTCGTCCCAAACTGGAACTGCAATTCCACAGACGAGTTCTGCAGCCGGCCTGGGCCGTTCGACGCCAGCGGCCGGGCGGCGACCATGGCGTTCACTCGCGCCGCCGTCACGGTGCAGGACCTCCGGTGCGCGCCGGCTCGCGGCACGGACGGAACGGCGGCGGCGGAGGTTGCCACCGTGTTCCGGTTCGTGGCGCCGTGGGAGGACCCGACCGCGGTGGCGAGGCGGACCGGCCTGAGCGGCGCGACGCTGTCGGCCGAGGGCGCGTGGAGCGCGTCCACCGGGCGGCTCTGCATGGCGGCGTGCCTCGGCGCCGGCAGGGAGGCGTGCCGCTACCGCGTGACCCTGCACGTCCCCACGGCGTTCTCCATCACTCGCCGGAGCATCGTCGTCGGACAGATAACCGCCACGGATGGCAGCCACTATCCGCTGTCGTTCCAATCACGCGTGCCCACCGGACAGGACTGGCACCAGTTCGGCCGCTTCGGCGAGGCTGTGCCCATGGCGTACCACTACACGAGGGTCGAACAGGCCGGCGAGCTCCTCCGACGGAGCAAACCGTCCGTACTTCGCGGCAACTTCATTACGAGGTCTGTACTGAGCTATCCAAAGATCGCCGGCGGCGCTACCGATGACTTGGCTAGCCTCTCCAACCTCGCCGGCGACCTTGGTAATCTCGGCTTCCAATCCCCAAAGCTGCCATTTGTGCCGGAATGGATCGATCAGGACCCGTTCAATCTTGAACTCCAGATACTCTCTGTCGGCACCCTCGTCGGAAGATATTCTATTTCTCTCCCGTTTAAGGAGGGGTCTAGCATGCCGGCGGAAGAAATTGATGGAGTCCATGGCATGGAGAAGCAGCATGTACTCAATGTGTCTGCCGAGCTCACGGCAATCAGGATGTACCTTGATCCGGTTCTGGTGATGTCGCTGGAGGGCGTGTACGACCCGGAGGATGGGCGTATGTCCCTGATCGGGTGCCGGAACGTCCATGCGCCATGGCGAGACTTGACGAGGAGCAGAGACCTTGAAGACGGACTGGACTGTTCCATAGAGGTGACGGTGCAGTACCCGCCGTCGACAATGCGGTGGCTGATCAACCCGGTGGCGAAGGTTGCCGTCGCCAGCACGAGGGAGGGCGACGACCCGCTGCGCTTCAGCAGGGCGGAGCTCCAGTCGATGCCGGTCTTCTACCGCGACCACCGGGACTCGCTGTCAGAGCCCACCATTGAAAAGCTCCTCTGCATCGCCGTGCTGTCAGCCGCCATCGCCGCCACCGTCAGCCAGCTGAACCACATCAATTCCCACGCCGGCGTGGCGCCGTACGTCTCCCTCGTCATGCTCGGCGTCCAGGCTCTCGGCTACGGCGCCTCGCTGGTCACCGACGCGAAGTTGCTGCCGGCATGGCCGAGGCAGAGCGTGAATACGTACACCGACGGTCTGGAGATCTCCGTGAGGGCGCTCACCCTCGCGGCGCTCCTCCTCACGCTGTGGCTCGCTCACAAGGTGTGGTGGTCCAGGGCCCAGGCGCGGGCGTGGGCGGGGGCGCGCTCCACGCCGGAGCCGGGGCGCGTCGTCCCGAGGGACGGCGCGGTGCTCGTGCTCAGCCTCGCGGTGCACTTGAGCTGCCTTTTCGTTGTCCTCGCCGCGCACTGGCGGAGCACCCATGGCACGTCGTCGGCGGCGACTCGGCCACCCAGAGAGACCTACGAGGCGGAAGCCCAGAGGATGCCGTCGTCGAACATGTACCCCTTCGGCGTCGCCGTCGAGCCGTACTTCGCCGCCGTGAAGGAGTGGTTCTTGCTCCCGCAGGTCATCGGCAATGCGCTCTGGCGCGTCAACGGCAAGCCTCTCGCGGCGAGGTACTACGTGGGAGTCACCGCCGCGTGGCTGCTGCCACATGTCTACGGCTACCTCCGGCCACCTTTGGCCACCATGTACCCCAATAACCACGAGGATCTCTACTCCATGGCTGGTGCCGTGGTGGTTCCAGTAGTTGGAGTCGCGCTGGCTCTCATAGTTTTTGTGCAGCAACGCTGCAGCTACAAAAATGCTGCTTGGGCGACGAAGGACACAGAGGAATAAGGTGCCGCGGCACGTCTGCTGAAGGATTACACTACCTCATTGTTACATGGTGTCATTGACTCATTGTCCCTCAGTGGCTAGGGCGTGTTCGTTTGGGGGATCAAAAAATTGATCCCCCATTAAATGCACATTTGATCATTAATTAAAGGTATTAAATAAAGCCAGTTTACAAAACTACCTCCACAACCCCTGTCAAATTCGCGAGACGAATCTAATAAGGCCTTTGACCGCACGATTAGAGGATGACTACTGTAGCATTACTGTAGCAAATCATAGATTAATTAGGTGCAGTAGATTCGTCGCGCAAAGTTGCACTCATCTGTGAAAAAATTTTGCAAATAAATTTCGTTTAGAGCTTCATGCGGGTGACAGTAATCCGGATCAATTTTTTTGATCCGGCCAAACGAACACGGAATAATCGGATGATTGGATACGAATGTATATCACTGATCCCTTCTATATATTATGATACGCCGCCGGACGCCTCGGCCGGACAGCCTATCTACGTCGGTCAAAAATCTCTAAGCTCTCCGAACTTCATTCGTTGGCTGCCCACGTCTCGTCCTCTCGTTTTTCTCGCACGCGCACGCGTCGGGGTCTCGTTGGGCGGAAGCCTCCCGAATCGCGTCGGCCTCGCTTCCGTTTGACTAGGCTCCCCGTTTCTCTCTCTTCTCCGTTTCGGATGTAGGGTACACGGGCGGCCTTGGCGCCGTCAGGCACCACCATCCGCGTCGGCACGCCGCCGGACCACCACGACCATGCCCCCTCCAGTGTGTCGGCAGCAGCAGCGGCCATGGATCCACTCCCAACGCCGACAGACCCGCCGACCGACGGCGGCCCCGTCGCGGGGGCCTCGGGCCGGGGGCTATGCGACGCAGGGGGCTCGGGCCGGTGGCTGTGCGGCGAAGGGTCGGGTTCCGTCACTGAAGCTGGTCAGCATCGCCATGGAAGAGCCCCTCCTCGCCTCCCCAACGGCCTCACCCACTACGTCCGCTCCATCTCCAAGCCACGCGCATGTGCGCCGCTTTCTTGCTCGCCGTCAAGGTCAGCGACCGATATGTGAGTTCCCAACCGCCTGCGCTTGAGCCAATCGGTATTATTATTGCAGGGTTGGCGTCCATGTGATGGGAATTTGTTGATTTCGGCCTGCAGGTTGAGATTGGCATCTTTGTGCTGACGTTGTCCAACCCGGAGGGGATTGTGAGTTTGTGACCGACGTGAGCTACAATGGTGTGGATAAACCTCATGGAGATCCTTAACAAGGAGGACAGCAGATGGTGCGGTACCCATTCTGATCACTTTATTTTGCTTCTATGTATGCTCCGATTACTTTATTCTTTTTCTACCTCCGCTTTTGCTACCTTTGTTTACTTCAAGGTTGCTGCTAATTGGATTTTGGCACAATTAAAATTACGCTTTATTCTTCAGTTAACTAAGACTTATATTGCTTATACATACAAAATTGATGCTGAAACAGAGATGACAAAGTGTAACGTTGCTGCATGTTACTGGGACCTTGTTTGAAAGCCACCAAGATAGAAAACTGACATCTTTCATGTCTAAGAGCTCAACTGATTCGCAATTCAGACTTGGCTATTTCCTCCCTGTGAACGCATTTTGCTATTGATTTAGAAAACAAATCCCTACACAACCTGAAATGGGGTATTCTCATGCAGGATCAAAGGCACTGGGTTCCGCATCATATACCAAGACGAAAACCAGGCTGAGGTCTCCACCAGAAATTGGGACCCTTCACTTGAACTCTTGAAGGCAAAATTGTCCCCTTGAACATCGATAAGAGGTGAATGGTGCACAGACATAACAGTTCAGCAATTCTTGTCAGTTAATTCGTCGATAAGAGGTGAAAACGAAAGAGAAAATGTTAAACAGATCTAATATTTCTGTACAGGTTCATCGTTCTCCATAGTTCTTCAGGATTCTATACCAATAAAATCTATGAGCATAAGGAAGGATGGCCTGATTTTCGCTTGGGAGAGACGAGGGTGGCTTCAAGCTTCGAAAAAGCAAGTAGGCCTACTTATCTGTACTGTTTTCCTGTTCACTGAACGTGGCTATCCATTGAAGCCATCTATGCTTTCGTGGAATTTCAGGTTTCATTACATGCCATTGGCTGACAACAAGCAGAGAATTATACCAATGCGAGGATCAGTACAACAATGTCCTCCATGGATGGATGCCATTCGATACTCCCACTGGCTTGTGGCAGACCACTCCAAGTGATGAGTTCAGTATAGGAGGACCCCTGTAGCAGAATTTGAACTCTCATGTTGGCCAAGCACAACAATGTCCATGGATGGATGTCATTTGATCCTCCCATTGGCTTCTGGCAGATCACTCCAAGCAATGAGCTCAGGACAGGAGGACCCCTGAAGCAGAATTTGACCTCTCATGTTGACCCTACTACACTGGCTGTAAGTTCAGGCATTATCATGATCTGGAACCCACAGAGAGTCTGAACCAGAGTCGGATAATTTTCTGACATGCAATTTATTATTCTGAATGTTTTCTTCCATCGACTTCAGATGTTTCTTAGCGTACAGACTCAGAGAGCGCAAAGCCGCTATTATCCCTCTTCTCTCGCCACTCCCGCAGCTCCTCATCGTCCTCCAAAGGTCATTGCCTAGTCACCTTTAATGTTAGCTTGTCGAGTCTCCTACGAGCTGACGTCTTGGCCAGCTAGAGGAGAAGCTTAGTGGCAATTGCACTAATAAATTACAGTCTTTGGTTGTTGGTTGCATCAGAGGGTAGCGTGAAGTCGGCTGGAAGTAGGAAGGTGGATCCAGTGGGTCCCAATGCCGCTAATTTGTTCCATGAATGTGTTGAGCGTTGTGCCGCCAAGATGCAGCAGGTGGAGCAGCACAAGGGAACCAAAATGCAGTCGCGGATAGAAAGGTAGAGCATTGTGTACTGATGAGTCTAATCTATTGATGTGGAATTCATGCACTAATTAGGTCATGACATTGCAATGGCGTGGTGTTCTGATATTAGCCCTCCTGCTAACTATTGGATAATTATGGTGGTTCTCTATTGTAGAGGGAAATTATGTCTGTATTTGCTTGCATTAATATAAAGATGTTACCTGTCAGTTTTCCTCTGTTATATTTAAATTTGCACTTCTGTAACTACATTGGTTGTCATTGCAGGGGGAAAGGATGTTGCCGTGATTCCAAATTGGAAGGTCGATCCGAGGTGTCCTAATGCGTCCAATCCATTCCATATTTGTGCCCAGTGTTGCTTTGATCATTTGAATGAAATGGCACAGACAAGTGCAACCAAGTCAGGTGTGATCTGTTGGTCTCCCTGAAAACTGCAAGCAGTGTACACATGGGATACACAGTAAGGGTCAGTGCCTCAGTATACTCAATCTCCGCCTGCTATAATTACGCTTTGCAATTTATCTATTAGTTTTCAGACAAGGAAAAAGGCAAGGCTGTGCCAATGCATCCAACCCCTACAACAAGTGTGGTGAACACTGTAACAGAAAGGGCAATTTTGATGTGCACCAATCCAAAGTTAGTTTTTTTTTTTAGATTTCAACTTGCTAGGCCCTTTTGGACCGAGTTCACCCTTCATTCATGACCTCTTGAGACAATTTTGGTATTGTAATACATTTACTACAGCTAACAAAGTTCCTCTTCACTGTGTCCATGACTCCTTTAAGAATAGCCCGTTATCTTTCAGTCAATTGCTAAATTAAAGTTGTTAACATAGAAAACAGAGAACTTCTGTACATCTGTCCCTGTCTCCCCGAGGAGCTGCCATGCATGTATTGTTCATTATCCACCATTCCTTTGGTAGAGAGTACAAATATGTAATGCATGCATATTTTAAATCTTTTCCTTATGCACATCATTTTGGAGCTGCTTAATTAATATTTAGCATCACATTGACAAATGGAGTACTGAAAAATATAACCCTCTTCATACTTAAAACATAAAAAAATATTTTGTATTTCTTGCCTATATTTTACTCAAGCACTTTGATCTTTGAGATATTGTGTTATTGCGCTGCCTTTGACCCAATATCACAAATTAAGCTTTCCAGTCACTGTTGTGTCAATTATGCTCAGTTTTACATAGCTGTATGCATAGTCTTTTTTTTTTTGAGAGGCCCTAATCTAGAATACAAGGCTGTAGTATCTGAACTCAGCCGCAAACGCACACCACACACACCCACTCACACCACACACAACACCTCCTACGACTAAGCTAAGATCTAAACCTTGTACTCTATTTTTGCCTGTACATGTGCTACTGCACGGTCGGATGGGCCATCTGAAATTTATTCGGGAACTACTGTTCCCGCGACGAGGTACGCGAGTTCGAACTCGCGCCGGCCGCTTGCTCACCTGGCGAGCTGACCACCCGCGCTACACGCGGTCCTCTAGCTGTATGCATAGTCACCATTCAGTTCAGCAATCCAATGTTTTTATTCTACTTTACCTTCTTCAGCTTTTAGTGCATAGCATAAAAAAAATGCTTGTGAATAGTCTTTTACATCTTTACTATAGGACTCCTGTGCAGCTTAAGTGCGAGGAAGTCATCTAATGTATATAAATAAACTGCAAAGAAGTCATCTATGAGATTGTCTTTACTCTTTAGTCAGCTCCAAAATTTCTTCCCTTGGGTTTATCCTTTTCTTCAGTAGTTTTGAAGTACTACTGTTATTTGATTATGTTTCCCTTCATTTGTTCCAAATGGCATTCTATTTCTTATTTCTCCTATCACTACACACGAAGAGATGGCCACGGAATGTTTGCTGCTATATCAGAAAAATAATTCGATGCTGGCAAAAAAATGTAAATGTGCTTAGAGTATGTATTGCAGTGTGACTACATGCCTTGAGGCTGGAGCAAAAAGAATACAAAGGAGAGTAGAAGTAGTAACGTAAGCTTCATTCTGTTCCTTCGACTGCTTACTATGTAAAATATAATTGGTTTGTATGATTAGTGGAATTGAAGCTTAAGATTTGTCTGCCCCAAAGAGATAATATTTTCGTGATATACAGCCTGTTCGGTTGGCCGGTAGCTGGTGGTTGGTGCTGATTTGTTGTGAGAGAAAAGTACTGCTGGCTGGCTGGTGGCTGGTGCTGATTTGTTGTGAGACTGAAGTACTGCTGGCTGGTGGCTGATAAGCCAAGCGAACAGGCTGATAGTTTACCAAAACCCAAATCAATACGGGTTCACTCAGTACGTATCAGATACGAATGTATATCACTGATCCCTTCTATATATTATGATATATATTAACATGTTTCTTCCAAGTCTGGACACAAATAGTATTATTCTACGCTAAAAAGAAAGTATTCGGAATTTCGGATGCGGAACTAGACTCGCCGATGTATGCCAAGTACAAAGACTCACCATTTCTGAGAAACCCTTTGCAGCAGGCAAGTACTGCTGAATTCCAAGTGAGGTTGCCGCTTATCGGGGTTTTTTTTTTCGCGACCAGGAGATTTCATTCATTCATCACCAGCGGGGTTACATTCGTTAGCCAGCAGATCAGCGACGCAGGTTGGGGTTACATGCCACATCCCCACCATGTCGTCACCTGTGACTTGTTTTGCAAGCGTATGAGCTACTATATTACAAGTTCTTCTGGCGTACACCAACTTAAAATTCTGGAAAGACATGCTAAGAACCCGCATCTCCCGAATGATAGCAGTGACACTAGAACGTTGTTCGTCACCCCTTTGCCAAAGCTTCACCAATTCCTGGCAGCCTGTCTCCATGCACATGTTCTGAACACCATTCTGCCTTGCCAAGATTAAACCATCCCTCCAAGCAGTAGCCTCCATAGAGAGCGCATCCAGACAATATGCATACTGTTGACACAGAAATCAGGTCAACACATGAAAGCGCTAGAACGCGCAGCACGTAACACGATAAACCCGAGGCTTCCCTGCACGGTCTGACCGGTCAGGGGCACCGGTCTGACCGGTGACCGTCGGGGAAGAACGGGGTAAACCCTAAAACACGCCTCCCGGAAGGATCCGTCAGGGAGAACGCGATCAGGGGTGCCCTAGGGTCGGCAGGCCACCTAGGACGCCTTCAAACGTCGCGGAGACGTAGGAAGAACAGCAAGTAGGGTTGAAAAAGCTAGGGTTTGGAGATGCAAAAAGTAAAGGATAAAAGTAGTAAAATTGATAGATTCGATTGTTGTGTGTTCAATCGGCCGAATCCCCTTATATTTATAGGGAGGGTAGGTCTTGTCCCGCAAGGAAACCAAGTTACAACTCGTTACAATCTCGGAATCCCAAACTAAGAGTCCTAGTCGGATTACAACTCGGGTAACCGGTCTGACCGGTCCCCCACACCGGTCAGACCGGTCTGGGTGTCAAACTTCGCCCTTTTGCTTGTTTTGCTCCACCACCGACTCTTGCGATCCTCCAAGTCTTCAAGCACCGCAACATCCTGTCATTCCAGAGAACTTGCCATCTTCCGTGTCTTGCACCAAATCTTGCGGTCCTCCAGATCTTCCAGCACCGCAATAGTCGATCATTGCAGAGATTATGTCACTTATATCAAACTAGGACCAAACATAGCGGTGATCCATGCACCAGCACCGCAACTTCCCATGCCAGACCGGTCTGACCGGTCAGGCTAACCGGTCTGACCGGTCGGCCCTGACTCGTGCCAATTTTGGTTGTCAACATATGCCCCCCTGTTTTTTGGTAAAGCTTGCGTACCATAAAACACATCAGCACCAAAATTGTCACCTAAGGACGATGTTTTAACAGAATTCATCGGCCATTATATTTTTCTAAGGGCGATATCCAAATATCAGCCATGTGCCACTTCATGCCTCTTGCCAAACACTTGGATAGTACTTCTTCAAGTACCTTCCATTCAGTGCCTTAGGCAAATGTCCTCCTTGCAGCGTCTCCACCATATAGGAATTCCCGCCATTGATCTTGAATACTCGATATGGACCTTCCCAACTTGGAGACCACTTGCCAAATTTATTATCTTTAGTACCAAGTGGCAAAATTGTCTTCCATACTAGATCACCAACTTGAAAAGTCTTCTCTTTAACCTTCTTGTTGTATGCTCTAGCAACCCGGATCTTGTCTTTCTCAATTTCCTTAAGAGCTTGTAAACGCTTATCGGTCACTTCATCAATGTTGTCCATCATCAAGTCATAATATTCACCAACCGAAAGCTTATTCTGTCCAGCAAGTCTGTAAGCGTCTAGATTTACCTCAACAGGCAAAACGGCCTCTTGTCCATAAACAAGCTCAAAAGGAGTGACTTTAGTAGCACCATGTCTAGATATGCGATGAGCCCATAAAGCTTCAGACAAGACTTCATGCCATCTTTGGGGATTCTCCTCTATCTTCTTCTTAATCAACTTAATCAAAGTCTTATTACTAGACTCGGCCTGACCATTGGCCTGAGCATAGTATGGAGATGAATTGAGCAACTTGATCTTATACATATCGGCAAAGACTCGCACTTCTTTAGACATAAAAGAAGTACCTTGATCTGTAGTTAAAGTTTGTGGAATGCCGAATCTGTGAATAATATGCTCAGTAATAAACTCAATTACCTCCTTGTGGGTCATATTCTTGAGAGGAACAACTTCGGTCCATTTAGTGAAGTAATCCGTAGCAACCAACACGAAGCGGTGACCCTTTGAAGAAGAAGGATGTATCTCTCTAATAAAATCTAATTCCCATCCTCGAAACGGCCATGGTTTAATAATAGGATGAAGCAATGCAGCAGGTACCATCTGAATATTTCTAAATTTCTGACATTCCTCACATCCCTTGTAGTAACGAAAACAATCGACCATCATAGTAGACCAATAAAATGCAGCTCTCCTAAGTAACCACTTCATCTTAGGAGCCGATTGATGCGTTCCACAAATTCCTTCATGAACTTCACCCATGGCCACTCTAGCTTGATCAGCACCCAAGCATTTAAGTAATAAATCATCGGCGGTGTGACGATGCAACTCATCGTCAACTAAAATGTATTTGAAAGCCAAACGCCGAGTTTTCCTGTCTGTTCCAGAACTAGGATTCCTTAAATACCTGATAATGGGCGCTCTCCAATCATCAACTTCGGCCTTTTCATTTTGAAGATTTTCAGCGGCCGAATTTGAAACTGCAGACACCGCACCGGTCTGACCGGTTCCCGGATCGGTCTGATCGGTCTCTGTATGAGACTCTGGACCGGTCTGACC
>CM014270.1:16315604-16386477 GCA_004135705.1 Alloteropsis semialata | reverse complement strand
CATATCGGCTATAGGCATAGGATATTCATCTTTGGGAGTCGCTCTATTAAGATCTCTAAAATCAATGCACACTCTAATTTTATTAGAACCTTTCTTCTCAACAGGCACAATATTAGAGATCCATTCAGCATAGCGGCATGGCCGAATAAACTTAGCTTCAAGCAAACGATTAACCTCTTGTTTTATGCGATCATAAAACAAATGATTAAATCGTTTATTGCCCTGTTTATATGGCCTAAAACCAGGTTTAATCGGTAAATGATGTTCAACTAATTCACGACTTAAACCAGGCATCTCATGATACTCCCAAGCAAAGCAATCAGAATACTCTTTCAATAACTCGATTAATTCAACTTTATAATCGGCTTTCAAATTTTGATTTACAAAAGTCGGCCTTGGTACAGAACCATCACCTATGTCTATCTTTTCTAAAGGATCAGCCGACGTAAATCCTTGTCCTAACTTTTCTACTTCTTCAAAATCATTAATGGCTTCACATGCATCGTTCATATTGGACCGATAATGCTCCACCCTTTCCTTTAGCCACTTCTCGCTTGTATCCATCTACTCTTCATTATCTGAATCAACCGATTTCTGAACCGGCCTTAGAGCAGCAGACACAAAGCCATCCTTGGTGCAAGCGAGGAACTCAAAGTCCGAAATATCAATCCCGGTCAAGCACTTGACATTATCATGAGTTCCCAAAATAGATGCATCGGCCATAGCAACACATGCTGAAGTATCCGCATGAACAATCTCAACTTCGTCACCAACCCATTGAATTAAGCATTGATGCAAGGTAGAAGGCACACATTGATTTGCATGAATCCAATCGCGCCCCAAAATAACACTAAAGTTACCTTGCACCTCTGTGACGAAGAAAGCAGTTGCCAGCGTCTTGCTCCCAACGGTAAGCTCCAAGGATGCAACTCCCTTGGCACTCATCGGTTCTCCTCCTCCAACGCCGCTGATCGTCATGCTCATCTTAATGAGCTCGCCGTCCAAACCTCCCAACTTCTTGTACAAAGTGTATGGCATGAGGTTCACAATAGCACCACCATCAACGAGCATCCTAGAAATCGGCTTTCCCTTAATGTGACCCTTCACATAAAGAGCTTTCAGGTGATTATCCGATTCTGAAGGCCTCTGAAATACGGCGTTCTTGGGAGCAAAGTCAACTTGAGCCATCCTCTCATCATCTCCGACAAAGCAATAGTCGGCGTTCAAATAGATAACATTGATATCCATGTCAGTCCTGCTGAGCGAAGGCTCAAAATCAACAGCTTCGTCCTCATTGCCCATCTGAGTATCTGAAATAGCAGTGGGCGGAATCGAAACTTTAGCCGAAGACGAAAATGCATCGGCTACTGACTCTCTGGGCGACATCGGTCTGACCGGTTCCTCCTGACCGGTCTGACCGGTTCCAGTTTCCGGAACTGGAACAGTAGGCGACCGGTCTGACCGGTTGCGGCCAGGTCAGCCGACTTTGCCGCGGATGGCTCGGCCTTTTCTGGTGTCTTGGCTTGAACATCTTGCGCACCAGAACCATCTTTGGAGTTCTGACCAGATGGTGGAATCATCGGCTTAACCTCATTGAACCACTCCTCCCTCTTCTTAGCCGACTCTTCCTCCCTTTGCTTTTGAGTACGTAACCTCTGCAACCTCCTCTTCTGAGAATGAGTCAAGCCAGGAGGACACCACTTTGGCTGCGTGTATTGAGGCAAAGGAACCTTTTTTTACGGCCGATGCGCCAATAACATTGGGTCCATCAGCCATGGAAGGATTAACCGCCATGGAGCCAATTTGAATTGCACTTTTCACAACTGGCTTTGGAATAACAGGGGCAAGCTCTTCCTTCTTCTGCACGGGGCGATACTCTTGCTTAGCCGGCTCCTTGCCCGGCCTCCTCTGGAAACCGGTCTGACCGGTTGGTGGGACCGGTCTGACCGGTCCGTGCTGTTGGGGCACGAACACCGGCCTCTGTGGGGCACCGGTCTGACCGGTCAAGGGCACCGGTCTGACCGGTCCGTGCTGCTGGGGCACGAACGTCTGTCTTTGTTGAAACCCTGCAGGCCTAGGCTGTTGTGGAGTTATTCTGGCATGAACAGGAGCTCCAGGCCGTGATTGATTGGGTGCAGGACAGTAGAGCACGTACATAATTTCATCCCTCCAAATGGGCTGAGGAGGGGGAGGTGGAAACGGCTTCCACGGCCTAGAAGGACCAGCACCATTGGATGAGCTAGGGCCCTGATTCCACTGTCCTCTTGGTGCCTTCATCGCACCAGAATTCCTTGGTGGCGAACTTGGTCTCTTTTTTAGTGGCCGATCTTGTTGAACGGCCGCGTTGTGCATGTGCTTCGCCATGACTTGATCAAATGTTGCCTTCGGCTTGAAAGTTTTCCCCTGATCTTTGTCCTGGTTCGTCTTCCAAGTTCCCACTTTAGGACATTTAGGCACAAAAGTTCGGACCGGCCTCTGGGCCGGACCGGTCTGACCGGTCAACTCAACCGGTCTGACCGATGCCCCCTGGGCAGCAGGAGCAACCGGCCTTTGATCCCGCGCTTGAGAGCTTGATTCTCCCCTAATTTCAGAATTCTTCACTGTAATAGTCAAGATCTTCTTTCCATCAGGAGTTTGCTTAAGCACAACTTCTCTCCCAAGCACTTTGTCTTGTTCCATCACCCTACTTGGTTCTCCAATCACAATATTCTTGCCTCCTGCTGCATCGGCATTGTCTGGCCGAACCAACATCTTGGCATCTTGAAGATTGTTGACGGTCCTTATAACATAAAATCCGACAGTCACTAGGCTCAGAAACCAATAAAGATCAAGGCATAACTTAGACATTAGTATTCAAATAATAGCATACCATGCATATCTGGAATATATTTGAGTACAGGGACTACGGTGTAAAAGATGGACGAATCTGGGCACAGGTCCAGGTCGGCCGACCTGGCTAGGTCGGGCGACCTGGCCTGAGCCCCGATCAAGCCCATTTCTCACACAGGTCAATAAACACACTAAGGAAGGATCTTGAACGTTGATTCATGGTCGGTGGAAGTTAAGGGTGAAGGATGAGCCACATGTCCATCACATGGATTGAAGGACCCACAACCAGAGACAAATGTACCCAAACCGACAGAACCCAACTGGAACCGACCTTAGGACCCACATGTAAGCCTCCCAGAGGAAGGTGGGCCCTAATGGCGGTTATGGGGGGTCGGCCGACCCAGCCAGGTCGGCCGATCCCAGCGTGCGTCCGACTCGGCCCTCCTTTGACCTACAACTGCAAACCGCCATGGAGATTACATCTGAGCCGTGAAGCGCTGAAGACGGTGGATCCAAGGGTCGGCCGACCTTGGGGATTCGGCCGACCTGGGCCCACCTCCCAACTGCCTCAACCGCCTCTAGCTGACTCCAACCGCCTTTGTGATGCTACAAATACCTGCAAAGGGCGCCGTACTCAACACACACCAGAAGAAGAGCTCTCCTTTGCTACAAGCTTAGTCTTAGTCTTAGTAGTGATAGTCATAGTGTTAGATCTTCTGAAGGGCTTCCGGAGGAGTCTTGGTAAGTTCTAGAGTTCAGTTCTTGTATTCTCTTACTTACTTGTAATACTCTGAGCTTAATGGAAATACCTTCATACTTATATTGTATGCCTCAGTTATACCTTATCCACTTAGTATATACTACTTATGTCTTACACCTCAATCAAGTGAATGTATGCTATGACATTGGCTCAATGTGCCTTTTGGTTGCTCTATTTATTAACGTGATAGATAGAGTTGTATCTCGTATTGCAAACATGGTGTTTGGGATATGGAATACTATTGAGGGTACCGCTGCCCCACGGATTAGTAGAGGTAGGCGGCAGGTGGTGACAGCCCTGTCCGTCCTTTGTAATCCTCCACGTACGGGAGTGGGTATTAGGCCTTTATGATAAGACGTCCTACTGTCGTCCCTTGATGAGGGAACCACTGGATACCTCGATATGTCCTCTTGCATACGATCATTGAATGAGCTTGTATAGGGTATTGTAGTATATTCAAGTTCCTTAAGTATGATGCCAATGAACCCTTATTAATCTTCACTAGTGTACTATACTAACTAAGACTAACATAATGATGAGCAATGAACTTCTGTGTGCCAACCCATTCATTCACTTCTATATCATTTACCCCTGTTTAGATTATGGTACATTAATATTGTTGTACGTAAGAACATTGGATGGCACATCTCTCTTTTAACTAAATGCTTTCCCTGCGGATAAACAAATAATGATACTCTGGAATACTCCCGGGTGAAATGCTACAACGTACTTCTGTGCGCTTGCAGAATATCTATAACGTCTAGATTTACGATGAAGTACCTCTAGTACCATTACTACTCTAAGTAGTGATGCTAAGAAATACCAACAAGCATTTCTGGCGCCGTTGCTGGGGAAAGCAGTGGTTAAAGAGATTTGAACATCCATGCATTTCGTGCAACAAAATTAATTGCCAGTAATTTAGCAGGTTTACCCGTTTTTTGCTCTGTTTCTCTGTGATATGAAACAGAGTAGTGCATGACTGGTTTCCAACTACCATCCAACTACGTCGAGAACCCGAATACCATAGGAAGGAGGGTACGCTCTCGTGTCGTAATCCCTCAGGTGTTCTTGTCGGAAACCGAACCAGTCATCGGAGAATCCTCCAACCAAGGAGAACAACCCGTTCCCGTAGCACCCCAACCGGAAGAAGCCATGGCCGACAGGACCATTCGTGACTACTCCGCTCCGTCCGCTGCCCAGATCCCTACGGGTCCAGCAGTGGAAGTGGGGGATCATGCTTTTGAGCTGAAGGCTCCGCTTATCAACATGGTGCAGGCTAGCCCCTTCTGTGGGAAAGCCAATGAGGACGCCAGTGCTCACCTGCAGCACTTCCTGGAGGTGTGCAGTACCATCACCATCCGAGGGGTGGATCAAGAGGCCATCAGGCTCCGTTTATTCCCGTTCTCACTACTAGGTAGAGCCAAACAATGGTTCTATTCCAACCGTGAGGCGGTGAATACATGGATCAAGTGTTCCAATGCCTTTTTGACGAAGTTCTTCCCCATTGGGAAAACCAATGCCCTTCGGGGAAGAATTTCCAGCTTTCAGCAAGAGTCCGGGGAGACGGTCCCGGAAGCGTGGGATCGCTTTCAGGATTACATTCTAGCGTGCCCCCACCATGGCATGCAAGAGTGGCTCCTGCTTCAGAACTTCTACCATGGGCTGTCCCAAACAGCCCGTGAACACATGGATGCTGCTGCTGGAGGGGCATTCCTCTCCTTGACCGTGAACGCCAAGCTTCTCATCGAGAAGATGGTGTCAAACCAATCCTGGAATGACGACCGTCTTCAGGGACGCAAACGCGGTATGCACACCGTGAAGGAGGTGGACATGCTGGCTGCCAAGATGCTTTCAGAACTTCTACCATGGGCTGTCCCAAACAGCCCGTGAACACATGGATGCTGCTGCTGGAGGGGCATTCCTCTCCTTGACCGTGAACGCCGCCAAGCTTCTCATCGAGAAGATGGTGTCAAACCAATCCTAGAATGATGACCGTCTTCAGGGACGCAAACGCGGTATGCACACCGTAAAGGAGGTGGACATGTTGGCCGCCAAGATGGATCTTATTATGAAGCGCCTTGATGACCGCATCAAGGATGGAGGCGCCGACAACGAAGGGCCACTGGACTCACACATGATGTGTGAAGTCTGTGGAGAAACTGGCCACTCAGGGAACAACTGCCTCGAGACACAAGAGGAGGTACAGTTCGTGAACGACAATAACGAGTACCGGCCTCAAGGGAACTGGAATCAGCAACGCCCATTTTACCAGGGAGGTAACAATAATAACTCTTTCTCCAATCAACCTTCCCTTAAAGATCTTGTCCTTGGTCAGGCCAAGATTAATGAGTCTATTTCCAAGAGGCTTGTTGTTAATGATAAGGCTCTGGAGGGCATAAACTCTAAAATAGAAAGTTTGTCCTCCACCTTCCAAAGCCAGCTGAGTTTTAATAAGATGTTAGAAACCCAATTAGCTCAGTTAGCTGCCGCTGTTCCGTCTGGTGATAAGGGGCGAATTCCCGGACAACCGGATTCGTCCTTTGAAAATGTTAAGGCTGTGTCCACGAGGAGCGGCAAGGCTACTCGGGACCCGGTTCCCCCTAACCATGCAGAGAAAACAGCAGCACCAAGAAAGAAGATCCCCACGGTGGAAGAAGAGCCAGAAGCCGAACTAGCACCAGCTGGACAGACCGCGCCGCATGAGTTCTATGACTCCAACGTCTTGCCATTCCCGCAGCATCAAAAGAAACCATCCGCGGATGAACAATTCGCCAGGTTCGTAGAAGTTATACAAAAATTGAATATACATGTGCCTTTGCTGGATGCTATGCAGGTACCGACATATGCAAAGTACTTGAGGGACATTCTCAATAACAAACGTCCACTCCCAAGTACCGAGGTCGTAAAGCTGACTGAGGAGTGCAGCACAGCGATCCTAAATAAAGTCCCGGAGAAGAAGAAGGATCTAGGATGTCCCACCATCACATGTACAATCGGGACACAACACTTTGAGCATGCACTCTGTGATCTAGGGGCAAGTGTCAGCGTAATGCCAAAGGTAGTTTTTGACCGCCTTAACTATACCTTGTCTCCTACTCCCATGAGACTGCAGTTGGCCGACTCCACGGTTCGCTACCCGGAGGGGATAGCCGAGGACATTCTGGTGCGCATCCGGGATTGCTTCGTTCCTGTCGACTTCGTGGTACTGGACATGGACGTGAGCAACGATTCATCGCTCATCCTTGGGCGACCTTTCTTGAGCACAGCAGACGTTCACATTAATGTGGGTGCTGGAGAGATCCAGCTCAACATTAATGGAAGGAAGGAGAAGTTTGAGTTCAGGCCAAAGGTGGAGCAATGCTCCATGATCAAGATCAAGTACGGGAGAAACAGTCAGAATGTCAAAGAGGTGGAAGTGACACCCAAAGAAAGACAGCCTAATTAAGTTCATGGAGTAGTTCTGGGAGAAGGATTTCCCCATTCGGTATTATGCAAAACACAACAAGAAGTCTACACGAGGTGCAAAAGCACAGACAAAAAAAACACCGGAACAGGCTGTCAACCGCCAGAAAAAGGGGAAACAGGTATGGCGGGTTAAATCATCTGTATCCTCATCTCCAGGGTCAGATGCTGCTTCGTCAAGTTGAATCCTACAAAGGAGACGTCTTCGCTCGACGACGTAAAACACGAGTCCTGCACCGACAGGTACATCGGTGTTAACAAACTAGCTTAGGGGAGGACCCTCAATCAGATAAGTTCAGGTAAGCATTGTTGAATAAAGTTTTTCATTCAAATAAAGTTAGTAAATGAGAGCCATCCATAATAATCCCATAAATGTTTTAAGTCCATGCTTAAATCTTTTATTTTGGATATGATGAAAAGTTGCTCTTATTTCTCTCTTGTCCCTATGTTTCAACCTGTTATTCTCTTAAGTTTTGAGTTTGCTGGTTGAGTATGATCTTTTCTGTTGTCTATCTGTGGGTAGCATAAGCACGCTCTAGTCTAGGTTGTTGTTAGCTAAGATATGATAAGACCTGAGTGCCCTAAGATCTTACTAAGCTGGACTTGATAACCGGAGTTTTCTCTTTTAAAATAAAAACAGAGAGTTCCTTATGGTGATTAAATTCCCTACCAAAGCTCATAATGTTTTAAACCCCTACATAAGCAATTTGTTTTGCAATGAGTTTTGTCAAGGTCACTGTGATTCTTAGAGATTTACTTCATGCTTTTAAAACCAAGATCACGTACACACCACCATATACATGTTATACTTCTATTCTGAAAGTAAACATAACACCCATCCATCCACAAAATAAAAGCTCTACATAAGGTTTGGTACTCTTCCCTAACTTTATTGCAAAAAGAGACATGGAGCTTATGAAAAAAAAGGAGAGAGCAAATGAAGGCTCTTGGATCAAAAATAAAGCCATGTATCTAAAAGCAACTTTATAAAAAGGGAAGAGGGACCTTCATAAAAAAAAGAAAGAGAGAGCTATCATTTGCTATGCCATTCACACACATGCACATCTTGGTTTGAAGGTATGATTTATTTCTCCTTGAATCCTGATTTTGACTTTACAATATGTGCATTGCAAGTACGCAATATATCTCTCCTAGCACAAGCTCCACTCCAATGAGTGACATGAGAGTTGAGAGAGGAAATTGGTAAGGAAATACGCCATGAGTGACTTGAGAGTACCATCTAAGGAACTCCACCTTTTGAAAATCTCAAAACCTCCGGTTTGATTGTCAAGCAAAGTAGAAGGAAAGGTGCTTGGTCTAAGTCGTTCTAGCCATCAACCGCCCAAGACAACGAGAAGCTACAAGCCCCATGGAAGGTCAGGGTAATAAGGGAAGTTTATTTTACCAGCTTATTCAATCCTTGGTAGAATATCTTGCTGAACCACCGGTACTTTTGAGGAGTAATGAGGAAGCAACTCTTGATCCACTGAGCCTAAAAGTTCTAATCTTTACTCGGGACGAGCAAAGGTTAAGCTTGGGGGAGTTGTTGACGGTCCTTATAACATAAAATCCGACCGTCACTAGGCTCAGAAACCAATAAAGATCAAGGCATAACTTAGACATTAGTATTCAAATAATAGCATACCATGCATATCTGGAATATATTTGAGTACAGGGACTACAGTGCAAAAGATGGACGAAACTGGGCACAGGTCCAGGTCGGCCGACCTGGCTAGGTGTTGACACCAGATTTTGATTCGGTTGAGCGTGTGTATGATAAAAGTCCAGATAAAGGCCGAGTCCGATTCTGGGAGACGTCCGATTCCGATCGGAGTTCCTCCGATAGGAGTCCTGATTGGACACGAGATAAAGGAGGCCGGAGCGTGTACGACTAACCAAGAGGAAGGCGTCTGGAAGCTTCTTCAGGGCCAGATTGCGCATCAAGTATTGTAATAGTTTTAGTAGTTTAAGATTAGATTGCTTTAAATAAATTAGAGATATTGTCGTAGCCGGCAAGTTTTAGTTAGATTTCCAGGGTATAAATATAAACCCTGCGCCATTGTAAAAAATGTTCACACAACCGTTCAATCAAACACAACCTTTGGCCTAACGTGCCACCCAAACCTTTTTCGTCGAGTTCTTCAGCAAGCAGGGCTGCATCATCTTGATCTCCGGTTTGTCTGTAAGTTCGACACCCTTATCGAATTAATCTAGGCTTTAGATTGAGGCGCATCGCCCTTCTTCGTTTAGTTAATTCACCAATTTATCGAGTTATTCTAGGCTTTAGATTGAGGCGTATCGCCCTTCTTCATTTAGATTGCTCATTTTTTACCGTATCTTGCTGTTTTATCTTATCGGCTTACATCTATCAGAGAAAGATCTATTTTGTTTTATCACAATTCAAGTTTCATAATAGATCTGTTCTTATTGCTTATATAGCTGATTTAGATCTAATCTGCAAGTTACAAATAAATCTGTTTAAGCACGTTCTTTGATATATATCGACCTATCGGAATAAACGAACTAGTTGATGCCCTGCTAGCGACGCTGTCTCGCAATCGATCCGATCGTTAGTGACATATAATTCAGTTTATTTATCACCTTTAGAGAGATGTATATTAAAAAAAATGTTTAGATCAGGTTTATCTCCGATTCGGCTTCCACAGTCGATGGTTTAAATTAATGTCATTTTCTCACGATTCGGTTTTTCATAGCCGATGGTCCGTTTTAATACTTGTTACATCTTTACAAATCGGACTCATAGCCGATGGTTTATGCTCTCAAATCGGACTATTGTTTTACGTTGATCCGATCTGTTGGGACAAATCGGGGCCTTGGCCGATGAGTTCCTTGTTGTTTACTGATTAAACTTTACCTTGTCAATTTCAGGTCAAATTGACTGGCACGCCACGAACCTCGAGATTTTGGACCTGCGCTGAAGTGAAGCAAATCTTCCAGGCCACAGTGTTAATTTCCGAGAGTCAACGCCTGACTTTTTGGACGTCAACAGTAGGTCGGGCGACCTGGCCTGAGCCCCGATCAAGCCCATTTCTCACACAGGTCAATAAACACACTAAGAAAGGATCCTGAACGTTGATTCATGGTCGGTGGAAGTTAAGGGTGAAGGATGAGCCACATGGCCAGGTCGGGCGACCTGGCCTGAGCCCCGATCAAGCCCATTTCTCACACAGGTCAATAAACACACTAAGGAAGGATCCTGAACGTTGATTCATGGTCGGTGGAAGTTAAGGGTGAAGGATGAGCCACATGTGCATTACATGGATTGAAGGACCCACAACCAGAGACAAATGTACCCAAACCGACAGAACCCAACTGGAACCGACCTTAGGACCCACATGTAAGCCTCCCAGAGGAAGGTGGGCCCTAATGGCGGTTATGGGGGGTCGGCTGACCCAGCCAGGTCGACCGATCCCGGCGTGCGTCCGACTCGGCCCTCCTTTGACCTACAACTGCAAACCGCCATGGAGATTACATCTGAACCGTGAAAAGCTGAAGACGGTGGATCCAAGGGTCGGCCGACCTTGGGGATTCGGCCGACCTGGGCCCACCTCCCAACTGCCTCAACCGCCTCTAGCTGACTCCAACCACCTTTGTGATGCTACAAATACCTGCAAAGGGTGCCGTACTTAACACACACCAGAAGAAGAGCTCTCCTTTGCTACAAGCTTAGTCTTAGTCTTAGTAGTGATAGTTATAGTGTTAGATCTTCTGAAGGGCTTCCGGAGGAGTCTTGGTAAGTTCTAGAGTTCAGTTCTTGTATTCTCTTACTTACTTGTAATACTCTGAGCTTAATGAAAATACCTTCATACTTATGTTGTATGCCTCAGTTATACCTTATCCACTTAGTATATACTACTTATGTCTTACACCTCAATCAAGTGAATGTATGCTATGACATTGGCTCAATGTGCCTTTTGGTTGCTCTATTTATTAACGTGATAGATAGAATTGTATCTCGTATTGCAAACATGGTGTTTGGGATATGGAATACTATTGAGGGTACCGCTACCCCACGGATTAGTAGAGGTAGGCGACAGGTGGTGACAGCCCTGTCCATCCTTTGTAATCCTCCACGTACGGGAGTGGGTATTAGGCCTTTATGATAAGACGTCCTACTGTCGTCCCTTGATGAGGGAACCACTGGATACCTCGATATGTCCTCTTGCATACGATCATTGAATGAGCTTGTATAGGGTATTGTAGTATATTCAAGTTCCTTAAGTATGATGCCAATGAACCCTTATTAATCTTCACTAGTGTACTATACTAACTAAGACTAACATAATGATGAGCAATGAACTTCTGTGTGCCAACCCATTCATTCACTTCTATATCATTTACCCCTGTTTAGATTATGATACATTAATATTGTTGTACGTAAGAGCATTGGATGGCACATCTCTCTTTTAACTAAATGATTTCCCTGCGGATAAACAAATAACGATACTCTGGAATACTCCCGGGTGAAATGCTACAACGTACTTCTGTATGCTTGCAGAATATCTGTAACGTCTAGATTTACGATGAAGTATCTCTAGTACCATTACTACTCTAAGTAGTGATGCTAAGAAATACCAACAAAGATCCATGGTATTGACTACCATATTGTTGACTAGAAACGGGCGCTTATCAACTTCCATCTCATTTAAAATCAATCGTTCATCATTTAAAGCCGATTGAATCTGTCGACGAAAGAAATTACAGTCATTAGTTGCATGAGAAAAGAAATTATGAAACTTGCAATAATCACGCCGCTTTAACTCCTCAGGTGATGGAATTTTAAAAGAACATTTGATATATCCATTCTTATGCAATTCATTAAAAATTTTATTGCACTTAGATACATCAAAAGTAAACTTCATCTCCTCCTGCCGATTCCTATGATTCGGCTTAAGAGATGTGCAAGTAAAAGCTTTATTAGATGCTGGCCATACAAATTCAGCAGCCAACACCTCATGAGACTCTTCATCGGAGCTACAAGAATCACATTCTACATTATGCACATTAGCCCGATGAGTCCTATGGCTTTCTTTTAAGTCTTTGCTTCGGCTTTCAACAGCCAAAGCTCTTTGATGCAATTGGTTTACGCTATAAAATTCAGAATTCTCCAAATTTTTTTTAATATGAGAACGCAAACCATTGAAAGCCAAATCAGCAAGATACTTTTCAGAAATAGAAACACCAAAACAACGGTTTCTAGTATCACAGAAACGCCTAATGTAATCATTAACAGTTTCATCACGTGATTGTCTAACCGATGCAAGATGTGACAGCTTAAGCTCATTAGTACCCGAAAAGAAGTGATCATGAAACTTTTGTTCTAACTGTTCCCATGAAGTAATAGAATGCGGAGCTAACGATGCAAACCATGAGAAAGCTGTACCAGTTAGAGACAAAGAAAACAAACGCACTTTTAAAGCCTCACTAGAGCCAGAATCGCCTAGTTGTGCCATGTATTGACTAATATGTTCAAAAGTGCTTTTAGAATCCTCCCCATTAAACTTAACAAAATCAGGAAGTCTAAATCCAACAGGGAAAGGAACTAAATCAAAGCGAGGAACATAAGGCTTTTGATACAATCTAGCATTATCTCTAACATCTACTCCCAAGTTCTCCTTAAGAGCTGAAGCCAAATCAAGTTTATATTTAGAAAATATTTTATCTAAATACTCTAATGAATTATCCTGAGAATTTGGCTGTTGAGTATTATGCACAGGAGTAGAAGGCAAATTCCCCGTTTCTGCTCCCCCAGAACCGGTCTGACCGGATCCAGTGACCGGTCTGACCGGTTGGATCGGCACAATCTGGTTTGCCGCATCCGACCCTCCAGGGCCGGTCTGACCGGTCACGGCGACCGGTCTGACCGGTTGATGCTGGCCAGATTGATTGGCCAACATCATCCCCTGCATCTGTTGGCCGTACCTTCCAAAAAGCTCGTAAGGTACTGGACCTTGTGAAAATAAATTTTGAACTAATGGGGGTACAGGATATCCATAGTTTGGATTTTGCGGGGTAAAACTTACAAATTCATTGTTAACTCGGCCATGATTAACCGAATTAGGTATAGTTGCAAGTTGTTGAGGTGCAGCAGGCCGAGTAATCATTGGATTGGATGGTGTAACAGATTGGCCTTCAAAATAATTCAACGGCATGCCATATGTAGGTTGTTCTACGGGCTTTGCTACCGATGTTTTGAAATCAGGCACAATCAAAATCTTAGGAATTAAAAGACTAGGATCGGTGGCAGGTTGTTCAACCAAGGGCTGTTTGCCTTCCGATTCTAAACGCTTTTTCATCATCTAATTTACTAAATCAACATTGTTTTCGGCCAATTTATCCTCCATGTACTTAAGAAAAACTTCATGAGAGTTTTCGTCGTTTTGTACCTTAGGAGATGCCGCTGAAGATGTAGCAGATGGATCTACTTCCTTGATCTTGGAGACCACGCCCTTGCGGTCTTTCTTGAAGTGCGACAGGTAGTAGATGCGTTCTTCTTCCGCCTTCTTCTTCAGGTACTCTTCAAGTCCTTGGCGGTCTTCAGCAGAGAGTTCGTCATCCCTGATGGTGATGATGTTCTCCAGATCAAACTCGGTGTTGGCACCCATCTAGATAGAATTAGATTGATCGGCTGCACGAACCAGATCTCCAATTCCCCAGCGGAGTCGCCAAAAGTATGTTGACGCAGAAATCAGGTCAATACACGAAAGCGCTAGAACATGCAGCACGTAACACGATAAACCCGAGGCTTCCCTGCACTAACCGGTCTGACCGGTCAGGGGCACCAGTCTGACCGGTGACCGTCGGGGAAGAACGGGGTAAACCCTAAAACACGCCTCCCGGAAGGATCCGTCAGGGAGAACGCGATCAGGGGTGCCCTAGGGTCGGCAGGCCACCTTGGACGCCTTCAAACGTCGCGGAGACGTAGAAAGAACAGCAAATAGGGTTGGAAAAGCTAGGGTTTGGAGATGCAAAAAGTAAAGGATAAAAGTAGTAAAATTGATAGATTCGATTGTTGTGTGTTCAATCGGCCGAATCCCCTTATATTTATAGGGAGGGTAGGTCTTGTCCCGCAAGGAAACCAAGTTACAACTCGTTACAATCTCGGAATCCCAAACTAAGAGTCCTAGTCGGATTACAACTCGGGTAACCGGTCTGACCGGTCCCCCACACCGGTCAGACCGGTCTGGGTGTCAAACTTCGCCCTTTTGCTTGTTTTGCTCCACCACCGACTCTTGCGATCCTCCAAGTCTTCAAGCACCGCAACATCCTGTCATTCCAGAGAACTTGCCATCTTCCGTGTCTTGCACCAAATCTTGCGGTCCTCCAGATCTTCCAGCACCGCAATAGTCGATCATTGCAGAGATTATGTCACTTATATCAAACTAGGACCAAACATAGCGGTGATCCATGCACCAGCACCGCAACTTCCCATGCCAGACCGGTCTGACCGGTCAGGCTCTGACCGGTCGGCCCTGACTCGTGCCAATTTTGGTCGGCAACACATACCATTTGGCTGCTGCACAAATGAAAGCTCCTTGATGATCTCGTATGACAACTCCTGTCGCGCCTTGGTGCTGCTCTATATAGAATGCACCATCCACGTTGCACTTGTGCCATCCCGTCTGGGTGCCTCGCTCCCACACAGCCGGTTGTCTCTTCATTGCAGCACATCGCTGTGGATGGGAAAGCTGCCATAAATCAAACGCTGTATCGATAGCCCACTGAGCAGCTTGCCGGACTGGCATCGCTGGATCATCATGTCGACGCTTATTTCTCAGGCTCCATAGTGAGTACATACCAGTGATGATTACACATCTTTCTCTATTTGAGCAGCAGTTATCAAAGAGGAGATCCTTTGCCCAAGTACATGGATGTAACCTTGGGAGTTTAACTCCTGTTAGTGCCTTTGTCTGCTCCCAAAACATCCTCGCTGTTGTGCATTCTGTCATTACATGTCTGATGGATTCCTCATCGGCACCACATACCTCGCAGTGAGCAATTGGCTCTATATGACGTCGATGCAATATTTGCCTCACAGGTAGGAATTCATGGACAACTCGCCACCAGAAGACACATACTTTTGGAGGAACATCCAGTTTCCAAATTCTCTTCCAAGATTCATCTCCCGATCCGCCAGCATTTTCCTCCACGGTTTGGTCATTAGCAGACTTGAGAAGTTTGTAAGCTGACCGGACAGAGTACAACCCATGTTTCTCTGGTTGCCACGCCCACAAGTCCTCATTCTGCAGCCTTGCAGGTGTCCTCAAGATAGCATCAGCATCGACAGGAATGAAAATATTCCTTATAAGATCCTCATTCCATTGACCACTAGCTGTTAGCAGTTCAGATACCCATGTCACTTCTTGGCCATCAGCAGGGGTGATAGCTTATCGTTCTGTTTGTGATAGAGGGAAATGCATTGGTGTTGATGCAGAAACGTTTGGCCTCTTGTTGACCTTATATATACTCAGTTCTATACACATTTTGGAAGCAGTGGCAGTTGCATATATATATATATATATATGCTGTTCCTCAAAGAGGGGTGCTGAACTGCTGATACAGTTATACCCTTGTACTAATGAAAAAAAGAAGAGGTGTGATGTTGAAAGTTCAGTACTGGGAGCTGGTATGCAGTTGTGGGCTTGTGGCATTCTAGTGTGGAAAGATACCATTTATACTGTTTTTATACTATGAGAATCGCGGAGGCAGCAGTGCGTGCAAACAATGCAACAAAATTGCGGGTATACCGAGGGATTTGATTTCTTTCTAGAAAGAAACTCACGGGCTAATTTGTGTCCTAAAATGATACTACCTCCGGTTCATTATATATGACGTTTCAGACAGACTTTTTAGCCTACAGCAGGCTCAATTTGCTTGTCTGAAACGACAAACAAAGTGAATCGGAGGTAGTATTATTTATTTTTAATGTTGGACTGTGGGCTAGTTTGGGGCAAGGAACCGTAGTTAAACAAAGCCAGAATACGCTTTTATTCGTATCGGGATCTATTATCTGAATACAATAGTGTTAAAAAAAGCTACCACGTTCGTCGAGAGGGTCTAGAAATTTCCACGTTAATCTAAAAAAGAAAAAATATGCACCGTTGGATTTAATGCATATCTAACGGTCTACCTTACCCTTAAAAGTAGGGCCTAGAAATTCCTACGTTAATCCAAAAAAGAAAAGTATGCACCGTTGAATTTAATGTATATCTAACGGTCTATCTTACCCTAAAAGTAGGGTCTAGAAATTCTCACGTTAATCCAAAAAATGAAATAATATGCACCGTTGGATTTAATGTATATCTAACGCTCTACTTACCTCTAAAAGTTCTCATAAAAAATGATTAGTAGTAGCTAATTTTGGAATAAAAACAAATTAGCAACAAGTGTCCATGTCGAAGAATATTTACCCGTTGGATTTAATGTATATATAACGGTCTATTTTATCCTAAAAGTTCTCATAAAAATGATAAGTAATAGCTAATTTTGGAATAAAAAACAAATTAGCAACAAGTATTCACGTCGAATACGGTTATAACTCTAAATGAAGATGCAAATAAAACATCCATCTGATTTTTATTTATTTTAACTTCCAGTGATCCAATTAGCAGTCCTGCAAGATAAACGCAAAAGTATCACCGGTAGCGTGGACGATGTGACCATCGAAGGGTTCCTATGTGCCATGTAAAGGTCGTGCTGCCTGTGCGAAGGAGCAGCATGTATAGTTGTCAACTGAGCCAAAATGTTGCAATAAGTTGGCGACTTTCCACGACATATGCATAACTTTTTTGTGGGAGCATCTCAGAAAAAATAGAGGAAACACCGGTTTTCATGTCTGAATTTATAGTTATTCAAGCCGTGATGTGTATGAGACTCTGGCAGGCAGCGGGCAGGTAGCACACCAGTTGTGAAAATTGAGCAATGATGTGGCTGTAGACTGAAGCCGTGTCTACATGCTGCACCAATTTAGGGGTACAGTAAATTGCATGCTGGCGGCTGATGACCAGTTGAAGTGCTGCATATATTGGCCAGGTCGTGCGCATATGACTGGCTAAAATACAAAAACGATCGATGACGATGACAACGTGTAGATCAATTGTGAACCAGATCAAAAAGGACACAGAAGCTACGTGCACGTATGAGTTGCATTGTTTTGGAACTGTGTGATTCAGCATGTTAGGTGCTCTGCCATATGAACAAATAGATGAAATCAGAAGATGCTACCCTTAGCCAGATTGTGTTGCATTACACACGTGCACATGCATACTGATGTATCCAATCTCTAGACCCTTTATTGGATAATCTCATATTTTCACTAAGTAGACAGATGCATACAAGAAAAAAAAAGACAGGATGACCAATTCATTAGAGTCGGATTATGAAGATTTTTTTGAAACACCAATACAGACACAGATGCTCACACATATATGCACACTCACCCCTATAAATACACGCACGTAAACCCTATCCTTATGAGCACCTAACATGCACCTAACACTCACCTCAAAGATTTGGCCCGCTGTTCCGATCTTGAGATTGACGAAGTCACCATAGACGCGTCGCTGTGTGACATCCATGCCGATTTCGGAACTCAAACCCAGTGGACAGATTCCATCACAAGGAACATAAACAACTAAGCTACGCTTAATTCACGATATAAAGATTTTTTTTAGTGCAAATAGTATCCACCAAATTTGTTGATAAAGAAATTCGGCTAGCCACGGTTTGTAGCAAAAGTAGAAAACCTTAGATTTATAAATCAAAAAAGGAAAAAAATATACACTGATATGATGATCTATCAGCCTATGTTATCATAAAAAAATTTATTAGATTAATATTAGCTAATTTTAGAATAAACAATTAGTAAATTAGTACCAAAGTATCCACATCAAGTACGATTACTAAATAATTAAATTTTAAATAAAAGATAAAAATTAGTGCTTGATCAAAGAGTACATATTGAATACTATTAGTAAATTGATAAATTTGAAATTAAAAAAAATATAAATTAGCAATTAACTCAAGAGTCTATATCAAACATAATAAATACATAGCTAAATTTAGAATAAAACAAAGAAATTAATAGTTGTTTTTTGTATAAATTTGGAAGCAATATACAGCTAAATAAAAAGTGCGTGGCAAATACAATAACAAAACACTAAATGGATACAAACTAATTAAACACATTATAATATATCTTTTTATTAGTATGTTTATTAAATATATTATATATATTATTAGCATGAATTAAATACAATTACTAAAGAATTAAATGGATACAAATAAAGCTTAATTTTGACATAGGACTTGAAATTATCATGCTAATAAATGGATAATACTAATCACTCAGATTATTTCAATGAGTTTATTAAATTCGGTTAACAAGAGATAATTAGTAGTATTATATATGAATTTAGAAGAAGATAGAAAAATACAAATTACATGCAAAACATAAATAAATATAATATAAGAAAAAATGAAAAATGGTATTTCATTTCATTTATTTTTGAAGAATTTTACTTATACAAATACTAGAAGCACAACAATTATAGCACAGCTATAGAATCATATCATAGTCACTACATGATCCCATTAGAATTAGGCAATCAAGGCTGAGTATCATCCTAACGTAGCAACCAAGGCATGGTGATAAACTACTAGCAACAATAAGAAGTAGAAATATGGTGATGTCTTGCTATGTAGTATTGTGATTAGTGGACTAATGAGATCTACAAATTTAGGACAAAATGAATGATAGATGATGTAATTACGTGCAGAGTTCTAACAAGATCCCGAACAAAGCAACAAGGAAATCGATACTTGACACGCACATCCATCCATAGCAAGCTGAAGGTTGTGTTCAAAAAGAGGAAAGAACATGTATGGTAAAGTGTTAAGCGTCAGGAATACATCTTCAATAATCATGGCATAGCGGGTAAAACCCCTTAGGAGTAGAAGCAGAAAAGAGAGGATGAGTTCAAAGAAGAAGGCTATACCATGCCAACTGCGATAACGAATGTATAAAAAACACATTATGGAAGCATGCATAGAATAAAAATGATGACCCATCTAGAAAAATAAATAAATGAAACCATTGGAAATAAAACTATATGCATTTGTTTTTTAAATTTGAACAAATGTCTAACATCTGATGGAAGACAAATGTGAGAGACGAGAACTTACATCCTTCAAATATCAGTGCTTTGAGTAACTAATAGAGTAGAAGGAAGATGAGAAAAAAGATGTGATGGAGACAGAGACACAACCAAATGAAGAGACCATACATAGTGAGGGTCGATGACCCAATAAGCATGCATGAGACTATAACAATTAGATATTGGGGGAGCAAAATAAACAGAAATGGTAATGATACGCATTGAGCCAATAGCCTAGATCTCAAACTCAAACTCAAAATTAAATTAAAATAAGAAAATAGTAATGGTATGCATGGAACAAAACAAAAAACAATGCATCTATTGCCCATTCAGGTTTCAAATTCAAACTCAAAGTTAAATTCTAACTATTACCGAAAGTGGTATGCATTGATCCAATAACCTATATCTCCATGTAAACATGAAATATAATTTATCAATATCACTACAAATTTCAACCAAATTCACATCGCCAGTTAGAAATTTAAAAATATAGTCATGTTAAAATACATAATATTTATATTAATTATATTAAAAAATCTATATAAGTTATTTCCTTCTCATTTGAACTCATGTTCCCAAAAAAACTATGACATATTACTCTGGGTTTATAGGATAAAATAATTACAATGACATGAATTATTTTAAACTCAAAATCCGTTTGTTAAAAAAATAAACACTAGCTTCGCGCGCTATGTGCGCTCTTGTTCCTGTAATACTTCTACGGAAAACGTACTTCCTAAACGTGCTGTCATTTGCGCCTCTGCGCGTGCACCTTCTCCCTCGCGTCCCCTGCCGCCTGCCGGACACGAGACCTCCACAGCCACGGACAGCCGCCGCTTTCATCCTCCCCTCCGATTCGCGCTCGTCTAGATCTTGTGGGGGTAGTGGTAGACGGCCGGCGACGAGGTGAGTCCTGCTCCTGCTCCTCATCCCTCTCTCTCGGATTGAAAGCATGGTGGTGGTTAGGTTAGGGTTTCGGGTTCGGTGTTATCCTGGTGAGGGCTCCATGGCCGGCTGGCTTAGAGGGGCGGCGGTGGCGGATCGAGGGTGGCGTGCAGGCGTGGTGAGGCAGCGTTGGCGCCGCTGGCCGGGCCGCGGATGACAACCGGCGGGAAGGGCCGACGTCTGGGTCAAGCCGCTTCCTCAGTTAGCGAATAATGGCGGTGTGGGCGGCTTGTGGGTGGCGCGTCCGACGGCCGGGGGCAGCGGGGGAGGCCAGCGGTGGCAGGGGCAATCGGGGGCATGCCGCCGTCCCAAATCTCTGCATGTGCAGGCGCTAGTAAATTGAAGTCCTGCTGTCATATTAGTCACCGCCACATTGCTCTAGGATGTTGTTCTGATTAGCCTTTGAGTTCTTGGAACATACATACAGTGCACTGATGGACAAATGTCATATCTTGTTGTCGGCAGTTTCAAATTGTCCCCTTTTTTTGTTTTCTGTTTCTCTTCTTGTACAAAATAGGGTATATATTATGATTATGCTACTGCTCACAGAGAAAAGCTGTGTCCCTGGCTACTCCTGTTGCAAATTCGACATAGGTCTCTAGCTAGAGGTCCTGTTGTCTCTGCCCAGAGTCATAGCCATAGATTCAGTAAAGGCAACAAGCCAAGTTTTTTTTTTTGATAGGTCACGGGGGGGGGAGTGTCCCCCACCTGAATTTCATTGCTTCATCGGCCCCAAAACGGACCGTAGAATGTCAAAGGTACAGAGTTTTGCAAGTTTACAAGTTTACAAGCATTCGCGTGGTGTTACATTGCTTGGTCGAGTACTGAACACCATGAACTGATGACAATGCGTTCCGACGCCGGCAGACGGCAGCTCCAGAGCCGCGCGTCCTCGACGCAAGGCGCAGCGTGTGGCGGAGGTCCGGCAGCTCGCCTCTGAAGACCACTCCGTTGCGGCGCTTCCAGAGGTGCCAGCAGCAAAGTAGGATGAAAGCTTCAAAGTAGCAACAAGCCAAGTTACATTACCATTTGATCGGACAGTTGTTATATATAGAGTATCTGGAGAATAACATCTTTGCCTTGAAGGCTAGATAACATTTCTGCATGGGTTTTTCGAGCGATTGCTTTCTGCTCTTGCCACTCAGTGTTTCTTCATGAAGGTTCATTGGAGTAGGCATTTTTATCTGTTCCTGAAATACGATGAGTTACACTGGTCATTTGAACTCTAATTTGGTCCAGATTCAAGTACTACTATTTCTTGATATCTGGGCCAAATTAGATCGATTGAATTGTATATGGAAATACAGGACAGGTAGCTTCAGGAATATTTCATGTGAAACTTGCTCTTTCTAAGCACAAATTGTTTAAGAGCTAAGTAGCTACTGCACCATTGACCCCGAATGATGGATTGAGGGATCCTCTTGTTATAATGCAGGTATTACCGTATTACCCTGAATGATGGCTACTCTGAAAGATGCTGTAGTAAGGAAGCCTGTACTAGCAACAATCCGTCTTATTGTTCCAGCTGGTGCTGCCCGTCCTGGACCTCCAGTTAGTCCAGCGTTGGGTATCTATCGGATCAATTTGATGGCTTTCTGCAAGGATTTCAACGCGAGGACCCAGAAGTACAAGACGGACACTCCAATGCAAGTCACCGTAACTGCTTACAAGGATAGCACCTTCGAGTTTGTGGTCAAGTCACCCTCAGTATCATGGTTCCTTAAGAAGGCTGCAGGAATACAAACAGCCAGCAGTCGCCCAGGCCACAGCAATGTGTCATCCCTCACTCTCCGCCACGTGTATGAAATCGCGAAATTGAAGCAGGCTGACCCCTTCTGCAAGCACATGTCTCTTGAGGCGATGTGCAAGTCCATCATTGGCACAGCCAACTCCATGGGCATTGAGATTGTTAAAGATCTATGAGAAGCATGGCTAACCTTCAGTCATGAAGAATTTTGTCATTTGTGTGTTCCTAGCTTTTAGTTCATTTTGGAGAGGTAGAGCTCTGCTATCTCATTGAGCTTTCTACCAGCTTGATGCCCTTCTAGGAGTGTAAACTCTGATGGATTGCTTTGTTCTTTTCTTCAAAACTTAACTGATATAAGTGTTTTCACGATGGTGTTTTAAATAATGGATGCGGAGTGTTTTGGCTATAATCGAATTGATTGATATAAGACTCAGAGTCATATGGATCAATTTTACAAGAATCCCATTTTATATTTAAAAAGCTCATAACATTTCGGCCCCATAAACCTCAATTTACTACGTCTTCTCCCTTAATATATTTTCATATTATCATTAGAGACGGAACCGGAATGTGGATAGGCTTGGCTATTTGGGTGCAATCCAGGGTCTTTTCAGTGAGGTATCTGAGTATTCCAATACACATTAGGAATCATCAAGGGCTTCTTTGGATGCAGCCCTGGAAAAGCTGCCTGGGCCAGGCAGGCGCTCCATTTCGTGAGCCTGGGGCCAGAATTGCTGCCTGGGCACAGCTGTCTAGCCTAGGATTGCATCCAAACAGCCCCCAAATGCTGATTAGAAAAGAGTAAAGTGACGATTCGAAAAGTGGCACAGTAATTGGAAGGACAAACACCTTTTAATAGGAAATGTTTAACATTGATTAATTTAGGGCTAAGTAGCAGACCCTTGTACATGTTGTCATTTTTTCAATACTAAAAAGGTGTTTTTATAAAATGGGTTACTTTCGTTCAGAATTATGAGATAATTAGGCACCTACTTTTTTTGTTGTCGTTTTGCCCGCTTGGTTTGTTCTATGATTCATGTCGCTACAAGTTTATTACGGCCTCAAAGTGCCGCGCTTCCCTCGGTTCCCGCGGTGACGGGTGCACCAGCCACAGTGCCGCGACGATCCTCCTCACTGACGCAGCCGCGTTGTCGCGGGGCGCCATGGCATCCCCGGGCCACCGGAGCGGCCGGGTCGCAGGCGGCGGCGAGGGAGGGGCTCTGCATACGCAGCTGCCGAGTGCAACGGGGGCGGGCGGGGACGCCTTGAGCGGGGTTGCGGCTACCGAGACCTGGGCCCTGGCCGGGGACCTCGCTGAGGAAGAAGAAGGTGGGGAGAGAGAGGAGACGGGAGAGGGGAGATGGATTGGAGCTGTGCTTTTGTGTTCGCTGTTGGAGAGTCAAGTTTTTGGGTCCATGATTTTTCTAATGTGTGCGACTCAAAACATGACTCAAAACATTCCAATAGGTATCGTGTTTGGCTCATAGTTGTTGGAGACAGTCTTATTAGTGCAAAGCATGGGCCTTTTGCAATCTTCAGACGCTGACACCGAGCAGCGCGGTAGCAATCTCACAATGCTTCAGTAGACGTGCTGCAGCTTGTTCTTCTCCGTCTTGATCGCCCAACCGACGATCTTATAGTTCCAGCGCTGCTGCACATAGATCACCAGACCGAGCACGAAGCCGACGACGGGAACCACCACGGCGCTGGCATTTGAGTAGAAATCCATAACATCGCGGTGAGCCTCGGAGTACATGCTCACGACAGGTGGCCGGAGGTAGCTGTAAACATGTGGCAGCAGCCACACGGCGGTGACGCCGGCGTAGTACCTCCCCTCGAGAGGCTTGCAGTTGACGCGCCAGAGCACATTGCCGACGACCTGCGGCAGCAGGAACCACTCCTTCACGACGCCGGCATACCGCACGACGATGCGCATGTGCGCCGACGACATCCCCTGCTCTTCGCCGTAGCTCACCCGGGGTGGCTGATGAGCCGCCGGCTTGCTCAGCCAGTGCACGGCGAGGACGAACAGGAGGCCGCCCAAGTGCACGCCGGAGCTGAACAGGAGCACCGCGCCGTCGGCCGGGACGCGCGCCGGCTCGAGCGGCGACCGCGCCCGCGCCCGGGCCCTCGACCGCCACACCTTCCGGGCAAGCCGCGCCATGAGGAGAAGCGCCGCGAGGGTGAGCGCCTTCACGGAGCAGTCCATGTCCCAGCCCAGATGGCCAGGGTCGAAGTAATAAGGCTTGTGCCTCAGCGTCGGCCACGCCGGCAGCATCCTGGCGTCCGTCACCAGCGTGGCGCTGTAGCCGAGAGCCTGGACGCCGAGCATGGCGAGGGAGACGAACGGCGCGACGTCGGGGTGGGACCTGAGGTAGCGCAGCTGGCTGGCGGTGGCGGCAATGGTCGCCGACAGCATGGTGATGCAGAGAAGCCCCTCCACCATCGGCTCCGTCAGCTCGTCCCGCCGCTGCTCGCGGTACACGACGGGCAGCGTGTGGAGCTCCGATCGGTCAAAGTGCAGCGGGTCGCCCTCGTCCCTCGTGCTGGCGACGGAGACCTTAGCCGCCCGGCTGACCAGCCACCGCGTTGTCGTCGGCGGGTACTCCACTGTCATCTCTATCGAACAGTCCATCCCATCTTCAAGTTCGTCTCTTCTCTTCGACAGGACTCGCCATGGCGCATGGACGTTCCGGCAGCCGATCAGGTACATCCGCCCGTCCTCCGGGTTGTACACGCCCTCCACCGACATCACCGGACTTGGACCGAGGAAATTCCTGGACGCCGTGAACTCGGCAGACACATTCAGTGTCTGCATCTTCTCCACGCCATGGACTCTACCAAGTAGTTCGATCCGCATATCAGAACCACCCTGAAATTGGGGAGAATGGCTTCCAACGAGGGTGCCAACAGAGAGCATCTGGAGCTCAAAGAACGGCTCCTCGATCCACTCCGGCACAAACGGCGGCTTCACCGCGCACTGAAAGCGAAGATTGAGGTCAGCGGCGAGGTTGGAGAGACCAACCATGTCGTCGGCAGCGCCATCGACATTCGGATAGCTCAGTAACGATTTCGTGACAAAGTTGTCACGGAATCCGGATGGCTCGCTCCTCTCAAGGATCTCCCGAGCCTGCACGACCTTGGTGTACATGTACGACATGCGCAAGGACTCCTCTGAGCCTCCAGACCGAAGCTGTCGGGGGCCCACGCGCTGCTGAAACAGCAGCGGAGCGTGGCTTCCGTCCATGGCTGTAACCTTGCCGACATTGTTGCCGCGGCGAGTCATGGAGAATGTCCTCCTGATGGATAGGGTCACACGGTAGTGGCATGCTTCCTTGCCGGCGCCGAGGCAGGCCACCATGCAGACCCGCCCCATGGACGCGTCCCACACGCCCTCGGCCGACAGGGTCATGCCGCTCAGGCCGGTCCGCTTAGCCGCCGTGGGCTGGTCCTCCCACGGCGGCACGTAGCGGAGCACGGCCGCCACCCTCGCCGCCGGCGTGCCGTCGGTGCTCTCCGTCGGCTTGCACTGGAGGCCCTGCACCGCGATGGCGGAGCGGGTGAACGCCATGTCCTCCATGGCGCTCGTGGCGCGGCGGCTGGTCCTGAACGGCCCGACCCTGCTGCAGAACGCGTCGTCGTTCCCCTTGCAGTCCCAGTTCGGAATCACCTCCATCACTTGGCTGTCGGGGGCGGATTCGTAGATGATGCTGCAGAGGGAGGCGCCGCTGCTGGGGTGATCCGTGGCGCCGCCGTCGTCATGGAAGAGCGGGTCGTCGTCGCTGCATCCAGCGGCGGCGTCTTCTGGCTGGAATTGGTAGCCGGAGTCGTGCCCGCCGGCGACCTGTGACACCAGGCGGACGGTGTCGAAGTAGGCGCCGCCATCGGACATGGCCCTCGTGCTCATCATCTCGCCGCGCACGGCACGAGTCGTCAGTGTGACCGTCATCGGGTACCGTAGCACGAGCAGGATGCTGCCGTCGGCCACGACCGGCGGCTTAAACTTGCTGTCGCCGCCGTGGTTCTTGGCCCAGTCCCACGGGTCCGTGCTGTTGCTGCCGCGCACGGGGAGGACAGCGTCACCGACCATGCACAGCACCCTCTCGCCGCCGCCGCCATCGCCGCTCCCCGACGACTTCGTCTCGGTGTACACGCCTTGGAACGGCACATGGACCCTGGCGACCCCTGGCCGGAGCTCGAACTCCGGCGACGTGCGTGGCTCCATATACGAGCAGCAGCAGTTGCGGGTGATGGTGAAGCGAAGGATCCCGCTGACGTTGAGGGCCGTCCGCGCGCCTCGCCGTGGCGCCATGTCCATGTGCGTGACCATGAAGGACGCAAGGGGAACTGCTTCAAGCAATTCCGGCGCGGCCGCCGCGGCATCGGCATAGCTCCCATGGAACGGAAGCAGGGGAGCTTGGCCGGCGTCCTGGCTCCAGTCGCCATTCATGAAGGACAGCCGATGCATCATGACGCCGGAACGGTCGGCGTCAACCCTGAGCTCCGCCGCTGAGGAGAGCACGGACTGGCAGTGCCGCTCGACGTCGGCGAAGCGGGTGTAGTCATGATGGATGGGCCCTTTCGACGTGCTTGGATGGAACGACGGGTTGGATGAGACGGTGGCTGCGAGACATGGCAACAACAAGGCAAATTTCAGCAGCAAGCTGGTGATGATCTTGCTGGCGGCTTCCATCGATGTGGCCTGTAGCAGAAACTGTAGAGTTCAGCAAGGAAATTCCATGGAGTAGTTGTACATTTTGTGATCCAATCGAGATGAGATGAGTTGTGGAGGGGATTGATACATATGCCTGACTCCTTGAGTGTTCAAGCCTTCAAGGAGTAATCACGAATCAAAAATGCAGAATTGCTGGAGCTGACCGGCAGTGCTAGTGCTGACCGTACGAAAGTCGCTGGTTGAAGGAGGAAGGTGCCCACATGGACTCATGTGCCTCAGTATCTCCAGGATCAAATCAAACTGGAATAAGGAGCCAGATTCAGGGGTGTTTAGTTGGGTAGATTGAAAATTACCGTTTACTGTAGCAATTGTAAATCAAAGATTAGGAAGACTAAACATGATCTAATTATAAAACTAAATACACGGTTGGACGGGAAATCGCGAGACGAATCTATTAAGCCTAATTAATCCATCATTAGAGATTGTTTACTGTAGCACGACGTTGTCTAATCATGGCCAAATTAGGCTCATTAGATTCGTCTCGAAAAGTTACCTAGGGGTTATGGAATGGGTTTTGTCATTAACACACGTTTAGTACTCCATGCATGAAAGATTTCTTTTGATGAATAATTAGATGTGACGTTTTGGCAACTTTTTTTTTTTACGAACCTCAGATACCACGCAAGAAACAAGGCACCTAACCAGATGGATCATATGCCAACGACTTCATTGATCATGGAGCCTGTGCAAAAAAGTACGAGTTGTCTCGAATTGTAACAGGGGTTGACTTAACTAGGGACAAATGTGCCCTTCCATTTTGTTGTTTTGCGCGAAAGCAAACTTCATATTTTGGGAGCTGCAGTTCGGTGTGGAGAATGTTGATTCGAGCTAGGCATTGCCTCATATTAGTGTTAATAAAGAGTACTATTCCAGGTTTAACAACATGAGAAAAGAGCATAGGAAAAAATATGGGAGAAGCGCAACCAGCCATCTGGTTTTTGTAAAAAAAAAAAAGTAAAATGCATGTACGGTTCTCGAACTTGTCTCGAATTATCATCTAAGGCACTGAACTCTCAAAAAACATTTTTAGATCCGTGAACTTGTCTGGAGGTGTCATTCGGATTTCTAAACTCTCAAGATGCATCTTCAGGTCCTGAACTTGCCTCAGTGTATCATTTAGATCCCTAAACTCCCCTCAAAGTGAATTTTCATATCCCTGAAAATCATCATTAATAAATTGTATTCAAAATAAATTGTTCGTTAAACTATTTTTTCAGCCAATTCATTTAGAAATCTTACCACAAAGACATTTTAATTCTGAATTAGCTTCTTATTAATCATACACATCATGGGTTAATAAAAACCATTAGATCATTAAAAAATTAACATTGGATATTATATTTTTCTCATTTAACATGAAAATATCAATGCTAATCTTGAATATTTTCTACTAACTAATTATATTTTGCATGCGCTTTGTATAAATTTATTAAGAAAAATTGTTCCTATTCTCAATAAAAATCAAAATAGAATTTTTATTAAATTGAAGTAGCAAAAAGAATTTTTAATTAACTTAAAATAGCAAAATGATATCTTTATTAAATTTAAAATAGCATTCTGAGAGTTTAGATACCTGCATGACACCGCGGGACAAGTTTATGGACCTAAAGACCTAAAAATGTATTTTCAGAGATTACATACTTATGTGACACCCTAGAACAAGCTCAAAGATCTGACAATGTATTTTAAGAATTTAAGGACCTAGATACCTCACCGCAACAAGTTTAGGTACCGTACTACTTAAAAAAATCTTAAGTGGACTCTGTGACCATTGCATTCAAAATCAACGACCGTAATCAGCATGTATAGTGATCATTTTGACAGTTTTAGGACACTAGTGATAAATGGCTTATTTTGCAAATTAATCACCTGGCCCGAAATATTTCCTAACGTTCATCACCATGGTTTGCTTGAGCTGCGACTTCTTTGGTGGATGCTTTGTCGTCGTTGTGCTGGCGGATGCTTTGCTGCCCCTGCTTCAATCATTCTGGCGGATACTTTGCCGCCCTTGCTACTCCTACTCTGGCGGATGCTTTGCCGCCGTGCCTGCACTGTTTGTTGGTCGTCGTCGGCGGATGCTTTGCCGTCGTGGCTGCGTGGTTGGTTGGTCGTCTCTGGCGAATGCTTTGCCGCTGTGTTGTTGTTGCTTCTGGTGGATGCTTGGCCACCCTCTTATTGTTGTGTGGTCTCAGTTGGCGACCTTGGTGGTGATGTTCTTTAAGTAGGCTCACATATTTTGGTCCTTTGGTTTGGCTCAGTGGGTTGTGTGGGGTTTTCTCTGCTATGGTCGTTTTTCTGTAAGTCTGTAGGCCATCTGTTTGTTGGCATTTTCTTCAGTTTTTCTCTTTTTTTTAGTCCTTTGTGTGCTTGTGTAGATCAACCCCTGCCTGGCCTACATCAAGCGATGTCTGTAAACTGTTTTTTTTTAATGAAATACGTGCTAAGGTACGGTCGTGAAAAACATTGTTAACTGTCGCCGGCCGAGAAGGTGAGACGTGAGAGCGTGACAATTGCCCCGCATCTGTATACTCCAAGATCTAGAAGTGATCCAGACACAGCAGCAGCATATAGCCAAGTCCTAGGCTCCTAGCCTGACGATATAAAAAAAAACGCGTTCTCGTTTGCAGCGAAAAAAACAACGGTGTGGTTGTTGGATAGAAAACCACAAAACGGCGTGCTGCACTAGGCCGGACACGGGCCCGGGCACACGGCATTTATAATGCTGCGCCGCAGCACCGGCTTCGACGATTTGCGAAGTAGCTGATGTATGGTTAGAAATGGCGTGGAAGTGGAGCGACGGCACCAGGGCGGCATGCCTGAGGGCCCTCGCCGCCTGGGCCGTCTACGCTCTCCTCGCGTCGCCGAACAAACCAGCCTTGCTCGTCGCCGTCGAGGTCGCCGAGGTGCTGCTCGCTGCCATTTTCCTCGCCGCGCTGGCGCAGACGCTGTTCTGCCGGCCGGAGCACGTCAGGGCGCGCCACGGGGGCGATCATGGTGGCGACAGTGACGAGGGCGACGACGCGGCCGTCGTCCTCCCGCTGGTTGACGGTCAGGCGGTGCCTCGCGTCGTCGACGGGGGCGACGAGCTTCACAAGGCGCAGCCGGCGCAGTGCGCGGCGAGTGCCCCGGTGGAAGGGGACGCCGCCGAGGATGGTGCCGGCGCCTTGCCCGTTCCTGGTTCGCACGAGCGCAGCGGTGACGGCGGCGCGGCGGAGTGCGCGGTGTGCCTGGGCGAGGTGGAGGAGGGGGAGAGGGTGAAGCGGCTGCCGCTGTGCCTGCACGTGTTCCACCAGACGTGCATCGACGTGTGGCTGCGCGGCCACTCGGCGTGCCCGGCCTGCCGGTGCGAGGTCTTCGCACCGTCGGCGGCGGATGAGATGGTGTGAGTGGGCCTGTTTACCGTTCCCATGTTTCGTTCAAAGCACTGATCAAGAACTAAGGTGGCGTTTGGTTCACCTCGTGGTAACGTGAGCTGATTACGGAGGGGAATGGATGTCATTAGTTGCTGTTTGTTTCGAGTCTGCTGTAATCCGATTGCGCTGTTATCCGATAACATCGTATACAAAATCGTTAACGCTCCATTTCCAGTGTAATCGTTTCCCTCGTCTTAGCTCCCCAGACACACCGCAGCACGTTGTTCATCTCCCTCGGGTCATCTCTGCTCCTGGAGGTCACCCGATGCCCCCACCACTACCGGAAGGTCGTCATCACCGACGTTGACTCCAGGGGTGCTCGTCGTTGTTGTTGGCACCGCCATGGCAGGTTTGCGGAGGTACTTCGCCAGGTGTGCGATGCAACGATGGCCCGGCCACAACCGTCCGCCGCCAGTCCACTTCTAGTATTTGTAGCCTCGCAATGCGAATGCCATGGTGAGCGGCGAGCGCTGGCTACTGGGTACGCGTGCTCTGCAACCATGCCGGCTGATTCCAGCGGGCGACAGAGTGCATGGCAATGCTGCCGGGCTCCTGCTGCGCAGCGATCGCAACCGGCATGTGGTGTCCATGGATGTGAAAGCTACAAGCAAGGACACGGTCTGCTCGGTGCTTGCAAAGATGTCTCCATGGTGGAGTCGATGATCTCTGCCACCGGCTGTGCTAGCGGCTAGCAGAGAACGGCAACAGAATAGTCAAGGCTGTTGCCGGCGAGCTCTTTTTCTTTCTTTTTTCTTTTTTTAGGAAACGCCGGCGAGGTCCTCAAGCACGTAGGGCAGGAAGCCACGGACTCCGGACCAAGGAGAGTTGGGAGATCATCTCGTTGGCGTAAGCATCTTCTCCTCCCCTCGCCGCCACTGGAGGAAGCACAACTACCAAGCACACATCGGCAGAAAAGATGGAAAAGCAACATGCCGGAGCTGCGGACGAAGATGACAACAGCGACGTCCTTTGGCGATTGATAAGTGATACCGTTACTAGATACAGACCAAACAAAGACAGTATTGCGTTACTTTGTAACCGGTCCCGTCGTTACCTGATATCATTACCGTTACCGTTTACATTCCTGAACCAAACGCCACCTAAAGTGTGTTCAAAGCGCTGATCAAGAACTAATGTGTGTTCAAAGCACTGATCAAGAACTAATGGAGGGAAAACTCTCCACTGGGAATGGCCTGACAAAATGGCGACTGGGGCGGTCACACTTGGGATCGTGTGTGATAGTATTTTTCAAGTTTTGGAAGCAAACAAAAAATAAGGCTACTGTTGGTGAATAGTGTTTTGCAGAGCCAAAATCTTTTGGGAAGACATTATGAGAAAAAAAATATTGGAAAAACACTTGGAGATGCTCTAAGGCTGGAAAATTTCACTCAACAAATGGTATTGCTCACAACAAAAAAAACATGAAACCTGACTCTCTCCACTAGGTCTGAACAATATTTGACCCAAAACCCGACCCAACTCCAAAAAACAAGATCCAATCCCCAAAAAACCTTGCATTGACGTGCCATTCAGAAAGATCGAGGACAAAAATTTAAGCATGATTTGAAGCTTACGTGCGTTTAAAATTATTGTTTCCAACCCTCGCTTGGGTGAAATGCATGGTTAGCCCTTTAACTTGTCAAGGTGTGTCAAATAGGTCCATCAACCCTGAAAATGCATTTTTGGGTCCCTAATCTATTTAAATCGTTCACTGTTAGTCCAAAGCACATCTCACCCTCCTCCGATCCGACGTGGCCGTGCCACCGTGGCCACCAACAGCATGTGCGGGTCATGTGAGTGCTCCGTGCGGTTGACAAAATGCCAGGAGACCCATGGAATCCCTAAGACCTCTCATTTCTCCCCCTTTCTCTCCTCGAGCCCGTTGGCTGGTGGAGGCGGAGAGACGATCAAGGACTTCGCCGGTGAACAGGAACTGTCGCGGACGAGGAAGGCTAACGAGGTGAAGAAGGGTTGAGGGCAGCTGCCGAGTAGGGATTCCGGCGGCGATCGCTGCGGATCTCCGCCATGGTGGCTATCTTGCGCCGAGAAGGGGAACCGCCGCCATTGTACGGTGAGTGAATCAAAAGTGAAATCTTGCGAGTTTGTGTTTTTGTGTGGTAGTGATGTAGTTCTTGTTGTGGATTTCGCCCAAATGTTGGTCTGATGAATCGGCTAGGGTTTGGATTTTAGGTTCTTTTTTAGGAAGTGCAATTGATGATTTTGTGTTGCGGTGTTGGTAATGTAGGTGAAAATTCCGATGAATTCAGTGTAGAGGTTCACCATAGGGGTTTCTTTGTCGGTCAAGGTTCCAATCGAGCATATGTGGATGGAAAGGTGAATTGGTTTGACAATTGTGAGGTAGATACTTGGTCGCTTCTCTGGATAAATGACTTTGTTGAGCAACTACACTACGAGAAGACTCCATATCTGAAGGTGTACTGGTTGCTACCTGGGAAAGATCTGTCTGATGGGCTTAGAGTGATTTCTTCTGATGCAAACACTTTAGTCATGGTCTCAGTGGTTAAGAAGGTGAAGAACTATGTTTTGTATCTAGACCATGATGATAACATATCTAGAATTTGTTGGGACGATATTGTTGCAAACCCAATTACCTCTCTGCCCAAGGTGTTGAGCCCCAAGAAGGTGGAGGTGGTACAGAACAGGCATGGTGAGAAGCTTCCAAATTTCTACTCAAACTTGAAGAGCAAGATAGATGATGCTGCAGAGGCAGAAGTAGTAGCAGATGACTTGGGCAATGATAGTGAAGACAGTGACAGTGAAGACCCTGAATTCATTGATAGTGACTATGAGTTATAAGATGACGACGATGATCTATTCTTCGACAATGTGGATGACCAAGTGGTAGATGAAGGTGTCGCAAGAGGCAGGAAATTAGGGACAGGAAAGAAGGCTGGAAGCAGCAGCAAGGGAAAGGGGCCAATTGAGGAAGATGAAGTGTCAACAAACTCTGATGATTTGCAGGAGCCAGGGTCAGATGAAGAAGGGCAGCTGAAAATGGATTTCAGGTCTTTTAGAGCAGTGGACTTGATAAATCCAATATTCAAGGTGGGAATGTTATTTGAGTCAGTGGAGGTACTTAGGAAAGCAGCCACAGAATACAGCTTGAAGGAGAGGGTGGAAATTAGGATGCCCATGAATGAGAAGAAAAAGACTAAGGGCAGTTTGTGAAGAGGGATGCCCTTGAAACCTGTATGCTTCTAATGATACTAGATCAAAAGGTTTGTTGGTGAAGACATATTGTGGTTAGCATACATGTCAAAAACAGTGGGTTTTGAAGAGATGCACTTCCAGAAGGCTTGCTAAAAAATACCTGGAATCCTTCAGAGCAGATCAAAAGATGTCACTGACTAACTTTGCAAGAATTATTCAGAAAGATTGGAATATGACTCCATCCAGATCCAAGATTGCAAGAGCAAGAAGACTTGCTATGAAAGAAGTGCTTGGTGATGAGATAGAGCAATACAAACTGCTATGGGACTATGGACATGAATTGAGAAGGTGCAACCCAGACAGTACTTTCTATCTGAAACTTAATGGCAACATATTTACTAATCTGTATATGTCACTTGATGCTATGGGACTTGGAATATTTACTAGTCTGTATATGTCACTTGAAAACACTTATCCATGGACAATTATGACTGATAACCAAAAGGTGACACTCATTCTAGTTGTTTCTTATGCAAATGATCTTCTTATGCAAACTTGTATTCTTAATGCTTGTGCTATGCAAACTTGTATTCTTTTGCAGGGTCTGATTCTAGCTGTTCAGCAAGTATTTCCAGAATCAGAGCATAGATTCTATGTCAGACACCTATACTCCAATTTCCAAATGCAATTCAAAGGTGAGAACTTGAAAAACCAACTTTGGGCTTGTGCAAGGTCTAGCAGTGTAGTTGAGTGGAATAGGAACATGACATTGATGAGGGAGCTTAACTATGATGCCTATGAGTGGTTAGAGAGGATGCTACCACAGACTTGGGTTAGAGCATTCTTTAGTACTTATCCCAAATGTGATATCTTATTGAACAACAGTTGTGAAGTGTTTAACAGATATATTTTGGAAGCTAGAGAAATGCCTATACTTAGCATGTTAGAACAAATCAAATCTCAATTGATGACTAGGCATTATAACAAGGAGAAAGAGGTAGGAGACCTGTGGAATGGACCTGTATGTCCCAAGATCAGGAAGAAGGTTCAGAAAAACACAGAATTTGCTAGCATATGTTATGCTCTACTAGCTGGAAAGGATGTTTTTCAGGTGCAGGGCAGAACAAACAAGTACATCGTGGACATTCATCTTAAGAAATGTGACTGCAGGAGATGGGATCTCACTGGTATTCCATGCTCACATGCCATTTCGTGCTTGAGGCATGAAAGAATCTCTCCTGAGTCTGTGCTTCTAGAGTGTTACTCCTCAACAAGTTATCTTCTTGCTTATGGTAACCCAATTTGGCCATGTAAGGATAAGAGTTCATGGGAGAAGATTTCTGCACCTGAAGTTTTACCACCTGTGTATGAAAAAAAGGTTGGTAGGACACCCAAATCAAAAAGGAAGGCTCCATATGAAGTTCAAGGAAACAATGGTCCTAAACTATCAAAACATGGAGTGATCATCAACTATAGGTATTGTGGAACTGCTGGTCACAACAGAGCTAGATGTCCTTTGAGGAAGTTTGGGCAGAGGCCAAAGCTTCAACCACAAAGGAATCAGTCCCAAGTTTCAATAGAAGAAAATGAAGAACAGATCAACAGAGATGATGAGCCCCTTGTTACCCAGGTTGATGTCTAAAATTTATAACTGTAGGTCTCATTTCAATTTGATCAAGACAGTGTGCCACTTTTAGGGATGGCGCCCGCGGATTCGGGTGTGGGTGCAGCTAAAACCCACCCGCAGCGAAACCCGCGGGACAGGAAAAAACCCGCCCGCGGTGAAACCCGTGGGTGGATTTCTGCACCCGCACCCGCACCCGTCAGGTTTCGGGCGGGTCTCGGGTGCCCGCGGGTCTGAGAACATCACATCATGAACAGAAAAACATGAGCATCATTTCACAGAATCACAGTTATACACAGATAGCATATAGCGCTATAAAAATTCATAAGTTCCAAAGTCTCCAAATTAACAAACACAAAAGTGGCAACGACACATTTAAGTTTTACAATGCAGTCAACATAGCATTTGCTCTAGCAAATAAACAAATAGAGGTTTATTACAACCATCATCCAAATTCATGTACGAGAGGTCTCATATTGCTCCCAGATGCATTTAGATAGAGTCATCAGCAAATCAATCAATAATGTCTGCTCACGTTCGTCCTAATAGAAAAAATAGAGAAATTAAGCGGGTTGTGGGCGGGTACGGGTTCACCCGCGGGTGAAATCTTAGACCCGCACCCGCGGGTCGAATTGCCATCCCTAGCCACTTTTGTCACAACTTAGTACCACAATGCTATCTCAGATGGAAGCAGAGGTAACGAGTCAAGTCTCAAATAATGCCTCTATCTTATTGTCATCTAACTAAATACTTCTCTTTTGTAGTCATCATTCACCAGAAATATTCAAGAGCAACCATTGCCAGATTCTGCATTCATCAAGTCCAATCCATCGGCACCAAGGCCCGCACCCCCTACAACAGCAACTAAATCCAGAAGATCAAGGGCATCTAAGCACAAGGCAGATTCTGTAGAAGCTGCAAAGAAGGCCAAAGTTCCAAAGAAGGCCACTGCTCCAAAGAAGGCCAATGCTTCAAAAAAGGCCAATGCTCCAAAAAAGATGACTTGATGAGCTCAAAGAATGTTCTGTGATGCTTTTGTTCTATAGCTGCAGTTTGTAATGCTTTTGGTCTGCCTTCCTGTGATGTGTATGTACATAAGTCACACAAACACAGATCTTCAAGTTACTAGTCTGCCTTCAGTGGACATGACATGATGGTTAGAGGTCTTCTCTGATCAGTTAGGTCTGTATAGTTTAGAGGAAAAGACCTTAAGTTATCTGGTGATCTTTTGGGTTCACAAAAACACAGCTTGTGATGATGGTCTGAAAACAATGCAGTGAAATGGTGCATCTTTATGTTTCAATGAAATTTGGTCATATGAAATGGTGCATCTTTATGAACAATGTTTCACTGAATTTTGGTCATATGACAGGGTACAACTTCATGTTTGAGGTTATTTCATCCATTACTACAACATTGATTTGAAACAAGCCGATGATTCATTAATTCACATAGAGTTCATACAAGACCTTACATGCATACAGGACACACTAACAAACACATCTTTTATCCATTCACTTCACCAACTGAACAACAAGAGATAGCAGTATCAGTGCTAGCATACAAATACAGACAAGCAATATCCCCTTCAACACATTGACTACTTCTAATTTTTTCCCATTTCCCTTGATCTTGCATTCTGTGGCTCCATGCATCCTTGAAACACCTTCTTGCATCAGTGATTGACCAGCTTTAGCCTTGTCGGCAACAATCTTAGCATAGTCCTCTTCCCAGAACTAAAAAGGACACCCACTGTCATCTCGCTACAACAAACAACCAACCAACAATGAATCAACAACACCTCAATGACTCCATGATTCGATCCAACCATTACTCACCTTGTAATTTGGGCAACAGTAGAAGATGCGCCCCAAGCTCCATTCCTTCCCTGATTTGCGCTCCACAATCTGCCTCTGTCCACACTTCGTGCACCAGATTAGGGGGAGCCCACCACCATCCTGCTGAGATGAGGCCGATGCGTCGGATCCACGACCCATGGCTTCAGCCCAAAGGGGACGCAGGTGGTGGCGGCGTTGGGGAAGCGGCGGCGGTGGCGTTGTGGAAGCGGCGGCGGCTTCGGCAAAGAAAGACCGAGAGGTGGAGGGGACGAGAAAGACCGAGAAAGAAAGAGGAGAAATATGATGAAGCCAGGGGCTTTATTGCAAAGCAGCACCTCCCATCCAGTGGGAATATTCCCGCCAAACCACGTGTAAGCCACGGTGGCACGGCCACGTCGGATCAGAGGAGGGTGAGATATGCTTTGGACTAACAGTGAACGACTTAAATAGATTAGGGACCAAAAAATGTGTTTTCAGAGTTGATGGACTTATTTGACACACCTTGACAAGTTAAAGGGTTAACCATGCATTTCACTCATAAAACAAAGAAAATGTTAAAGAAAACATGTGGACCACATTTTCCAAAAACATGAAAAATACTAGCAGATTTCTTTTCAAAAAAAAAACGATTCACCGGCCTGCTGCCCGGCCGCGGGCGAGCTGCTGGCTGCAGACGAGCTCTGCCTCGCACGCCCAAGCGGTTGCGGGGCAAGGAGAAGACGGTGGCTGATATCGGGAACAAGAAGAAATAGCATCCGGGCGGGAGCACCAATCTTAAAGTGTACATACGCCTCCACTCAGATATCCGTTATATAGGAATTGCGCCAACATGTGTGGCCGTGTGGGTCATCGCCCCAAGCCCAGCCATCTGGATGCATAAAGAACGGCGAAGCCCAAGCCCACACACGACGGCCGTTCACGAGCCGCAGGCCGGCAGGCGTTGTGCGTGTATTTACGGGACCCAACAATCACGAGCCCATCACGGTCGTCCGCGTCCTGCGTCCATGGACTGCCTAGCTTCCTCCGATCTCATGTGCTCGTCATCAAAGCCGATCGTCGATTCGTCGTCGTCTACTAAGCCCCTCGATCGAGCTCTTGTTGGCATTTCACAAAAGAATGAAGGGGACATGCTTACAAAGCGTTGAAGCTTCCAAAGCCTTCATACATCCGGAGCTCGAGCGGCAGCTCAAATTCACGCTAGGGGCTGGGCCGCTAGTTCATCCGTGACACCGGCCCGGACCACAAGCCCTGACCAGGCCGGCCGGAGAAGACGATGCCAGGCGGGGGCTAAGATCGCCGTCGCCCTGCCGGGCTGCCCACCACGAACTTCTCCGACGTCCACCACGACCTCCTCCACCGCCCGCTCGGACGCCGCCGGGACCGGGAGCACGCCGGACCGGCAGACCGGGCACGTGGCGTGCGCGCGCAGCCACAGGTCGATGCACTCCCTGTGGAACACGTGCCGGCACGCCGGCAGCCGCCGCACCGCCTCCCCCTTCTCCACCTCGCCCAGGCACACCGCGCAGTCCAAGGCGCCGTCGCCGTCGTCGTCGCCGCCCGGGTGCTCGTAGCTCGGGATGCGGCCCGAGGCGTGGGCGGCCTGCACCTCCGCGCGGCGCATCACCGGCTGCTCCGGGTGGCGGAGGGCGTGCGACGACGTCTCCCACGCCGCCGGCGTCGTCTCGTGCTCGGCGACGACGGACTCGCCGCCCTCCTGCTGCTGCTGTGCGCCTCCTCCGGACGCCGCGGAGCGCCGGCGCCAGCGCGGCCAGGGCGGGCGCCTCAGCTCCGCGTAGAAGCGGAGGCACAGGATGAAGCTGAACGCCGTGCACAAGGCGGCGAATACGGCGAAGAAGATGGCACGGCCCGAGTGCGGCCGGTGCACGAGGAGGAGGACGGCCACCGGCGCCGTGATGAAGCCGCTGGCGAAGACTGCGTGCGCGACGACGAAGTCGCAGCTCCACTCGTAGCAGGTGTCCCGCTCGGCGGACATGGCCGCACCGCACGCCGCAGCCTGTGTCGAGCCCGGCGCGGCGGCGGAACTCTGGTACGGACGAAAACGTAGCATGTACGGACGGGTATAGATACTAGATACCCCAGTATTTAGCCTTGCACGGAACGGAGGTTACGTGAGCTGATCAATGGCGATCGCAGTAAACAATTGGGCGGCTTGGACGTTGCGCATCTCAGGGTCCGTCGTCCCTGTAACTAAGATGTGGGCACGACGCGCGCTTAGCTGTTGTGGGAGATGCAAACGATGAAGTTTCTGCGCGTCAACTGCGTGGTTTTTTTTTGTTCTGTCTCTTGGTTCTGTTTAGATTGTTTTCATGGCATGCATCACAATTTTGGAATTATACCCATGCTCTCACTAGCTTGTTTCTAATTGACAATACTTGAAGTAGCAATCACGATGTTCCTTGCATTAAAGTGGTCCCTCAGCCATCTGCAAGTTCGTCGGCCTTGTACTGTATACGGATTACTACAATGGTATCAGCAAGATATTGGGGCGACCTATAGAACAAGTGTAGCTTAGTTGGTTAGGTGTCTTGTGGTGTAACTTGTCCAACCGGGTTTGAGTCTTCGACTCGGCACGGGTGTCATATTTTTTGAATTTATTTCAGGATTTAACCAGCGCTCGAGGCACCTGTGGTCAGTCTCTCTGAGGTGCTCATAGGGATATGGGGGTGAGTGTGCGTGCGTGTGAGTGTCTGCGTTGTACTGGTCTTTCGCAAATAAAAAAGATATTGGGCGACTTCAAATGCATAACTCTCATCCTTACTAATATTCTAGTCACACATGAATACTTAGTAATTATAAGATAAATTTTGAATTATAAAAACTAAAGACACCTGTGCAAATCACAGTTGGTTTTAGTTTGTTTCACTTCGTATGGGAAACAAATAGGGTTTAACTCAGCTGGTTAGACTGAGAAGTGTTGTGGGTAACTGGCCATGCACACTGACAAACTAAATTTGAGTATCCTCTAACTCAAACCGCCTAGCTGCAGGTTCCATCTCTCCACTTCATACTGCAAAGAATGTGTGACTGGAGCTCGTAACCACTCCGACTCAGCCACAAGACTTTCGTGGACCGGACTGGGGATAGAAACTAGGAAAAAGTCCTTTCATCGTCCCTCAAGTTATGCGGTTGTCCGATTTTCGTCCCTCTTGTTTAAAACCGGATGTTTTCCATCCCTCAACTCTTAATCCCATTTGTAGCGGGTCCCGCGGCTGTTTTCTGGGCGGTTTATGCCAACGTGGCGACAACATGGCGTCTATGTGGACAGCGAGCTCGCGGTCCACCTGCAGCGCAGGCTCCTGCCGCTCCTGGACGACGCCACCACCGCGGGGGCGCGCCGTCGACCTGCAGGACGCGCTGCGCCGGTTCGGGTTCGGCGCCATCTGCCGCGTCGCGTTCGGCGTCGAGGGCGCCGGCGGGGACGGGGACGGGGACCCGAGGCAGGAGTCGCTCATCGCGGCGTTCGACGCCGCCCTCGAGATCTTGAATGCCTTCTCGACGCTCTCCCTCCGCGCGCCGACGGTCTTGTACACGCGCATGAACTCGCGGAACGTCACGGCGCGGTACCGCGCCGGGTTGCCGCCGCCGGCGCCGTCCATGAGCTCCTCTGCGGGGGCCACCAGGCAGTCCTCGGTCGGCATAACGAACGTCGCCACCGACGTGCGCGCCGCCGCCGCGTTCAGCGCCGCCCGGTGCTCCATGCTCTTCAGCAGCCCGTTCGTCGCGATCTGCATGCGTCGCCGGTTCCGATGATTGGACGATTGGATTTTAAGATTGAATCGAGAGCTGGTACTGTGCCCTGACCTCGAGCTGGTGGCCGAAGTTGATGACGAAGGCGCCATGCACGGGCTGGACTCGGATCCAGTCGCCACGGTACGCGACCTGGAGCCCCGGGACGGTTCCTGCAGGAGCAGCGTGATGAGGTTGCGGTCGCAGTGCGGGGCAGGCCCAGCGTCCGGCCGGGGTCCGGGCACGGCGGGTAGTGGTTCCAGTTCACCACCACGTCGCCGCCGCTGAGCTCTCCCTCGAAATAGTCCGGCCCCTAGCCCCACGCCCTCGCAGAGCAGCCGCAGCAACTCCATCCCCAGCTCCCGCGGGCAAGGTCGCGGCGCGCCCACGAGGAGGCCGTGTCCTGCACCGACGAGGACGGCGGCGGCGTGAAGGGGATGCACTACCTGCACGTCGCGCTCACCGAGGCGATGCGGCTGTACCCGCTGGTGCCGTTCAACGGACGGGTGGCGGTGCGCGACGACGAGCTGCCGAGCGACGCCGTGGGGCGATGACTGCATGGAGGCCGCGCTCGGGATCGCCACAGCTAGCGGCGTGCTCGTGAGGACGGCGCTCGTTGCGGGCACCGCCGTCGTCGTGTTGGCCGTGCCCTTCTTCGCGGACATCGTGGCCCTCACCAGCGCGCTGCTCTGCTGCACGGCCACCATGCTGCTGCCGTGCCTGTGCTACCTTAAGATCCGGGAGAACGTCGCCGGGCCGTCCGAGAAGTCGTGGCAGGAGACGGCGGCCTGCTCCGCCATCGTCGCCGGCGGCGCGTCCATTGCTGGGGTGGGCACTTACAAATCCGTGACACGGCATGCGCGAGGTTAAGCTGTCCACGTTGTCGCCACGTTGGCACAAACTGCCCAGAAAACAGTCATAGGACCCGCTACAAACGGGATTAAGAGTTCAGGGATGGAAAATATCCGGTTTTAAACAAGAGGGATGAAAATCGGACAACCGCATAACTTGAGGGACGACGAAAGGACTTTTTTCTAGAAACTAAATCAGCCTTATTGGGCCAACTCGAAAGCATTTGTCTAGGGAAAAAGTCCTATTTACCTCCCTGGATTATGAGCTGAATCCATCTTTCCTCCCCGAACTCAAAAACCGTCCATTCTGTCTCCTTGAATTCCTAAAACCGGACACATGACCACCCCGACCCGGTTTTGTCTTTTTTGGTGAGTGGTTTTAAATTTTTTTTATTTACAATTTAGTCCTTAGATCTTAAAATGATTATTACTTTTTGTCTGTACCTCCGATTTAGGAGATTCTTACGGTCACGCGTTCATAACGGTGAGCTTTATCTTTTAAAATGGTCTTTATACTATTTTATTACTATTTGTTATATTATTCTTATGTTATTGTGTAAAAACAACAATATAAGAAAAGTAAAACAAACAGTTACAAAATAATATGAACAACATTTTAAAAGACAAAGCTCATCGTTACGAACGCATGACCACTAGAATCACTTAAATCGGAGATACGAGAAAAAAATATTTTTTCTCGTATCTCCGATTTAAGTGATTCTAGTGGTCATGCGTTCGTAACGATGAGCTTTGTCTTTTAAAATGTTGTTCATATTATTTTGTAACTGTTTGTTTTACTTTTCTTATATTGTTGTTTTTACACAATAACATAAGAATAATATAACAAATAGTAATAAAATAGTATAAAGACCATTTTAAAAGATAAAGCTCACCGTTATGAACGCGTGACCGTAAGAATCTCCTAAATCGGAGGTACAGACAAAAAGTAATAATCATTTTAAGATCTAAGGACTAAATTGTAAATAAAAAAAATTAAAACCACTCACCAAAACAGACAAAACCGGGTCGGGTGGTCATGTGTCCGGTTTTAGGAATTCGAGGAGACAGAATGGACGGTTTTCGAGTTGGAGGAGGAAAGATGGACTCGGCTTATAATCCAGGGAGGTAAATAGGACTTTTTTCCTTTGTCTACTCTCCTCCTGCAGCCCAACAACACTTTCAGTCATCTGGCCCAGTGGTTGCCACCTGCTCTGCTCATCCTTCTCTTTCTGGTACTCCCTCTCCGACTCTCCGTTCAAAAAAAAAAAGAAATACAATTCTAATACAATATAATATTTAGTAACCTATGTTTGACCAATTATATATATATATATATAATTTCAATATTTATGATACAATAAATATACAAAATATATATTCTTATAAAAAATTAAAGTCATAAATATAAATTCAATTCATTATAAACTTGATCAAACGTGAACCAATTTAGGTGGCATGTAATGTAAATTTTTATTTTTACAAAGGGAGTAGCTAGTATGCGGTGATGCCTTCCCATAGATAGCCGAAGGAAAACAAACTCTGTTTAGCGAAATCAAAAGGAAGAAAAGGTCTGTGTATCGCCGCAGTTTCCCCGCCCTGTTCGGATGGCTCTGGACAATTTTTTTTTGTCCAACGAATCTTGCATGCATGAAGTACTAAATGAAGTCTATTTACAAAACCTTTTCACAGATGAGTGCAACTTTGCGTGACGAATCTAACGAGCCTAATTAATCCATGATTTGCTACAGTAATGCTACAGTAATCATCCTCAAATCATGCGGTCAAAGGCCTCGTTAGATTCGTCTCGCGAATTTGACAGGGGTACTGTTTTGAGCTCGTACTGGTTGTCCAAGACAGATTCTCCCGGTCCTTGGACCGGCCTGCACGGATGTGACGTGTGCAGTCACTATGTACGCCTTCTTATTCACGGAGATCTTTTTCGCGACAATTCATCAGCATATTCCACTCAGCATTGTCATACTTTTGGGAGATTGTTGAACGTGATGTGAGCGAGAAAAAGAAGACTGAAACAGATTTAATTTGTTGACTTTTGTGAGACAGCATGTACTACGTGTATCATTTTCTCCACTGTTTTTTTTTAAAAAATAAATTCCTAGTGTTCTTGCACTACGGTTAACTTTCAGAGCTATTTGAGCAACTTAAGTGAGCTTGTTTGTGTTGCATGAGGCCTGCTGCAGTCATTGCATAAGTTCCCTAGGAGATTCATGCTTCATTTTAAAGCATCATGTGCTGGAAATTAGGCTTGTTAGGGCCTATTTGTTTCCTTGTTAGTTTACAATCTATAATAAACCTACCTTGGTCAGCTTACGAGATTATATAATCTGGAACAATTTGTATGTATGGATTATATAATCTGAGAAATAATCTATGATGTTTCTTATACACGTCAGATTATTGATAAAAAATATATAATATATAGGGTAAACCAACCTACCCATGTTATCTTCAAATGAGTTCCTCCTCGTACTCGTACAGTAATTGAGAAATGAATAAACAAGAGCACCGCAACTTTTTTTTTGCTAGAAAAGGCTTTGAGATTGCGTCGATCTGGGGAGGGAGGCAGGGACAGGGACGAGTTTTCTCATCAAGCCTCAGACCTAAGGATGGAATCGGATCGGATATGTATGGAATCGGGTTTGGATAGCACTTTTTATCACATTTTTACTCGAATACAAATTCGGATGCTCTCTAATACGAACATAAAACGAATGCAGATACACATTCAAATATTTACTCGATTTAGAAAATAATATTTATCTATTTTATTCATTCATGATTTTGAATAACAAAATCATTATACAAGTGTGGGATATGGGTACCTCTGGACCCATCACCGATAAGGGTGATAGTCGGTCAGGGCCCACGTCTAACAGCGATGTGGGCCGACCCACGAGGATCTCCGGACTTGATGGACAAGACTGGTGAACAAGGCGTGGGATGTGATACTCAGATCCCGCCTAGAAATCGTGGAGATTATGTTGTAACCAAATCAGATTAGTTTTCTTGTGGTAGCCGACTAGAACTCCAAATAACCGACTTGTAAACCCTAGGTCGTCGGCCTATATAAGTCGGCCTAGGTCGACCCCCTGAGGGCCATCAAACCCTTCATTGAATACTCTCTCCATTGTAACCACAAACTCGCCATTGTTCCCCGAAGCATTGCCGAGTAGATCAATCACAAACTACCGAGCACAGGACGTAGGGTATTATACCTCCGGGTAGCCCGAACCTGTATAAATCTTGGTCTCCTATGTTACTTCGAGCTCCCTAGCTCTGTGATCGCCTCTGCCTACAAATCAACCACTTGGGTACCCCCTTATGGACTGCCGGTCAATAGGTCTGACAACAAGTAAATACCAAAGTATAAGTACATAACAAGTGTAGACAAAGACCGCTCGTTAAAAATGTCACATTTATCCATAATTATTTCAGTAATTAATNCCCGGGTAGCCCGAACCTGTATAAATCTTGGTCTCCTAAGTTACTTCGAGCTCCCTAGCTCTGTGATCGCCTCTGCCTACAAATCAACCACTTGGGTACCCCCTTATGGACTGCCGGTCAATAGGTCTGACAACAAGTAAATACCAAAGTATAAGTACATAACAAGTGTAGACAAAGACCGCTCGTTAAAAATGTCACATTTATCCATAATTATTTCAGTAATTAATCATATAAAAATTAAATAAAACTATAGATAAATATATATTTAATAAATGAATAAATACATTTATCATAAAATAATAAAAATTATATAAAATATTTTTATCAATAAATAAATAAAATTATAGTATTAAATTAAATTTAATATTCATATATTTTTATTATTTAAATTAATTATATTAGTTATTAAAATTAGAGATAACTTTTAAATAGTTATATGGGTACAATAATAGTAATATTAAAATTGATATCGCAATCATTTAGTAATGGAGATAACATTTTTTAAATAGTTTTGATTATACACTATTATTATTAATATCCAAATAAATATTTTAAATGTTATCTCCATATGGTCGGATACGAATAGTGCGGATATTGCCGAATACGAATGTGGAACCAGATAGAAAAAATCGACGAAAAACGAATTTGGATGTATTCATTTTAGTACCACAATAAATTCGAATATCCATATTTATATTTTAGCGGATACCAATATCGGATAATTTAAATTTCACTTACACGTTCCCATCCCTACCAAGACCCAACACTGGCACAACAACATGCTGATATGAGCACGCACTCCGGCACTTGACTGATACTCGATCCGTGCCATCATTTCGGCGGCAGCACTCCGGGTGCTGCGGCGTAGGTGCCATGTCCAATCGCGACCCCACTCATCCTTGGGCTCCATCAGTCCATCTCCGTCTCCATCTGCCCTGCCCTGGTTTGTCTGCCTCGCTTTCTAAACGAGTTGAGCACGCCATGCATCACTTGGAAGTCGGAGGGAAGCCCACTGATGTTCGGGGCCCATACATGTCCCAGCTTCAATGGCAGTGAAAACGACACTAGTAGAGCAACTGCAAGACAGCAAGAGTGTGTGTGGATCCGATCAACGGGACAGCTGACCAACCTCTCATACAGTACTACACAGGACAGCCGTTCTGCGTTATTGGTAGTGGAGTTGACCACCAGTGCTGTACCACTGTGCTGCAGCATTTTGCTTGTTCGCCGTCGCCGCGATGAGGTCGCACCGTCGTGGCCAACGACAGCATGCCGTCCGTGAAGCAGGTGCAGCTGACCCGACGCGTGCCTTGACTGAGCGCGACCGCGGCCGGTCGCGTCCGGGGTCCGGCATCGCCGCATCGCATCGCACGAGAACAGGATAGAATCGCGACGCACCGCGCGACCGGAAACAGAGCAGAGCACCGGCGCCGATAGAGTCCGGGTCCGGTCCCTGTTGGAATGGATTCCGATTCACGATTCATAGGAGAGAGCCATGATGGAGGGATCGATCACTCATCAGTCAAACGGACGGAGTGGTCCGCCGCCCTCGCCGTTACTCGTTCGGTGCGGCCGGCGGCGGGGACACGAGAGCACCGGCGCGCCGGCGGCCTCTTCTCCGTCGCGTGAGCGATGACTTTGGAAAGCTAGGAGCGGTTTCGATCGTAACAGGCGTTTCCACCGCCCATAATAAGCGACTGCATTTAGCATCTCCTCACAGAGAGACGAGTAACCCGTCCCTTTACATTCCTCTCCTCAAAGCAAAGAAAAAAAAAAGTTCAGCCATGTGCGAGTGTGCGTGCCCTACGTCGTCTGCTACTCTGCTAGGTTTTCACCTGGCTTCAACTTGTCGGCCGTGACCTCTTGCGCCTGAAAGAGTCCCGGACCCGGCGGAGTGCTCTCTCTTTATAGGCTAGCACTAGCTGGCCCGGCTTTTCCTTTTGCTTTGTTTCTAAAGAGAGACATTCTCCTGGCTTTGGAAACTTCCTCCGCCCCATTGGATTTAACAGCCTCCGCTCATTGCTAGGTAGCACGACGGCAACATGATTGCCTATACTTTAATCAACTTTTGCGGCAAGTGATAATCATCACTGCTACGTTCGTTGGCACAGCTTGTTCTAGTTTTGGCGTAAGTTAGACACCTCTAGAAAATGTAACACTAATTCCGTTTCTTCGAATTGTAAATCATTTTGGCTTTCTAAAACTTATTACTTTTGTTATGCATACTAGTCTATCAAACCGTGCTCCCGCACAGGCTAATATTTTTAAAAGCTATTGTATTTAAAATTATTCAAAAATTAAACTACTTTCTAATAATCAAAATTGTTTACATACTACTCATTCATTTTTGTCAATACTTCAATATAATGCTCATATAGATGTGTACTAATCTTTTTTATTTGTGATTAATTTTTTAATTAGCAATTACTCTATACACTTTTTCATCTGCATTCACACTTCTTACATTTTGTATCGTGCCTCCATACATTATATTTAACATAAAAATCAGTATTTTTCATTACTACCTCACATATCTTTACTTATTTCTAAATAGAGGATTGCTTCTTCCTTATTTTTTTCGTCCTGACAGATAGGTCCCACCTATTGCGATGAACTGTAATCACGGTTCTAACTGTCGACATCGATTTTTTAATTGGATTAGAGTCCTAAGAGCATCTCCAGCAGAGACCCTACTTCGGCCCCTACTCAAAAAGTAGGAGCCAATAGCAAAAAACACAGCTCCAGCACGGACCCTACTTAGGTCCCTATCCCTACTCTACGGAGGCCCTTACTTTTCCCTCTCCAGCCCCTTCTCCCACGGGTCCATGGGGAGGCTCCTACTCGGTAGTTGGCGTCCGTTTTCCACCCGCGCACGCACGGAATCGAGCCAGCGCCGCCGCACCACCGCCACGCAGGAGCGCCGCCGCCCTTGATCTTTCCGTCGGCGCGCTAAATCGACCGCTCAGGCATGCCTTGGCGTACGAACTGTAAATAGAGAATTGCTTCTTCCTTATTTTTTCGTTCTGACAGGTGGGTCCCACCTATTGCAACGAACTGTAACCACGGTTCTAACTGTTGACATCAGTTTTCTAATTGGATTAGAGTCCTAACTGAACCCATCAATCTTTATCTCCTACCTCTCTATCTCTATCTATATATATCTTTACCTATTTCTAAAGCAAAGAAACGTTTCAGCGGTCTGTCATATACGTCTCACGATCGGATTACATGCTTCATCTTGTCCCCTGATTGGATTAGGAGTAATCCATTGTATACCACAATCAGATTAGTAAGCAAGTTAATTACGATATAACGGTCTTCATCCGTAACAACTCACAGGCAAGGTTGCTAGTACATGTATAAATGGTCTACATAGTGACACTTATGCGTATATACCTTAACTTATTATTTTTATGTTAACAATAATAAATTACCGTAATTTAGAATCATGTATCAGTTTAATTTTGGACTTTTTGGTAGGATGCATATGAAGATAATTATATTAAGATTTAGGTGTTTAGTTTAGGTTATCTTTAATAACAACATACGTGGGTAACTTAGATACAAATTTGAATGTTATTTTAAGTTATCCTTTGTAATGATATGCATGAGTAAATTAGATAAAAATTATGGGGTTAATTTAAATTATTTTTTATAATGGCATAGCTTGATAATTTACATACATTTTTAAGATTTATTTTAGAATACTTTTATAATGATAGTGGTGGGCAACTTTTAGAAAAATATAATAGACCAATGACTATGGTTATTAGAGTTTACATGACTGACGTTTCTGATTTTTGTGGGAATTTCTAGGATTTGTCTCTATTTCTAGCGTGTCTCGTGAAAACTAATGAGGAATCTCCAATTAAAAAATTAAGACTACCTTTCTACCAAACTATTATGAGCTATCTCTCATTTGTTTAAATATTCAAACACAATACCTATATAGATATATACTTATTATTTTCATCCGATTGTGATAGATCTTTGTTAGTAATTACTCTATAATATTTTCATACACAATTATAATCTTTAAATTTTCACTTTGCATCACATGTATGGGTTGAATTTATTTAATGAACTCTAAGTTTGAACTATAGTTTAACGTAGAATTCTATAATGTCATCACTTCCCCTATGTATTTATAAATGACAGCGCGCATTATACATATATACCTTAATCACTATATAATATACCAATAGTGTATGAAATACATAATTTAGAATCTTATATTAGTTTATATTTTTAATTAAGGTGATTTGGATTCCAATGTAGGATTACATCATGTTGTTTTTAATAATGACATATGTGGGTAATGTAGATGTAAAGTTAAGGGGTTATTTTAAGTTATTTTTAGGTATTCATAGTGGGTGATTTAGTCGCAAATTTATGAGGTTATTTTTAATATTGTTTATAATGGCAAAGGTTACTTTGGTTTATTTTAAGGGGTTACTTTGGTTTATTTTATTTAACAGCAGAGGTGGATAATTTTGATATAGATTTAGGGGGTTAGTTTAGCTATTTTCATAATGGCATAGGTGGGTAATTTTTTTAGAAAATATAATAGATCTAATGGCTATGATGATTTGAGTGTTTCATTTGATGTCTAGATGTTTTGCTTTTTTGTGAGAATTTCTCTCTTTTTCTAGAGTGTCTACCTAAGATCCTAGGTGGCTTCATCTGGAGGCTTCAAAAGGAGCCTCCAATTAGTAATAGTAAGATAGACATTATATAAATCTATATGCATATCAAAAGTAGTGGATCTTAATAAAATCCAAAACGACCTACAATTTGAAACGGATGTTACCATCTGTTTCATACCATAAATACACTATATATATATACATATATATATATACACATATATATATATACATATATATATATATATATATATATATATATATATATATATATATATATATATATATATATATACATATATATATATATATACATATATATATATATATATACATATATATATATATCATATATATATACATATACATATAGATATATATATATATATGTATATATATACATTTATATATACATATAGATATATATATATGTATATATATATGTATATGTATATATGTATATGTATATATATATGTATATATGTACATATATATATATATATATATATATTATAGACTCAATAAAACTGATTTAATGTCATAGATATTGATAATTTTATAAACTAGTTCCAGTTTATTAGAAGGGGTGAACTATAATTGGAACCGATAGACTGCCCACTGTATGCAAATATATATCGACTTAGAAAGTATGCAGTCAAAAACCAAGAGAACTAAGACGTTGATTCAAGATTCAAAAACGTTGCTTAGATTGATCATTAAACATTAAATTTGTTTTGAAAATGTTATTAGTAATATTACAAAGTTTTAACATCGTTCTATGAGGCCAACCCAACCCAAGACACTACCATCTAGTTTTTATAATGGCCATGTTACATAGACATTATCATAGAAACTACATTCACATTGCATAGTTTCTTCAATATATATTGTTACCCAATCTCCTCTCTACTCTCTCCATTCCTCACCCTATATCTTTTCTTCCTTTCTTGGTTCTTGTGTATACATGGTTTTTTGTATGAGAAACCATTTCCTTCACTCACATCTTTAACTCTCTTGCCACATCATCAAATTGCTTACATGACACTCTCATTAATGTTATGAAAACTATCCTACTAAGAGGGTTAGGCATGGCCTGAGTAACAACTCATGGTTGAAGTTACATACGTGTATGGTGTCCAAATGCAATTATTCAAATGACGGTTCATCTAGCTAGTTTAGACTTAAGGCTATTCTCAGTGAAGAGTTTGATGTCACCAATTCAAAGAGTTACACATCATCAAACTAAGTTTGAGTTGATGGATGAAACAATGCATAGTTTCATTTTGTAGTTTTATAGGCTAAACAAATCATTTAATTATGACCATGATAGGATAATGAGGAATTAAATGAAACGCCATAGCCCTCAATAGCAGTTTCAACAGGTTTCATACTCTTGTAAATAATGTAGATATTGTTTTATCTTGATAAAACTCATTCCCTCTCTCTTCATTATTATCGCATCATGTATACCAATGTGTCATCCTATTTGTAAGGAAAATGAACCTAGTGATAGGCCATTTGTGATTTTGGTGATTGTATGACAACATAGCCAGTGGGACTAATAAAGTTTGTCAAGTGTACATTTGAAGGTAGTTTAGATCCCAAGGATGGAATTCAAATCACGATATTCAAATCATGGTATCTAAGTCATGGTATCCAAGACATGGTATTGACAAACCATGAGAAGAACCCGCAAAGAAATAAAGCAAAACACAAAGAATCAGGAGCACCACAACAATCGGTGCATGAGCACCGCAATAGTCGGTGACTTAAAGATCTCGGCGGGAAATTCAAATACAAGCACAACAAGTTGTGGTCCATGAAGATAGTGAGCACCGCAACATTCGGTGCCGAGGCAAAAGTTGAAGAAGGCTACTGGTTTGACCGAATATTGCGGTCGTAGCCATGGATGAAGGACTGCAACATCCGGTAGTGGTTAAGAGGATGAAGATCGGCTCTGGTTTGACAGAATATTGTGGTGGTCCATCAATGACCAGCACCGCAACAGTCGGTGGTTGCAGTGGACCCACTGTCAGACCCACAACGGCTATGTGTACGGTGCAGGACAGGAAGTTGCGGTGGTGTACCAAGAGGGCACCGCAACAGTCGGTCCTATGCAGAAAAAGCACCAACGGCTAGTTCCTCATGTTGGGTATAAATACCCCTCCACCTGGCCATTTGAAGTGTGTTAGAGCTTGGGGAAGCTATGGGTGTTGAAGTTCATCAATTCATGTGCTCTATGCACCAAAATGCTTAAGAGAATATTAGGCAATTAGCAACAAGGTTTAGGCTTTGATTAGTGCTAGTTTAGGCAGCTTAGCGCTTCACTTTAGGCTTTAGTCTAGAGTTTAGCGAGGTTTGCAAACCTCTTTGCTATCAGTGCTTGCACGCACCAAGTGTTGTAAATCCGGGGCGTTGTAGTCTTACGAGACCCTCTGATAAAGCTTTGTGGAGAGACCGCCGGTGGTTGTGCAAGGGAGGAGATTCCCTTAGCGGTTTATCGAAGCTCTACCATAATGAAGAAGACGGAAGTCACCGAGAGAGGCCAAGCGGACACCCACTCGTGTTGTTGGTAGTGCCGTTGGTTATCACAGAGTTTTCCACCGGCAAGCATTGCCCTAAGGAAGGGGCATTTCACAAGAAGGGGCGCCAACAAGGACTAGGGGGAAGATAGCTAACTTCCCGATACCTCGAGAAAAATCATCGTGCCGAGAGTTTGCGTTCTCTACCATTTACACATCCGCATTTACATTGTGCCCTTTACATTTCGCATTTACCTTTTGTGGCAGACCGCCCCAATTAATCCGGCTTAGGAGTATGGGACCACCATCACGGCAGTGCTCCACGCCCTTAAACCGAGTTAATCGTACAATCCGTCGGATACCTTCCCGATTAAACCACCTTTTCTCTCGACCGAAACGAAATAGCAGCAGTCCCACTCGAAGATGGGCTCAGGCAGTACAACTCATCACAAATTTTACATCACACGGTTCGCATAGATAATTATTCAAATACAGTGCATATGTTTTAGTTATTACAAACCAGAGTTATATACAGCGGAAGTCTAAACGTCGAAGCAAAAGATATCATGCGGAGCCCTCGCACAACACCTAGTCACCGCGGCCGGAGTCGGACTCAGACGGCACCCGCTCCACAGTCCAACCGTCAGAAAGCACACAGAGCCACGTCAGGGCAGCAACAGGATCATAACCAACACCCATATCTGAAAAAGATTAGCCACAAGCAAGGCTGAGTATACTAATACTCAGCAAGACTTACCCGACAAGGTTAAGTACTAGACATGCAAGGCTTTCTGGCTGAGCGGTTTGTTTTGCCAAAAGCATCTACAAGTTGATCCCTATTTTCAAGATTTTAGCCAAGTTTAGAGTGAGACTAACCATTACTAAATTGGCCAAGCTATCCAACAACAATCAGTGTGGAAAAACAATTGATTAACATGATATCAATACTTGTCATCTATCCACAATTCTATTCACTTGGCCCAAGCACACTGATGTGTGAAAAGAGATCAAGCAGCTTCATGTAACCGCGAAGGACGGACAACTCGAGTTGATTTTAACCATGCATGGGACAACCTAATCGCACGACCCGTGAGAGACACCCAGGACCTCACGGGGCAACCGTTCCCATCTCTCCCTGCCGTCTGCCATCAGAGCCCACTCCACCCGAGTGCACGCCCCAACGAACCCCAGGTGCCCCAGGCAAACCTGTGCCGCGGCCACTGCTACACTCGCCATCAACCCCTCGCCCAATGGAGTGGAAGTGTCCGTCAGACGTCAGTTTGAATCAAGTACTAGGTTTACCAGTTTACCATATTTTCCGGCATACGATTAGTACCTTCAAAAGCTTGACCAACATCGCCACACAATCAATGCCTCAGCCCACCATTTTCTGTGCAAGCGGGACATTCAACCAAACATGAATATCGCACAAGCCCCGCTTGCCGAACTTCATAAATAAACATAAAGTAGAAACTTACATCTCGCGAGTGACAAGGCAATCACTCGACTTCTACCGGTCCTAATTAAACATAGCATTCTATACGACCTACACATACTAGTATTAGGATATAGGTACCTAGGGATCATGCATCTAAGGTTTCATTCAACTCCTCAAAACTTAAATACACAAATTGAGGCATAAGGGGAGGAGTGTTAGTTTAACAGTAGGTTATGCTCCGGGGCTTGCCTTCTTGATCACCGGTGGACTTGGGCCCTTCCGGACTTTGGTCCGGGTCTTGAGCAGTGGAGTAGTTCACTTCAGCAGCGATGGAATCGCCCTCGAGCTCGACCTCAATCTCGTACATGCCGTCAACAATGGGGTGATCTACATGAGTCACAAACATATGAATGAGATGCATGAATGCATAAGCGATCAATTTCAAGAATATGCACAACAACTCACATCACAGGACAATCATTTATGAATTTTAAACAACTAAGAAATTTAACTTGCACAGGAACCGGTCTGACCGGTTTTGGGACCGGTTTGACCGGTCTGGCCGACTGGTCAACCCAAAGTTCTTATGGTCGACTTAACTATTGCACAATCTAAATAGAACACCTATAAGTGACTCCTAGCCATAAGTAGTGTTCCTATGGCGGGGCCCAAACATTTAGTAAGCATGGTTGATAAACCCAACTTGAAGGTTACTTTTCCTACTTCCTTGACTTCACTAATCCAAAATTTATTCAATTCATGAGTAACTTTGGCTACTAGACACTCAATTCAACTCTACTAATCATAACAAAACCATCAACGGTGGTTTTGCACCTTTAGCTCATGTATAAGATTTATAATGCAATAAACCATCCCTCAAGCGCTCATCCCCACATAAAGCAATATCTCAAGCATTACATAGTTTCCATATGCATAAGATATACCACTGGAAAGATAATTTCATAAGGATTCCAAAAAGTCTACATTGGTGACTTTACGATTTTTGTGTGATTTTATGCATTTATTTGTAACCAGACGGTTTGAATCAAAGAAAAAGAAAAAACAGCAAAACATCTCTGCAGTTAGGCCCCTGATCTTGCAATTCTCGCAAAAAAGCCCCTACGAAATTATGTACTAGTCCGAGAAATCTATGGAAAGCCCCCTACCCTTCCCCACCTCTTACCCCTGGGTCCTTGCTTCTTCTACCTCGAGCCAATGCCCGAGCTCGGCTGGCTGAGGCCGGTGGCGGCTCTGCAGGGGGCGGGGAAGAGGGGAAATGGGCCGGGGAGGATCACGAGCTCATGGGGAAGCTAGAGGATGCATTTGTTCACGTGGAGGAGTAGTGTGGGTGGCTATCCACGTTGAGGAGAAAGCTCGGCCGTGCAGTGGCAATGGCGGCCGGCAATCATCGATTCCCGGCGAGGGAGGCTATGGGGAAGGATGGAAGTGGTTCAGGGGCGGCGAGGGCGAGGTGAGGAGGCTGAGGATGCAAGGAATCGGAGAATGGCTGAGCCGGGGGAGAGAATTCGGCCGGAGAGTACCGAGCTCGGGAACGGGAAGGACGAAAGTGGTTCACCTGCCCTCCATGCTCGGACGTGGCGCGACACCACGGCCTTGACCACCCACATGGCACAGGGACGAGCGGACACGCGTCCAGGACGACAAGAGGATGACGTAAGGCGACGCGGACGCCCATGCCGGCGCCGGAGGCGCCCATACCGGAGTTGGTCACGGGGGACCGACTGTTGCGGTGGTGGGGTTAAGCCCTCACCGCAACAGTCTGTCGGCCAGAAGTAGTGTGCCGACAAGATTCAAAACCGACATCTCGCGGGCCACCGACTGTTGCGGTGGTGGCATGTGATCCGCACCGCAACAGTCCGTCATGAGTAGCACCGCAACAGTCTCTCAATCCAGAGACGAATTTTACTGTTCCTCAGGAGCACAGACTGTTGCGGTCATGTCTTGGGCTAGGACCGCAACATCCGGTGACTCGGATAATGAGTGGAAATGAAACGACCATGGAATATTGCGGTGGTGTACAAGTGAGGGACCACCGCAACAGTCTTTCAATCCAGAGAGTATTTTCAAATTTTTCAAAGGCGACCGACTGTTGCGGTCATGGTAGTAAGGTAACCACCGCAATAGTCGGTCATCCAGCTGCCTAAGGGGTTAAGTCACTAGAGCATAGATTGTTGCGGTGACCATTGAAACCTGCACCGCAACTTGCTGTGCTAGCGGTATTTGCACTTTTCAAGTTTGTTTTGTTTTGAATCTTGAAGGACTAAGGTTTATTTCATGTTCAAAGGTCTAATAGGACTGAATACACATCGTCTTAGGCAAAGCCACGAGGACCTTTCTCTCCAACTCTCATTTGAATTTACTAGCATTTAACTTTGGTAGTTGACTTGGGTCAAGCATACACACTTATGCACAAACAAGATGATCATGAAATGATGCATGTTATTTTATTGGTTTGGTTAAGTTCATTAGGGTTCTTAATTACTATAGTGACATCAGGGGTGTCACACCTTTCTTAGAATTGCCTTGTGTAGTTGTTAGGATTGGAACCTATGGTGCAAAACTCCTTTACGGTAGATATAGCAACACATAGAAAAACCTAGTGCACATCAAGATGGAAATTGAAATAGTTTTTTATATGTGCTTGGAGCCTTAATTTTTAGGACACCTAATTCAACCTTCCCCCCTTTAGGGTGTCACGGTCCCTTCACTTTTCATCACTAGTACAAAAACGATTTGTGACGACACCTCTGGTTTTACTAAGCTGTCAGTTGGTATTGGCACCCGCCAGTACAAATGCGCCCTATTTGTGCTAGCGAGCCACATAAGTGCTCGTCAGCACCGATTGTTTTGCGCTGGCGGGCCAAATAAGATCCCACCAGCACTGATTGATTTGTGCTGGCGGGGCACGTAAGCGACCGCCAACACAAATGCACCCTATTTGTGTTGGCTGGCCAATAAGCTCCTGCCAGCACAAATCTTTTTCTTTTTTATTTGAGAAAATTCATTTAGTCTACAGAAATAGCAAATCATGTCAAAAAAATTGAAACTTTCACACAACATGTTATATATAGTATATTTATTGACAAAATTCATTTTGGGTATGTTGGAACACAAATGTCATTTTGTGCGAGACAAAACTCAAAGTAATATAAAAAAGTGTTAAAGATGTATCAATTGTGAACAATGTGCAGTCCAACTCTTGTGAAATAAAGTATAATTTATGTGACAAGTCTATGGACCTACAAGATGACTTCATGCCAAATTTCAGATTTTTTGGACAATGTTTAGATTTTATTACTCTTTAATGTTGAATAGTTATAAATGGAAATATGTATTTTCCTAGAGATATATTTGAACTTCCATTCAATTTTCATGAAAGTGAGTTAGACAAGTACTCAACTACACAAATATAAGTTTTTCATATTCTCCAAAACAATTTTTTAATACATAAAGTTCAAATAATGAAAAATACAATCTTTTTAAAAAGAAAAATGTTTGTGTTGGCGGTCATCTTAAGTGTCCGTCAGCACAAATGATTTTTTTGTTTTTTCAAATGATCTTGAATGAAGATGAAGTTTATACCAAAATTGTAGCTATTGACAAGATCTAAAATTTTCAAGTTGACAACTTTTCCATTTGGGGTTGTTTAGTTTGCCAAAAATATAGTCCAAGATTAAAACTAGTGATGTCAAAATAATAGCATCTCTTGTTTAAGTTAGAACTGATGTATAAGGAAGATGGTTAGGAGAGCGACGCGCGAAGCAAGAGGTCATGAGCTCGAATTCTCACATTTCAAGTTCAGGAAAAATAATGCGATTGTGGTAGATGGCTGGCAAGCATGTGATACACTTTAAAAATTGGAATGGTTGAAATGATTTGTGCTGGCGTGTGCTTAAGGCACCCGCCAACACAAATGCCATCTGTGCTGGCAGTTAGCAACGGCAGCATAAATAGCCATTTCTAGTGGCTTCAAACTGCTCGCGGGTGACAAAACCGTCAGCATAGATGTGTTTTACCCACAAGCACAAGTAGAAATGAATTTTGTACTACTATAATATACACAAAATCTCTATGAAATCTCCACTGGGAATGGCTTAAGTTAGAAAAGAACATTGCAAAAGTTGCACGAGATCATGATGTCTACATTCCTTCAATCCACACCATGTGACACCTACTCTCTCATAAATCATGTGTTCAACCGACTATTCACAAGACAATCTTAGCATGACCCCTGTCCTCGCCTAAAACATTCAGGTTAGACCAGATACAACAATGATCGAGTCGACCGCCACCTCATCTACCATGATGCCATGGAGGTGGAGAGGTGGAAAGAAAAAGAGCTTAGCTTGGCGTTACTGGCTACGGCCAAATCCAATTGTGGGGTTCATTTTGTTATTTCCAAGATGACACATGAGTAAATAAGAAATGAAACTCTGGATAGAACTCATTCTAAAATGGATTGTTTTATTTTTGTTGTTTCATAGGCTCGCTAAACATTTAATTCTATGATTCATTGAGAGTTGAAAAAGTGCATAGGGGGTTTCATCTAGATGAAATTGATTCTTTCTCTCTATTTTTTACCTTTTGACATGTCATAAAAAATCTTAGATGCCATGCTATTTAATGAATATGAATCTCCAATGAAACTCCCGTTGGGAGTGGCCGACTAGCTGAACACGGGAACCAAGAATAGCAGCATTTAAGACCACGGAGTGCTGAGTTTAATAGACCCTTCTGGATGGTTCTAACTTAATAAAAAATATGGATTAGACTTGGAAGGAGACAAGCTAAAAGATCACAATGGTTGCATGTCTTGACTGTAGCATCACTTGTTGCTTACGTGCCTTGTCTCATAGATAAGAGCTTGACTCTTTTATTGGTCATGCTATTAAGAGCATGACATCAAACTAAAGAATGAGGCGTAGTTTAAGAGGCTATCACAAGCGCTACGTCACCAGACATTTATGGGTCATCCGATCGCGACTGACCGACCACATGGAAAATTGCAAAACCCCCCTCGTACTCTTTCAAAATCAACTCAGGGTTCATGAAGACCCCTCATGTACAGTAACTACACTCGTATATCTTGCATCCGACCCCCTAGAGTCGTGCGCAGCCTTGAAGCCTCTTAGACATGTAGTTTTCAAAGTAAGAACCGAATTTGTATCTAACTAACTTATTTTCAAAGTAAGAACCAACTTTGTATCTAATTGACTTATCTTGATTACATTGGTACGGTATTGACGGAAATCAGCGCCATCCAAGCTATTGATCGAGCAATTATATGAATCCATATGATGATTGTATAATTCGTGGAACCAGTCTAAACACCCAAGTCTAGAATGCACAACATCAAAACTAAAATTCAGCTGGCACAGTACCGAGAAACTCTCGTCATGACAACAGTTAGGCTTGAAATAATAAAAAATTAAACAGAAAGGGAGCCATTATGAGGTTATACTAGCAAGAACTGGAGCAATTGGAGATCTTCCATGCCTTGTTCTTAAAGTAAATCACAACATTCAGGAGCAATTCAGGGCACTAAACCAGCAGGGAACATTAGTAGATTCAATGCTCTATTGGGATTCACTGTAGTCTCCGCGCACTAGAGATACTCAAGGGATGGGGTGGCTGGAGGGTAGGAGTCGACATGGGTGCTCTAATCTGCTTGTTGTTTTTGGGTGGAACGGAGCTGGTGCATAAACTCAGAGCAACAGATAAAAGAGGAGGGAGGATTGTGCAGATATTACATATGCCAAGGTGTTCCATGAGAAGTATTACAAAATTATTCTCTTTATTGTAATAGTTTTACCAAGGAGTACCTACACTTTTGGGTGGCTATCCAAGCACTCATATTCACATTCCATGCTCATGGATGGATGGCGTGGCAAGAGAGGGGTGCTCTATTTATAGGCCAAAAGGGACTATAGGATTGAACCAAGTGTTTTCTTCTAGAAATTTTGTAGATACTAGTAAGGTGGCCCGCACGACACGCGCGTGCTGTATGTCGATATGCTAATTATTAAAATTTCAATACAACAAGCTCAGTAACCCTTGTTAATGATCAAATCAGATAAAATGTATAGCTTGTAACGTGAATCACTCTACTTTGTTCATGGTCTTACAAGTTAGACCAACATATTATACATTAGAAGACAGCGTGCATATCTACTCTAAAGAGTTTGCAATAAGGTTAATAGTCATCTAATTTTAGAGAGATTTAAGTGTAAGGGTAAATTAAGTAATTGATATACCAAGTATTATAATCCTGAAATCATAACTCTCATTAGTCATTATTAAAATTAATATTTGTTGTCAGACAGCAAGCATCCTCTCTAGTTTATTTATCAGCCTGTCATTGTTATAAACAAGCAATGACAAGAAAAAATTCACATATTGAATCAAATCAACGAACATTTTTAATTGTTTTTGTTTGTTATATAGATGTATGTGCAGACACGCACGTGTAATTAACAAATGGAGTGAAGAGATATTTGTTTTATAATTTTATTAGCCTTTGACCAGCAAGCAAGTATATATGGCTACCTGAACTTCCTGCTAACACTTTTTGATGTAATTACTTTGTGCTAATCTACCTTACCCTGAACCAGCAATTTCAATGTAAGTGTAATAAACTTTCTCTACTTATTAAAATAATGACAACCATAAATGCAAAGTAAAATCAGACACTAAATGGCATTTATATTTTTACAATGAATAAAAAAGGCACCACCTAACACTTGATCGGAACAAGTTCAGTACACCAATACACACACGCACAAGCTGCAGCAAACTTTATACATTAACAAACGCACAGCCATGAAGCACGCATGTGATTAGAGACCACAGATAAGCCAAGAGATCAAGACAACGCAAGCACAGAGCTAGAGGGCAAGCATTGAACAAAGGGGCACGAGCATGAGAAGGGGGATGTGGTATAGATGCGGAGAGATGGCTCACATTTTAGCGTCAGCTAGCCTCGACGGAGATGAAGAGAGAGCCAATCGTTGGCCTGATGCAGGGTGGCAGGTGGTGGTTATCAACGTGGGCGAGTGAGCTGTTTATGTGTGTTCGAGAGAGACATAGCATGGATGATTGGATGATGCATCGAGTGGAAACATTGGTATAGGATCGAGCAAGAATGGCTGCACTGGTCGAGGGAAGGAACAACTCTTGCACTCGATTCGCGATAGAGGAGGACGCGGTTCCTGTTCCGGCAGCCGCATTGATTCCCGGCTGTTACCGTCGTGTCGCGGTCGTCAGAGCCTTTTATGCTTCATCACGGCTACATGGAATTTAATCAATGAAGGAGAGGAAAACATACCAATACCTGCGCCCTTTCCTATTTCATCACGGCTACATGGAATTTTGCCGTGCCACCCATGGAGTCTCGGACGATGTCCATGTACTTTTTCTCGTGACAGTTTAGGTGATGGAGCCTCAGACGATGTCCACGCAGTTTAGGGTGGGTAGACACGGCATAGGTGAGAAAAATATTATGTTTTTGGCAGAATTATTTTCTAACTCGCGATTTTTATGGGTCTTAGCCTCCTCCCATCTCTTTTGATCCTGACAGGTGGGTCTAGCGTGAGGGATACGGCGGGTCTAAACTCGGTGAAAAACGTTTTCAATTGTTTTTGTTCTTTATAGTATAGATATAGATTATAAAATTTTTCTAATTGTTTACCAATTCTAGAATACTACACGAGAAATATCTTAGAGAATACTCTAAAACAATTGTCTTGCACTTGTGCAAGTAAAAGATTCTTTACTCGAGCCTTCGTTAATACCTACTGTGAGTTTTGTGCGGCTTTTGTTTTGCTTGGGGGCTACAGGCAAGACGACAGCCCAAATCCGGTTACACCAATTCTTGCGGCCTTGGTGCTTTTCTAGTAGCCAACATTAGAGTTTTTACCTTTGTTAATACCAAATTTTTGTAATTTTATAGCCAGCAGAATGTATTAACAAATAGTTTGAAGAATATGGAAGTGAACACGGCGAATTCTGCGACAGACAACCAATCCAGCCTAGAAAATAGAAATGCATGTTCTCGCAAAGCTGCACTGCACGCCTGGTTGCACCTGGAGTCAGGGACAAACCCTAGCCCTCTCCGGTCACTGGATGACGAGGATGTAGGCGCAGGGACCAACCGCGCGGAGCCCGAGGCGAGGGTCCAGACGTCAAAAAAGGGCTAAAGCGCCGCCGCGATCGAGCCAAAGTCACACGGAGCCACACCACACCGCACCACCCACCGCACCGCAGCCGCAATCCCGTATTGTTCGGCCTCTGCCTCGCCCGTGCCCTTTGCACGACGACGAGCTGCCGGCCGGGGGACTGTGTGAGTGTGGGGCATGGTCGTACCAGCCATGCAGCCTTTTCACGTGACGGGTCAACACCCCCACAGGGCCCTGCGTACGGCCCGTCAAAGTGGCCCTGACACGCCGACTGGGCTCTGTTTGCAAGGCGGAATACGGAGGGCGGTTGTTTACGTGCTCGAAAGCTGGTCGGCAGGACAAGCTCATTCATAGGACAAGCTCAATGTACCTTTTTTTTTTTGGTTCGGTTCATCAATTGTGGGGGTTGTGAATTCAAAAAAAATTGCGGGGGTTGTGGGCTTGTGGCCAAGGAGAGACTGCTGCCGAGTGCCGACACAGCTGGAATGGGGGATTTTTTTTTAAGCCTCTCATCTGGTACAGCTGTAGTATCTGTTGATGTACAACTTACATCAATACTACCCATGCACATCACACGTACATCACAAGTACACAAACAAACCTACAACTACACTCAGACCAGATCGCGTCCTTCGTGGGTTCACCGGATCCATCCAAGGCTCCATACGATGGGCGCATCGCAGTCCCTTTGTGGCTCCAAGTGTGAGAGACAGCTGCAATACCCGCAGAAGAAGAAAACAGGGGAAAAACCCCGGTGACGCACGCGAGTGTCACGCCCTGCCGCTCGCGCACCTGGCGAGCGAGCCAACCGAGCTACGCTCGGTCCTCGAATGGGGGATTTTTGGAGCTGTGGACGGCGTCCAAGTCGAAGAGGTGAGCGCGTAACGTACTACCTTGTACATGGTGTTCGCCGTTCCTGCACATCCCGACCGAGTGCCCTGCTCGGCACTGTGTGGGCGGCCGCTGCGGGTGCGTAGCCTGTGCTCACGCGTCTTGTCAAAGGAGCAGGAGGCACGGGCCGGACCGGCTGATGGCCGGGCACTCCCGTCCGTCACCTCGCGCGGAGGAATCTTGCGTCACAGATAGCGCGGAACAGTCCTCTCGGTCGTCCCTCCCTAGTCCCTCCCCGGACGGACGGACGGACGGGAGAAAAAGTGCCGAGAGGCGAGCGCGCGACGCGGTGCCCGGCGCGGGCGCGGGCGCGGGATAGCCGGGTTCGCACGGGCAGCAAGTCACGTGGCCAGCCGGCCGGCCGGCCGGCGGCCATGGCAGGCTGAGCAGTTGATGCTGTCCACTTGTCCAGCCATGCCAGGGGTTAGAAATAATCTCGAGGTCAGCAGGGTCAGGCCAACGTGATGAATTCTTTTACCCTTCTTCTTTGAAATTTTTTTCTCTTTTGTAAACCTCTTTGACCTTTTTAAACAGATGCCTACAGGCTACAGTACTTACCCACCCAAAATATACAAACAATCAAACTGGGCCTGCTTGCTTCCTGGCCAACGAAACCACGTGGCAAGGTGTGGCCGGAAAGCACCAGCCACAACACTGTGCGTGGCAAGGTGTGGCCGGAAAGCAAGCCCTGATCGTCAAAGCCTGCGATTTCCTCCCATCAACACAGCCACACCGGAGGTGCTGCAAATGCTTCAGCACGTGCTCGCTGTAGCACACGTGATGGATTCGAGGCCATGGAATTTGTCCTTTAGAAGAGCTTTGGTGGGTGATAAGTTACACGAATGGATCCGTCTAGTAGCACATATAACCTATATTAATTTGAACCCTAGGAGGGACACCTTCAGATGGCACCTCAACCAGACCGGACAATTCACGGTCAGGTCGATGTATAAGCATTTGATTAACCAAAATGTCCCCTTCCGACATAAATTAATTTGGAAACTAAAAATTCCTCTAAAGATTAAGATATTTCTTTGGTACCTACAGAGAGGGGTAGTTCTAACCAAGGATAATTTAGCAAAGAGGAATTGGAAAGACAGTCAGAAGTGTTGTTATTGTAACTGTAATGAATCAGTTAAACATCTCCTTTTTGATTGCCATCATGCAAAGACAATCTAGAGAACTGTTCATATTGCTACTGGTATCGACCCACCCAAATCAGTATCCCATATGTTAGGGAATTGGCTTCTAAACTATAATCTAGAAGAAAAGAAAATTATTCTGGTTGGGGCTACTGCGATGTGCTGGGCTATTTGGCGTTGTCGAAATGATATTGTTTTTGATAATGTCAAACATTCATCATTTAAGCAGGCAATTTTCAGGGGAACCTATTGGCTGCGGTTCCGGTCGCACTGTAACGTGACGAGATGTCAAAGGATCTATTCAGGACGACGAGTACATCTTTGGAGGTTGTAGCCTTGAAGTTGTTCGCCGACCATGGATGGAAACATAATAATAGGCTTTGTCTAGATTAAATTATATCGTTTCGGTTTCCTATTTTGATTCAGCGGGAGATGCTGAAAGTTTGTAATAATCTAGAGGCTGTGTACAATTGGTGTAGAGGCCAGAAACATTTTTCATTTTCTAAAAAAAAGTGCATGCGGTGTCACACCTGCACAAAAAGACTGTAGCTGGCCGAAATAACCGATCATACTTCGCCCAGAGTGGGTCGGTGGAGGCTTTTGTGTCAAACAAGATTCCCCTATTGACATCGGTGCCAAAGGCTGCCTGCCAGCGGTAGAAACAAAAGTCTAGGAAAAAAGCGTCAGAGTCACAGACGAACGATCGATCGAGCTAAGCCTGGTCGGTTGGCTGATGGCGGGTGGCTGGTGCTGATTTGTTGTGAGAGAAAAGTACTGTTGGCTGGTGGTGGCTGATGACTGATGCTGATTTGTTGTGAGACTGAAGTACTGCTGGTGGGTGGCTGATAAGCCAAGCGAAGGCTGTGCCTGGAGCATTGGGCCATATGTTGACCCAAGAAATCGACTGCTAGCGTGGTCGGTGAACCCGTGATCTCTCTCTCTTCTGGTGGTAGTGGTATCACGGTGTTCTCGCATGCAGGCCCTGCGGCCTGTGGTTGGCTGCCGGCGTCGGTGGTCAGTGCGCGCGGGCGGGCGCGGCTTCTCGTGGCCGCCGGACGGGACGGACCAATCGACGTCGACGAGCGATCGGCTCAGCCGCGTCGGAATCTGGAGAGGAAAGATTGCTCGTTGCCCAGGCGAAGAGCGAGCGGCGTTGACGGTAAACAGTTGGCGACAAACATCAACGATCATCTGTCACAGTTGGCTCCTCTGCACACAGCTCGCATACTGACGTTTGGCTCGATCGTTAGCTTGAACATCGTGTGCATGTCGTGACATCAACAAAACCCCAGTGTTTACACTGGATGAATTGAAAGCTGCCGTCACTAGGATGTGTCGACTGCCCAATGGTAACTCAGCGAACAGGGGGAAGAAAAAAGTTAAATAAAAATCTAGCGCGTCGAATCAACCACTGAGCTAATGTTGGCACCTTAGGCCTTGTTCAGTTCCCACAACAAACTTCACTATTCATCCAACTTCACTATTTATCAAAGGGAATCTTACATGCATGGAGTATTAAACGTGAGTTAATGACAAAACCCATTCCATAACCTCCCTAACTTTGCGAGACGAATCTAATGAGCCTAATTTGGTCATGATTAGACAACGTCGTGCTACAGTAAACAATCTCTAATGATGGTGTTGACACCAGATTTTCGCACCTGACATGTTGAGTCAGATGGTGACATGGTAAAGATGAGGCTGTGCAGTGGACCCATTGACTGGTCAGAGCCGAAGGTGACAGGGAAGGAAGCCAATGCTAAGGAGGAGTCCGATCAAGCAGGAATTCGACCCGATGACGAGTGCAAGAAAGGAGACGTGTCGGCTAAGGAAGGAGCGTATCAGATTCGGGGTCTATTTCCTTTTCAGAAGGTGTTTGAGAGTCCCGTTGTATCTTAAGATTAGTTTGCTTTATTTAGTTAGTCTGGTCCGATCAGGACTCTCCACGACCAGGGTATAAATATGAACCCTCGTCCATTGTAAAGAACAATTCACACAATTCAATACAACCCGGCTTCACGCCAAAACCCTAGTAGTAGTTACCGACGAAGCTCATTGGTGGACGGGCTGCATCAGTTCTGATCTCCGGCTTACCAGTAAGTTAGTCAATTTCTCGAACTAGTATAGGCTTTGAATTGAGGCGCATCGCCCTTTCTCGTTTATACTGTTCAACCGATTTATCTCTGGATAATCAAGATTGATATAGATTCCCTACGTCGGAGCTAGATCAATATTGATTATTCAACAGATTATCGTTTATCGGACTATACTTTAAGCCTAGATCCCTACGTCGGAGCTAGGTATCAAGATTAGTCTAGATTCCCTACGTCGGAGCTAGAATAATCTTGGTTACTAAAGATAGTCTTTGCGGTTTGTTGGAGTTGCTAGATTGGTTTAGATCTACGCCATGTGAATCAATTCTACTTCTTCGACGGCTTTGAGCATATGTCTTGGTCCGATTTAAGCAATATTTATCTTACAACATCGTTCTATGTCCGATCTTGCTTTGTGGTATAATCTGGTTGTTCTTTGAGTATTGCATTGGTGTAGATTCCCTACGTCGGAGCTGGATCTTGTAATGCGCTTAGATTAATCTTTGACTGTCATGCTTGGTCTAGATTCCCTACGTCGGAGCTAGGTTCATCTTGATTAGTCAAGGAAAGCTTAGATTATGCCTTATTGCTATTTAAATGTTAAGTGTGGTGTAGATTCCCTACGTCGGAGCTGGATCTTGCTTAATTGTTCAGTAGCATATCTTAGAATCAGAACGTATCTGTTAATGTTTTGCCTGCTTATTTTGCTTAATCTGATCAACACCTGTGCGAGCATCTTGTTTAATTGACAGGTTGATGAACCGAATCTGGTTATCTAGCTATCTGATCTGATCATAGTTGGAGAAATCTAGATTCCCTACGTCGGAGCTAGATTTCTCTGGAAAGGCTATAGTCCGATCGGTTGGTTAGATGGTCCGATAGGATGAGTCAAACTGGCAATTAGGCAAGATGGACAATGTATCGGCTTACACTATGATTATTTAATATCTTGTTTCAAGACACAGCTGATCCATTATTTTACATATTAGCCTTGTTTTATGCTTTATTTCATTATTTAAAGGCTGGTCTGTTATATCAATCAAGGTCCGATCCTGATTGGTCCGATCCTGAAGTCCGATCTGGTGTCTGATTGAGGTCCGATCATTCGGTCCGATTGACGTCATCATTGAGGTCCGACTTTGAGATCCTATCAGTATCGGCCGATGCGTGTCTGATTGGGTCTTGGCTACAATTCGACGCTACTCCATCGTCTGAAATAGAGCCGGCACAATCATAGAGCAATTTAACTGTTTTATTCCCTTGTCAATTACAGGTCAAATTGACTGGCACGCCGCGAACCTGAATTGGAGTGTAGACTGGCACTGGAGCGAAGCAGACTCTCCCCGGTCATCGTGTGCTGCACGTGGGAGATACGACCGCCGATTTTCCGCGTCAACACATTTTTGGCACGCCCGGTGGGACACGAGAAACAAATCCAAGATGTCGTCGTCTGATGCTGAACAAGAAACCGCAGCAAGGCTTGCTGCTGAGAAAGAAGCTGCTGAGAAGGCGAAGAACGACAAGAATAAGGCGACTGAGGTGACCATGCCGGTTACAAAGGCCGATCTGTCCAAGGCTCAGTTGGATTCAGTTCAGGCCCACATCGATGCGTTTGAGAAGCTATGCCTTGGTCAGTTTGGGCGTAATCGTTCAGGTCCTATACTCAAAGGTCCTCTCCCGGATCCAGAGTTGATTAAGAAGACAACTGAAGCTCGGGAGCACCAAGCTAACATGTCAGAGATGATTCACCAGGCTGTTCATCATGCAATGATCAACCAATCAGGCACCCTGGTGAATTCTTTGGACAATCTTATCAAGAAGGCGGTGGACGATGCTGTTTGCTTAAAGGGACCAGTATTTATAGCAGATTCTGCAGGAGCATCAGGATCAGGAAGAGGAAAAGAAACTACAGATAATACAATGACCGTTGCTCCACAGATGCCAGTTGCTCCACCTCCTCCTGTTGAATTGGCCAACGGTTTCCTGTTGATGGCCGATGGAACTATTGTCGGCCCGCATGGTGAAAAGTATGCCAGGACTCTGAGTGAACAAGAGAAACAGCCTGCTGCTGCAAGGCTACGTACAGAAGTTCCTTCACATCAGCGTATGGTCGGAGATTACAATAACTACGTAATGGACATAGCTGATGGAATGCCACATGGAAATCAACAGTCCGATTGGTCACAAAAGATAGCCGAGGTGATTCAGAATCAATTCGGCTTGAAGCCTAAAGATGAAGCGAGGTTGTATCGGCACCCGTACCCATCTTACTTTGATGCAGTGCCACTTCCTCCACGTTACAGAGTGCCCGATTTTTCCAAATTCTCCGGGCAAGATGATATGACCACCATCGAGCATGTGAGCCGATTCTTGGCTCAGTGTGGTGAGGCTGCTTCTGAGGAGGGACTCAGGCTCAGATTTTTCCCTCTATCACTGTCAGGGCCGGCATTTACCTGGTTTACGTCGTTGCCAGCGGGATCGGTCACAGGTTGGTCCGACATGGAGAAGCAGTTCCATAAATACTTCTTTTCTGGTCTCAACGAGATGAAGATCTCCGATTTGATTGCCATCAAGCAAAGGAATGATGAGACCGTCAAGGAGTACATCCAACGATTCCGTGACACTAGGAATCGGTGTTACAGTCTGAAGCTATCTGACATGCAGTTGGCCGAGCTTGCATTCCAAGGTTTGCTCGCGCCGATTAAAGACAAGTTTTCTGCTCAGGAGTTTGAGACATTGGGGCAATTGGTTCAGAAAGTGTCAGCTCATGAGGTCCGATATCAGGAGTTGAAGCGCATGAAGTTTTCTAAACAAGTATCTTATCTCTCTGATACTGAAGAAGAAGCTGATGTTAACATAGCTGAATGGACTAAATCCAAGAAGCCAGTGTCGCTCCCGTGGATCAAACAGAATCCTGAAAAGTTTGGATTCGATATAACAAAGGCCGATAAGATCTTTGATTTGCTGCTCAGTGAGAAGCTTATCCAGCTTTCTCCAAATCACTCAATTCCATCGGCCGATGAGTTGAAGAAACGAAAGTACTGCAAATGGCACAACTCGACATCTCACGAGACTAATGAATGCAAAGTGTTCAGAAGGGAGATCCAATTAGCTATTGAGTCAGGCAAGATCAAATTTGAAGATAACAAGAAAGCCATGAAGATCGATGGTCATCCCTTTCCCAATAACTTTGCTGATTTCTCCTTTTCTGTTAATATGGTTGAGGCTAGTGAAAAGGGGAAAGTCAAGGTGCTTACATCGGACCACGCCAAGAGCTCTGGTGCCGTTGATCCTGTGGTTCAAGTTACTGTTGAAGAGCTACGCAGGAATCATCAGGCATTTGGGCGTGAATCTAATGCTCCTGGTGGATATCGGCCGCGTGTGACCTCCCAAATGTTGATCAACAAATACAAAAGACAGCAGGCAGCAGTCCGAGCGTGGAGGGAACGCGAGGAACGACGACGTCGGAGGCATGAATATCAAGCAAGGCGCTATGATGAAGAGTTTGATGATCGGCGCCGACGTAATTACAGGTCCGACGGCCGACGCCGATATGATGAGTGGTCCGATGACCGACGCCGGTATGATGATAGGTCCGATGGCCAGCGCTGGTATGATGATGGGGTCGATGATTGCCGTCATTACGGTTATAGGTCCGATTGGTATACAGATGGACGTCAAAGATATGACCGATACAACGAGGATGATGATCATTGGGGGTGTCCTTTCTTCGTGTACTGCTGGAACGAAAAGCTTAGGCTGCCATCAAAGGCAGATTGTCCTGAGTGCAGCTTCCAGTATGAAGAGTACAGAGCTTCCAAGAGGGGCCGACGATCAGTTCATGAACGGATCGGCGTCAGGATTGATGATCGTCATCAAAGAGATGAAGGCCGGGTTAACACTCATGGCCGCAAAAATAATGAAGGCCGGGCTGATGCTTATGGCCCTGAAAAAATGGAAGAGAAAGTTCCAGTTCACAGTCGGACTGAAGAACCTCCAATGAGGCCTGGACAGTGGTGCCCGTCGGGAATTTCTAGATCTAAGAAGAGACGTGTTCAGAGGTTGCGCTATAATGAGCAGATTCAGGAGCAAGAATTAGCAAAAGAAAAGAAGTGGCGCGTCAAGATGGCCAATGATGATGAAGCAAGCACATCGGCCGCAATAAATATGGTTTTGATGTTGCCGTCCGATTTCGCTGCTCCTGATGAACAAGATGACCATGAGGTCGATTATGAACTGGAGGAAGCCGCTGCATGCTTGGTTCTGGATTCAAAGAAGGCAGTCTTTGAGAAGCCAAATGCAAATGGGTATCGGCACTTGAAGCCTCTGTACATCAAGGGATACGTTGATGGAAAGCCGATGACCAAGATGTTGGTTAATGGAGGAGCTGCTGTCAATCTCATGCCCTATTCTACATTCCGCAAGCTGGGGAAAGGGATTGATGATCTGATTAAGACCAACATGACACTCAAGGACTTTGGCGGGAATGTTTCAGAGCCTCGGGGGGCAATTCATGTTGAATTGACCATCGGCAGCAAGACATTGCCGACTACTTTCTTTGTGATTGATGGCCAAGGTTCCTACAGTATGCTCCTCGGGCGAGATTGGATTCATGCCAATTGTTGCATCCCATCCACGATGCACCAATGTTTGATCCAGTGGCAAGGCAATAAAGTGGAAATCGTCCCAGCTGATGATTCGGTTAGCATTGCTACAGCTGAGTCAACAATTTGGGAGTTTGAAGGAGTTGAGTGCCTGTCAGGGAAGACATGGGATGGTGACTTCCTCAAGGTGTCCGATCAAGGACTAAAGCCGATCCAAGCAGTCGGCTCTGAGACATTGTTTTAAATGGATGATTATATAGAAGATCTTGAAGATCGAAGTGAATTCGGTAAATTAGGATTTGGATTTACGTCGGCCGATGAATTAGAAGAAATAGATATAGGATCTGGTGATAGACCAAGGCCGACGTATATCAGTGCTAAGTTGGATCCCGAGTATAAACAGGAGTTAATAAAACTTTTGAAAGAGTATTCTGATTGTTTTGCTTGGGAATATTATGAAATGCCAGGTTTAAGCCGTGATATTGTTGAACATCGGCTACCTATCAAACCAGGATATCGACCACATAAGCAGTACCCAAGGAGGTTCAAAACTGAGATGCATGAGCCAATTAAGGCCGAAAT
>CM014270.1:16300740-16311417 GCA_004135705.1 Alloteropsis semialata | reverse complement strand
CGCCAAGGAATCCCAGAGGAGATGGATCCGCCACTCGCAACAGCTGACGCCGAATATACAAATTCCATGGGAATAAACATCTACCAAGAAACAGTTTCCACATACAAGTTGCGGGTTTTCTTTTTCCAACTCCACTAGGATGCATAATGCATTCGTTCAGAGTCCAGACAGGACACCAAAAGGAAATGGCAACCTGTTTCTACTGTCACTACACTTCTCAGCTCAGGTGCAAGAGCAGGTGGATGCCAATCCAAAATTTGTCTGAACTGACATTGAAACCTGGTGATGACAGCGTACACACATTCAGGAAAACTCATGAACGAGAACTAAAGGCAATGCTTTCCGGTGGACAGTCAATGGCCTAACGAGTTCAAGGCAATGCTTTCCGGTGGACAGTCAATGGCCTAACGAGTTCCTGGAGATTTGAGGTGTAACAAGGGAATATCTGAAGACTCTGATTCATGCGCCGGTTTGATCCGTTTCTGACATCGAATCGAGCTCTCCCCTCGGAAGAAAACGAAAACGAAATTTGTCTCGAGAATTAAAATCTTGTTCGTGTTATCGTGTATGGGTGGGTAGCGCATCAGCAGTCCATCCATTGCATTAAAATGGGTATGGAAATCCCTGTAGCATGAGAGCAGAAGGTTTTCTGAAATTCAGTTTCGTTAGACTTGGGCCTTGTTTAGATTGGGTGAATTCGATTGATTCAATGATTGGAGATGCATTGGGAATCGAAAAAATAGAGAGAGGACACGTAGTTCAATGCGTTGCCTTTTGATTGAATTGGTGCCTTTTCACGAATCTAAACAGGGCCTTGATTAGGACAGCTTGTTCGGTTGGCTTATCAGCCACCAGCCAGCAGTACTTTTCTCTCACAACAAATCAGTACCAGCCACCAGCCACCCAGCAGTACTTTTCTCTCACAACAAATCAACACCAGCCACCAGCCGCCAGCCAACCGAACAGCCTGAAAGTTTGCACAGAACGAAATCCTGGCCAAATCATGCTGTAGCGCATGTCAAAAAATCTTTCATTTTGCTCGCAAGATCAGCAGGTAATCTTCATAAAACAATGAACCCAACATGAGTAAGGTATCAGGAAGGAACAAGCTCAGCGAATGGGAAAGGATTTTAACCCCTTCTTTTTGGAACAACTGAAGATTACTTCTGTAGTAGAAGCAAAACCTTTTGCACAAAGCAAGATGTATTTCGCAAAAATAAATTTACAAAAAAAGTTAAAATGGCAAAGAAGATCTACATCTACACATATTTGCAGTTTTGCACCTGTAGGTGCAGGTGAGGGAAGTCAAACAGGGTATGCATTTTCTTATCCTTCTGAGCGAACTTTCAGCTCAGCCTGTTCCTGTTCGGTTAGCTGGCGGCTGGTGGCTAGTGCTGATTTGTTGTGAGAGAAAAGTACTGCTGGCTGGCTGGCTGGTGGCTGGTGCTGATTTGTTGTGAGAGAAAAGTACTGCTGGCTGGCTGGTGGCTGATAAGCCAAGCGAACAGGCTTGTCAGCGTGCAACCAACAAAATTGCTGATCAGGTTTCTTATGTAAAAAAAACGAACAACATTTGCATGAATTCAAGACCTAAATGCTCAAATGAGTTGAAATTGGAACTAGAGAACAGCTGCCTGTGCGAGTCTGCATTGGTGAATTCATATAGTCCAAATGCAGAGGCAGCTGCCATGTACCAAATAAAAGTAACTTGAACCTGATGCTGCAAAATGCACGGAAAATGCAAAGCTAATGAGATGAAGAAATGAACATGCACACCATTAAAAAGTTTTAGGTTCAGTGACAGCCCCACAGGACCAAACCATGGTACCACTATTGTAGAACTTCCATGACCATTATATAGATAGAATGGAAACCACAACATATGCACACTGAGTTACTGAGATTGACAACATTGATCTACCATCAGCCCACCTTATGAAGCAAGAAGGGATGAAGCCACAAGCACCTCCCCTATTGGGTGGTGGCTTATAAAGGCATCATCATCATCTCTTCTCTTATGACAACTATCCATAATTACTATACCTACCTTCGCATTCAAGGAAGTTCCTTTTTTCCAAAGAAAAGCGGAAAATAAGATAAGAAGAAAAGAGAAAAAGGAAAAGAGGATAGGCTGTTCTAGCTGGAACGTCTCATGTGTACTGATTCATCCAGAGTGTTTCAACCATGGATGAATTGGTGATGCTGATCGATGGCGGCCCGCCTTGAGTTTCTTCACTTGATCCACTTTGAACAGAGCAGCAAGATGAAGCAACCGGCCATCTCTTCTCCCCTTCACATCACTGAGCAGCTGTTGGGGTTCTCATCGCTGAAGATGTTGTACTGCTCGCCGTGCGAGTTCGGCGGCATTGGGTAGGCCATGGGGTAATGCATTGGCGGGCGGCCGTAGCCATAGTACCCGGCGCCCCCTTGGCCGTGGTGGTGGCCATGGCCGTGCGCACCATGCCCATGGCCGTTCATCATCATTTGCTGTTGTTGCTGCTGCTGCTGCATCAACATGTACTGCTGCTGAGCCATGGGGTTCCCGGCTGCGGCCGCGGCCTGCAGCATCTCTGCTCCGGACGGCATACCGCCGCCACCGGCGCCAGCGTTGGCACCTCCCTGGTAGAACCCCGGCGCGGGCATGCCCTGTACGGCACCGCCACCGCCACCCTGGTGCATGAGACCCATGTGGGGGTGGTGGCCCATCGGCATGCCCATGGGTCCGCCGCCCATCTGGCCCGTGCCGGGGAAGCCGGCACCACCCATCATGTTGGGCCTCATCATGGCCTGTTGAGGCAGCATGCCGCCCATGGGGCCACCGACACCGACATGGCCGCCGCCGCCGCCGCCCTTCTTCCCCTGGCCCGGCTGCTGGTTCCCGCCGCCCGGGGCGCCTCCCTTTGCGTTGTGCGGCTGGCCACCGCCCCCGCCCTTACCGCCGCCGTGGTTGGCCTGGCCGTGTCCCTTGATCTGCACCGGGATCTCGTTCCCGCCGCCACCCTTCTTGCCGCCGCCGTTCCCACCCTTCTTGTCGCCGCCGCCGACCGGCGGCATAGCCATGGCCTTCATCATCATCTTGGGGTCATCGTACAGGTCGTCGTCGAGGCCGTCGTCGTCGTAATCCTCGTCGTCATCGTAGTCGTCGAAGTCGTCGTCGAACTCGCTGCCCTCGTCGTCGAAGCCGTCCTCGGGGAGGGCGAACTTGACGGACTTGGGGTCCTTGAGCGGCGCGGCGGCGGCGAACGCCGGCATCTTGCCGCCCAGCAGCTCCGGCGGGAGCTTGAGCCCCTTCATCTGCATCAGCTGTTGGAGCTGCTGCGGAGTGGGCCCCTGCGGCAGCAGCATCTTCGCATCCTTTCCCCCACCGCCGCCGCCACCCCCACCGCCACCTCCGCCGCCGCCACCCTTGTTGTGGCTGCCACCACCCCCTCCGCCCTTCTGGCCCTTGCCGCCGGCGTCCTTGGAATGGCCTTTGCCGCCGCCGTCCTTGTGCTGGTGGCCCTTGCCCCCGCCACCGCCATGGTGGCCGTTCTGAGGCGCGGCGGCCTTGGCGCCCCAGAGCTGGGCGGGCTTGCCGGCCTTGTTGAGCTTCCGGATGATGGTGTCCGGATCCAGCAAGCCGGACACCGTCACCTTCCCCTGCTCCGCGTCGATGCTGCTCTGGTACACGCCTGCAGACAGACAGACAGACACAGCAATTCCACCCCATTTCTTGTTAGGAACAACGCAAGCAATCCATTGTTAGGAAGAAGAAGAACAAGGAAAAATCAGCTCTTTCCCCCCTATATTACCATCGATCTTGTGGAGGGTCTTCTTGACCTTCTTCTCGCAGCCGTCGCAGTGTATGTTCACTCTCAGCACCAGCGTCTGCGAATTCGGCAACAGAACCCGTCAACAACGGAGCAGCAAAACACAGCATGGGAGGAAGAAGGGGACACATGCTGCAGACACAAGCAAAGCTGCCCCGGCCGGAGAGGAAATGGCAGCAAGAACAAGGGGAACGGTTGGTTGTGGTTGTGTCGGGACGAAGCAAAGCGGAGCGAGCGCACACACCTGCACCTTGAGGACATCCTCCTTGCTCATCGTGGAAACGCCGCGCTCCCAGACGAGACGCTGCTCTCTCTCGGTCAGATCTGGCGCCCCGAGCGCTCAACTCAGAGTCTCAGACCAGGGGGAGACGAAGGAGGCGGCGAGCGAGGAGGAGGGAGCAGGCGTGGAGGTGGAGCATCTCTCTCTCTCGCTCGCAGAGGAAACAGCGGGCAGGGCGCTTAATGGGGACCGCCGTTGGAGGCCGCAATAATATCTCACTCACCTCTCGAGCACCAACACAGTTGCAGAGAGTGAGGAGGTGAGGAGGGGGAGGGAGTGGCCGGGTGCAGCGGCGCAGAGGGAGGGAAGTTTAGAGAGAGAGATGGCGCGGCGCAGGAGCAGGGGCAGGGGGCAGTACAGCGGCATGGCATGGCCGCATGGGGTGGCAGCCAAAATTGCATGTGTGGGGGCCACCCTAGGCCGATGCCATGTGACCCTTGTCCCCTCCTCGCTTTCACACGACCCACGAGCACAGCCTGCCGATGCAGGGCAGTGTTCTGCCGCCTCAGACTCAGAGCGCGGTAATAGACGCGTTTTTACTCGCCTGTAACTTCCTTCGTTCCTTGTGCACATTCTTTTTTTTGTCTCAGAAAACTTTGCTTCCCTCCATTCTACGGTTCTACCCTCGTGCCTGCCTTCGCCGTAGCGTAGACAAATTCGCCAGCAGCGTAGACAAAGGCCATGCTTCCGGTGGCCCAGTTTTCTCTATTAATTACTATTTATTAAATATTAGGACACTAATTAAATATATTAAATGTAGATTAATAATAGATTAATTAGATTTAATAGATTTGTCTCGCGATTTTCCGTCCATCCGTGTAACTAGTTTTATAATTAGATTATGTTTAGTCCTCGTAATCTTCGATTTAGTGTAAATTTTTTAAACTTATCTTGCTGAATTAAACAGGGCCAAATTCGCCAGCAGCGTAGACAGTACTTTTATTTTTCTTCAACGCGAGGCACATGTAAAAGAAAATGGATAAAAGAAGGTTCGAGCGTGAACTCTGCCATGTGCTATCATCTTTTTTTTTCCCCAGCTACATGTAAAAGAAGGAGATTGCACGTGTCGGCGAAATTATCTAATCCTCGCGTTTATTTCGAAACGAAGAGGATGTCCAGGCCCAACTACGGCCCCTTCATCGTGACTAAATTCCCGGCCCAACTATTTGGATTGGGCCAAGATGTAGGACGCCAAGTTAGCAAAACAAAAACTAATGAAATTCAGTAACCGGAAAAGCCATCATTACAAAGATAAAGTATATTGTCAAGGTGGCCAGGTGGATCACGCTCTAAATGTAGATGGTCGAATGGCTTGGCCCACGGCTCGTAGCACGGCACTTGGCCCGACTCGAGCCTGGCCTGCCCCGGTAGTACGTCATAAGATAAAGAAAAAAAAAGTCCAGTTTACACCCTCCACCCATCACAAGAGTCTGATTTTCAACCCTTTGTTATAAAACCAAATATTATAAGCCATCCAACTATCCAAACCGTGCAAATTTGGCCCTTCGGCTGGGTTTGAGGTTAGTTTTCTATTTTCTAATTTTTTTAAAATATGGTTTAATTTAAAGAATTCATAAGTAATTCATTTTAAATGAGAAAAATATGTAACTAGAACAAAAAAAACTTCTATAAATGTAACCTATATGTTACTGCTCTATGGAAAGTTATTTGAATCTATAAATAATAAGCATTACTAGAAACAATAAAAAGTAGAAAGAAGAGCAAATAAGATTCAACCAACTCCCAATAGAGCACTAACAAATAAGTTACATTTTTAGAATTTTTTGGTACTTATTTTGTATTTTTCTAACTTTAAATGAATTAGTTATGAATTTTTAAAATTAAACTATTTGTTTTAAATATTTCAGAAAATAAAAAACCACCTCTGAAATCATCCAAGGGCCAAATTTGCACGGTTTCGATAGTTGGATGGCTTATAGTGTCCGATTTTGTAGTGAAAGGTTGAAAATTAGACGCCTTTAATAGTTGATGGGCATAGAATGGACTTTTCCCTAAGATAAAGTATGTTGTGTTGTCAGGTTATGGGCTGGGCCGACCTGCTATGCTAGCCGGGCTTCACTGGGCCAGCCTGGCTCGAAATAGGCCCAAGGGACCAAGCTTAGGAAGATGGTCAGAAAAAAAAAAAAAAGGCTTAGGACATAATCATAGCTGTGGGCGAGCCTGGTCCAGCCCGGTGGTCAAACTAGGCCCGAGCTGGTTCAGGCCGCAAGCCTGTTTGGCAAATTGTAATTCCAAAATAAAAAATTATATACAATGTACCACCTCTCGATAGCATCAACAAGCGTAGAAACGGTATCATCCCTGTCTTGCCTTCAAGCTCGAAGCGTGTCTATCATTTTTTTTCCTCCTCTGAGTTTGTTTGATTTAAGTGTATTTGAAGGTGAATGGGAGAGAAGTGAAAATTAATTCATTTCTCTCAAACCACTTCATTCCACTCTAATCCGCTTGTATATAAACATAAACAAGGCTGTACTCCCTTTATATTCAAAATTAAGACCGTTCTGGGTGGTGGATGAGTTTTCAGAACTCAGGTCGTTCTGGGTGGTGGCATGGGTTCTGGACGTTTTTACCCCTACATATTGAACATCGCCGCGCTTTCTCGCTTCATTTTCCACGTACAAATTGAAACGACGCCGCGCGAGGTCCCAATCGGAGTCCAGCATTCGGACTTTAAACAGCTTGACTCTCTCGTTCGCTCGCGCAAGCAACCGCTCGTAGGTTCGCCTTCCTCGCTCACTCGCCATCATCCGCCATCGCTCATGTGCTGCCCTTCGCTTGTTGTTGTCAACAAGGGAAAATTACCGCCCACTAAACACACTAAAAAAATGAAAAATGAGCGCCTAATTTGGGTTTTAGCGTCGAAATTACTGCGCAGCAAACGTGCGTGCACACGTCTCGGCCGCACCGCACAACGCCACGCAAAATCGCAAAAAAAAATGTGTATCAAGGGGGATCGAACATACGACCTGGAACTCAAAACCAGTTGCACTAGCTACTCCAGCGGAGAGAGAATAGTGTGAAATGTTAGCTTCACATGTTATTTAATAAGGAAAAACATGAAAGAGTAGACCCAAATTAATCACTCCTTGATATGCTAAATCATGTCCTAAACGATTTGAATTTTGAGTACGGAGGGAGTATATAGCTGACAGTTGTAGGGCAATACAAACGGACTCAGGGGTAGAATCGGGAATTGGCACCGCCATCGCGGCCAGAATTTTTTTATTATTTAATCCTTTTAAACTGAAATTTTAATATTAACCCCAGCCGAACTAAATTTCCAACAAATAACCCTTTTGGTCGCGCCACGCGCCGTGGCACGACCGAAGAGCGAGTCGCGCCACAGCATGTGGCACGATTGCCCTGCCACATAGGTCAGCCGGGGCGCGGGCGGCCAGCGCGGCGGCTGACATTGCAGGACGAGTCGCGCCACATGCCTTAGTCGCGCCAAAGGTCGTGGCGCGACTCGCCTGTATACAGGCCGGCGCCCACGGCCCCTTCTTCTTTCTCCTCCCATTCTTTCTCCCCCCACCCGAGCTCAAGCTCTCCCATGGCGCCGCCCCCGACCTCCCCCCTCTAGATCCCCCTCTTCCTTCCACGGATTCGAAGGGGAAACAGTGGGAAAACACTCCGGGAAAGGTAACTCCTCCACTTTATCCATGTAGATTTGTGCCATTTGCTTGTTTCCCTTGGCATTTCTTGTGGTATGGTAACCTAGGGTTTGGTTTAGATTTGATAAATTAGTATGAAAGAGGCAAGATTAGTTGAGCGTTATCGTGTAATTGATTCATGGCAACGCTTTTGTATCGTATAGATTGTGTATCATGAAACGATTTCGATGGAATTTTAGTGGGTAGATATTCTTGTTAATTTTGGCAAGAAATGTGAATTAGGATTTAATGTAGATCATTGGTAGAATGGTGTTTTTAGATAGGGTTGTCGTACGTAGTGGATTGACATTTGGGTATACGTGGTCTTTTAGTAGTTTTTGTATAAGTCCATGAATGGTAATGGTAATGTGCCCATTAAATGTGTGTAGATGGATCGCTTAGTTCGTTATTTCTCTGGCGGTTCGGTTATTGAGAATGGAGAGTTTGAGAGGATGAAGCATGAAGTCACAAGATTTGATAGCCCTCCTACATTTAATGAAGTTTTTGTTCGAGCTAGCTCAATTTTCCAAGTTGATCAAGAACATAGTGAAATAATCCTACATGGTAGATTCGATGCCGGTGACAAAAGAGCTTATTATGTGCTTATGAGAATTTCATGTGACGAAGATTGGGCTTTTTATAAGGAGTTGGTGAAAGGGTCCCAAGTTGGTTGCGCTGAGTTGGTAGTTGAAGTTCGTGAGAGTGTCTTGGTACAAACTAATGATAAGGTGGGCGAAGATGAAGACGATGAAGAATATGATGTTAATATGGCAAATGAGCCAGATTCAGAGGATGATTGTCTAGTGAACAATGACTTCGACGAGAGCACATTTGATGTTGAGGAGCAAGATGATGATGATATCTCTGCGGGATCAGAAGAAGAGGAAGAAGAAGAAGAAATGAGAGAAGCGTTAACCCAAGAAGAAGTGTTTGAGCCAACTCCAGTCAATGAAGCACCATTTGTTGAGCCAACACATGGTGTGCAAACACCGCTTGTGCAACCAAGAGTGGTAGTTGAGCCGAGCTATGTGGTGCATCGGCGCTCGTTTGTTCAAACATCTCCTATGGTTGAACTGTCCTCTAGTATAGCTACAAATTCCGGTGCTAGATTGGCTCCTCTAACTATAGAGGAGTTGAGACAACTTGGCGCAGTTCATGTGGGTGTTCCAGAGGTTCCACTCTTCCATGCACCCCCTAAGAAGGCATATTGTGATTCCGGCTTGCGTCTTAATTCTCTCGAACCTGACAATGGTCAAGAGTTGATACAGAGAGGGATGACATTCGACAGCATGGAGGAGCTGAAATTCTTTTTGAGGGACTACTCGGTGCGGCACCATCGTCCATACGATGTGGTGCACTCTGACTCTAAGTTGCGGTACACAGTACGATGCCAACTTGGTTGTGGTTGGAAGGAATGGGCACGTCCAATCACCGATGAAAGGCAGAAGTGGAGGATAACTAAAGTGGAGCAGCCTCACACATGTGGTAGCTCCCGACCAATCCACGAGCACTCTCAGTGTACGGCACGATATATCGGAGGCCGGATTGCTGCATTGGTGTATGCTGACCCTGACATTTCGGTGTCCGCGCTCGTTGAAGCAATTGTCGGATTCACTAGTTATCGGGTGAAGTATGGCAAGGCATGGAGGGCTAAACAACACGCCATGGCCATGCTGTGGGGTGATTGGATTGACGCCTACAGTAGGGTACCGCGGATTATACATGCAATTGCTCATTACAATCCGGGGGCGAAGTGGTGCACAAGCACCACGGGAGCACTGGAGTTGCACAATGGGGTAATGAAGGAAGTAATGCAACGTGCTTATTGTTACTTTTCACAATGTGCAGAGGCATTCAAACATTGCAAGCCGGTGATTAGTGTTGATGGCACTTTTTTTGACCAGGAAGTATATGGGGACTTTGTTGATTGCAACGGGAATGGACGGGGAGGATCGTTTGTTACCGCTCGCCTTTTCTTTGGTGGAGAGCGAGAACAACGAAAGTTGGTCTTGATTTCTTCATTTGGTGTATAGGGATGTAGTTGGACCGGATCGTAAGATCGCATAATTTCTGATAGGCACCAAGGCATTCTAAACGCTGTAGAAGAGCACATTGATGGTGAAGCGCCCCTGCCTAAGCAGAGACTAAATGTGATGCAATTATCAGTCCCAGGAGGCTGATACACATTTATTCAACAGATAGTTCAGAACCTTACACTCCCCGATGGGGAGGAAACTTGATACAAGCTAAGACAACCAAAAGGTAAACTACGGCTATGAGCCAAATGATGAACCAGACCGGTTCAACAAAAGGATCAGAGTCGCGCGACAGCGAAAGCATCCTGGGTAGGACCAAACTCCACAGGCAAAGTCGGGTGCGGGCACGACCACCTACTCGGCGTCCTCAACGACAAAGTCCAGGTCTTCTTCTGAAGCAACAAATACAAGGGTGAGTACAAAAGTACTCAGCAAGTCCAACCACACCCACGGAGGGGTTAACACAGAAGTATGCACAGGATATATCAAGGAATAAGGCTAAGGTTTAATTTGCAATAAAGCCAGTTTTACTCATGCAATGGTTTATCAAGGAAAGTTTGATAAAGCAAGCTTAAGTAACACAACTAAGTAAGTGGGGGTTGATCCACAAAGGATCCAAATTTTAAATGCTACCGGATTTCCCATCCGCCGTAGCTCTTGGCACAAAGCCGAACACAATTCCAAAACACACACTCCAACCCATCCCAAAACCTTCGGTATTGTGACCAAGCCATAACTCGCCCATGACCATGGGCACGGCTATTCGAATAGTTTGGAAACTCTGCAGAGGTGTACACTTTCACCACAAGTAGGGTACCGCAACACGGTCACCTTAGTGCCAGTGCGGATCCTATCGAAGCCATTACCCACCATAGCCAAAC
>CM014270.1:16268140-16299740 GCA_004135705.1 Alloteropsis semialata | reverse complement strand
TTTAGTTCGGCTGGGGTTAATATTAAAATTTCAGTTTAAAAAGAATTAAATAATAAAAAAAATCGCGGCCGCAAAAGGGGGTTCTATGACTCTGCTGCGGAACGGAACCCTATATAAGAACCCCCGTCTGTCTCTTCCCCTCCGTCCGCATATAAGAAACCTAGATTTCGAATTCCTCCTCTTCTCTCCCGGCGCGATCCCTCCCCAAGGCTCCGAGCTCCGCGTCGACGCCGCTGCTCCAGAATTTTCCAGCAGATCCCAAAGAGGGCACTTCCTCTTCGTCGATCCGTCCCCGTCCCGATCCACTTTGGTAAGAGCCTCTCACGGTTCGATTCCGGAGAATCTAGGTGGCATTTGCTGGGCGCGCGACCTGATCGGCTGATCCGGCCTCTCCGATCCGCGCGCCACCGAATTTTAGTTAGGGTTTGCTTCAAGCGTCATGCGGACGATTGCGAGGTTGAGCTACGTGGGGTGATTTCGGTTATTTGATCTGTGCCGTGGAAATGTGGAATGCGTGCTAGTGTTCGATCAGGAGCTGAGGTGTCTTAATCCTAAATATCCCACCCATAAGCATCCTTTTCGATCAAAGGCCTTACGCCCAGCTTTATTGAAAGCTTAACGAGCTTACCCATAATCATCCTAGTTATATCATCATGGCTAATTAATCTGATAGCCTGAACCCTGAAACAATATACACAATTCTCCGTGGCATGTTCTGAATTCTGATGCGGTTCAGGCTTTGCAGGGGATGGCCACCTTCGAGCTGTACCGGAGGTCCACCATCGGCACCTGCCTCACCGAGACGCTGGACGAGCTCGTCTCCAGCGGGGCCGTCAGCCCCGAGCTCGCAATCCAAGTCCTTGTGCAGTTCGACAAGGTTTGACAATGAGGGTCTTGAAATTACCAGGTCCTTTTTGCCAGTCGCTGCTTAGTTGTCCTGATCCTTCTCTTCTTTGTCCTCAGTCCATGACTGAAGCGCTGGAGAGTCAGGTCAAGAGCAAGGTTAACATCAAGGTAGATATGATATGCCCTTTCTATTGGTTGATATAACAGGGCAACCTTTCCCCCTTTGGGTGCTATGTATGGAGTTGTTGTTAATGCTAATGAAATTATAGGTCTATAGTTTTGAAGATATATTGAGATCCCTTTCTGTTACCTGCCAATATAGCTGTAGTGATACAAAACTGCTAGTAATTAGCCACTCCAAATAAAATTGTTTTTGCCAACAAACGGCCGCTTTTTGTTTCCATCTACCTTTTTACAAACTAGCATAGGTAAAAGTTCAGAAATTGATGTTTTGTACTTAATTTTAAACACTTAGAAAGTTAAGGTAGACAACTGTTAATATTTCTGTTTAACTAATTTCTTGCTACTATTATGTGTCTTCCCTTGTGCTTTATTTTTTGCAATCAACCGTGTTATGCACTGCAAATTTATTAGATTCGTCCATCTGGAGCTGACAAAGGAAAAAATGGGTCTCAGAAACTATCCTCCATTTGTGGATTACATTTTACTTGCTGTGCAAAATATGGAAGCATGTATGTTGGTGTTTACTTTTGTAGCGTCATATGTACTGCATGCAGCCTCACATTCTTTTACTGTTATCCTTGTTATTTTCCATCGCTCTATATCCGTTGCTCTCAGTCTCTGATTTTCTCATGCCTCAGTGACATCTGTTCTTGGCTGTTGAATTCAGTATGCATTTAATCATTTTCTTCTTCAACCAATCGTGCTTATTAGATGCCTTGTTAGATGCACAACATTGTACCATGACCTAGTTGTCAATTAGCATATATGCCTGCAGGAATTGTTCAAGCATGCTTTAATAATGTCAATTAGCATATATACTAGACATAGTATCACTAGCTTTGTCATTATAAACTTCTAGCCTTGCCACAACGTCTTGTACATGTGGTGCACACTGCCTCTATCATATCATTAAACAACGGCAGATAGTGCAGTCTGCAGTTCAAGTTACCAGTACCAGACCTTGTCATTTATCTAAGCCACTACAGCTCAGTGTTCTTGTACGATCAGAGTTTCCTTTTTCTTGTGGGATACGAACCTCGACTTGTATTAGTTTACAATTTTGGCATTTGGTTGAACCTTGAACCCTCTGTAGACTTATAGTTGGGGCTGTAAATAACTGCAAAACTGAACTTTCCTAACCAAATTTAACGTGCGGAGTTTCACAGTTTTTTTCGTTTTGATAATGCTGTGTAAACACGAAAAATCTGGATTGCTACCTGCCATATTCCAGGTTTTTCTTCCAGTTTGTTAAAAATGCACCCTCTTAGCCATGTCTCCTGCCATTGCAAACTTTATGGAACACCATTTTATTGCATCTGTAAACATATTTTCATTGATATGAAAACTGCCATTTCCTTCTCTGTTTTTTTTAAACAATGAAACCATTTTTGTGAGGCAGAAGGCCTTTTTGTGTGATCTAGCATGAACCTAGGTGATATCCTTGTTTGTTGAAGGCGATGTACATGCCAATAGCTTCATATACTGAACTCTTTCTATTATTCACTCACCAAAATATTATCCTGCAAAGACAAGTGCCTCTGGCCCCAATACCCTTACTGGTAGGGGTTGTATGCCTTTGCACATGCCTGCCATATGAGTCCAGTGTAAGTGCTTCCTGCTGGCGTTTGATTGTTTAGTACTCTAGAATCTTTAAGTTGGGGCCTACTATAAATGTTACAAGATCCATTAAAATGAGTTTTCAAATTCTCTTATACATCGGTGGTTTCGGACTGGCAGCTTCCCCTGCTTAGTATTTCTTTCCATTTTGACATTTGGAACCTTATGAGACGAGAACTGTAACGGCTTTCCTTGTCGCTGTACAGGGCCATCTGCACACCTACAGGTTCTGTGACAATGTCTGGACCTTCATTCTAACAGATGCAACCTTCAAGAGCGAGGAGATTTCAGAAACACTGAGCAAGGTGAAGATCGTGGCCTGTGATTCCAAGTTGCTGGCGTCTCCAACTCAACCATAGATTGGCAGCCGTCTGCTCCATGTCCATGGATCCCCGTCCAGTTTAGCTCAGTTCATGCGATTCCTGGCGCCACCCAAACTTTACTAGTTAATGTGAATTTGCCCCCCCTCTGAAATTTGTTTGTGTTAATCTAAACAATCAGCCGTGGCTCTAGATTAGAGCACCATGGCTACAAGTTACCGCTCGTGGAAAATGGTTTCGCTTGTTTCTGTTGATAATTTGGCGAATGAATGCTTCAATTATAATATAAGGTCACCAATAGACAACAGCAGCTGCCGTTTAATAATCTATTACTTACAATCCAATGAACTAAGCTGCAATGTCGTTTTTGAGATGCTAATGACTAATCAGGAACAACTTTGCTATGACAAATTTTTAGTTAAACGTGAACATGGGCTCCAGGGGCATCTCTTCACAGTGGAACTTGAGTTCATTCTGAAATCTCTGTAGCACGAAGTGCTCATCCTCTGTTATCAGGGTTGTCACACTGCAGTCCAACCTTGAGAATGGCTCTCTCCCGGTTCTTCCAGCACGGTGCAGATAGTCGGTCGCTGTCTTAGGAAGGTCAAAGTTGTATATGTGGCTAGTTTGAGGAAGGTCAAACCCTCTGCTTGCTATGTCAGTCGAAACTAGCATGAAACCTCTTCCCTTCACATCCTGCAGGGGACACAAACGTCAGTCAATATGGAGAACAACAATGCTGGGCCCTTCAGACAAGGAACTCGGAGGGCGCTTACAGAGAATGAGGCAGCTCGAGCATTGAAATTCATATCTTCTTCCAGCAGAAGCACGTCTAGGTTTCCCTTGTATGAGTTTCTCAAGAACTCGACAACGAGGGCGGTTGAAGGAGGATTTCCAGCCTTCTTTGATCTCTCAGACTAAGAAAATAGGTTCAGCAGTTACAAAACAGAATGCAAAGTTGAGTCTGAATAAGCTACTTCTCTGGTTCAGTAAGACTCATTCATCATCAACATAATTACTTAGGACTGACAAATATATACTTCTTTGTTAGCAAACAAACCAGACTTGTTACTTATAATAACTTTATAGTATACAAAGCTTTTATGTTAAAAAAAGGAAGTAAACTATATTGATAAATATGGTTTTTAAGAGATCTGAAAGCCTATGAAATTATGATGGGGCATTGGTTAGAGCACAACAATTGTCGAGACTGATTATGGATGGTTTCACTGTATTTGGTGGACCCTGCCTGTACCTAAGACAATGGCAAAAGCCATCATAGGCCCATATGTTGGTGTTTCCAATGATGAATGAAAGCGGATTTGAACTGAAACATAGCAGATTTGAACTGGCCAACTGGGCACTTGCCCATCCATTAGTAAGTGAAAAGTTGAGAAACAAGTTTGCTAAAGTGCAGATGTCAAATTGGGTCAACTCATCACATATGTGCATGGCAGTACAGCATCATCGTGTATAACTGCATCATGCATTGTTCTATATCATTCCATATCAGCAGATACAGCTGGCTACCTGTTCTATGACTATTCTGTATTCGCATCTGAGATAATATTGCTGGCCCATGATGAGATCACTTGGCCAATTGGCACCGGTAATAAGGAAGCACCCAATAGATGATGAAATCCCAACATACGAGAGAAATTTTATAAACAACATGGCATGTTATCAGAAAAACTTTATATACACAGTACCTGTTCAGCAACAAATATGATTGCGGACTTTGGTGCATCCCTCTCTAGCAAGGATAGTAAGAGATGCAGCCTTTCCTTCTTAGTGCAGATCTGCATATTGATTGTGTTGTCATAGACTCATATTTACCACGATTCCAACATATCGAAAAGAAATCTCCAGATCAAGGAGGTTGGTTGTGGATCTAGTTGGCACATGAGGCACTATATTGTGGGAATGAGAAAAAAAAGGAACAGAGAGGTTGCTTCTATATCCATGGTATAAGTTGAACATTAGAGGAAATGTGCCATGGCTGTGAGCCTGTGAGTAGGTGTCTACGGGAAAGTGCCATGCAGCCCAGAAGTTGTTGTCGATAAGAATGTTCCTACATTTTACAACAACAAGCTTGTGGGTGAGCATGCCTATGGTAAGTGCCTACATTTGCGGGTAGGTGGAGGAAATTGAAAGGCTTCTTGCATGAGCTAAAAGAGGAATTAGATGCACAGTCATTAATCATTGCACAGAGAATTTGACATGCTCACCACATATTTGTGACATAGGTGCGAAGGCATGGGCTGTACAGGGTTGACATGAACATGAACCACATCACTCTGCACCATGATAAGATAGAGTGTGCGGGGAAAAAAACATTAGCCTTCTTTGAAGTACAAAAAATTTCCAGAAGTTCTGTTCGGTAAAAGTTAATACAACCTTCGTCCACTTATGCTGTATGCAGTCATGCAGAAAGCGATTGTGCTGAGGGATCGATGCACTTGCGAATATGGTTTGACGACTGGACGCTGCTGAATAAGAGGTTAATATCTTGCGAAGAGAGCTTACTTGCTTTGACGATCCAAAAATGAAATCAACCTAAAAAAACAAGGTTAGCCCCTTGGCAAATATACTGACACTTAATCAGCGAATGGAGCAAACTCTGCTGTAATTTGATTCAAGACTGAAAAAAATGGAGTGATGACCTAACCTCATCGATAACTAACACTCTCATGGATTGAAGGGTGAAAGCACGCCTCTCAATCATTTGGCACAAGCTTGGCACTGTAGCTACAATTATTGCAGGAGGCTCTGCCTGGAATTTTACCAATATTGTTAGCATGAACACATCAGTAGTACATCACAACAGAGAAATTGAAAACTTGAATAGCACCACCCTTTACATGCCAGTATTAGAGAGTTTTCTTTTCATCTTATTACTTTTTTTCCCCGACAAACCAGCAGGTGGCAAGACAGATTTGGACCTAATCATTTAATATCCCTTTTATCCAAAATAAATGGTCCTAACTAATCAAGCATTGACACAGACACAAATCCTTCAAAAATAAGAAAAGTATTACTTTGACCCAGCTCTTTTGCCTCTTGAGCATCCCACCATCGAGCAAAGCCATGACGGTGCAGGCCTTGGCTGCGAGTAGTCTAGCAACCTTGGTGACCTTGGAGCAATGCAATTACCAAAACAACTCTGTCAGATAGAACGAAATGGACAAGCAAATTCCATGGCAAAGCAGCAGCAATCACCTGTATGCCCAGCTCCCTTGTGGGGACAACAACCAGCCCTTGCACAGATGACCTGCTGAAGTCGATGGCGGAGAAGACGCACAAGAGATATGCCAGCGTCTTCCCAGAACCTGTCTACAATAAACTTGCAATCATGAATGAGATAACAAGCAGTATGTCAGAACATGAACTCTTGGTGTCGTAAACAATTAGGCAAGAAGAGATCGAGGAGAGGACCACCTGCGCATGGAGAATGCAATCCTGGCCGGAGAGCAGAAGCGGCAGTGATTGGTCCTGCACCTCGGTGGGCATGACATACCCAACCTCCTCAGCCCTGAAAACGAAGAAATTTCAGTTGCTGCCTCCGCCGCGAAGAGGAACGGACCAATTTAATGGCATGATAAACGAACGGCCGTGCGGTTGCGGGGTTCACCTCTGTACGACGTGGTCCGGGACCCGGCCGGCGCAGACCTCGCGGAGGGTGGCGGCGGCGGCGGTGGTAACAATGGCGGCGCGACGCGGACGGAGGCGGAGGTGCCGAGTGAACGGGGCGAGGCGGGTGCCGGGCGTAGGGTTCAAGGTGGCGGTAGGGAGCGGAGGCGCGGAGGCGGAGGTGAAGGCCGCCGCCATGGCTGCCGCGACGGCCATAGCAGGCAATCCCCTTCACCTGCTTCCACCAGGCAGCGATGAGCTTTAGATTGGTCTGATGGAGTGGCATGCAGGATTGGCTCGCCTCGCGCAGAGCCCCGCCGGACAGCTTGCCACCATCGCAGCCTCGCACGTGCTCGCCGCAGCCGCCGCCGCGGCGGCGTCCCCCGCGGCTCGGCTGACTGCTAGAGTTAACTGATTGATGGAAGCGAGAGGTACGGGAATCAGGGTTAGGCAGACCGTAGATCACAGGTGGGCAGCTCCGGGCTGCGGAGGCACAGAGCTCACTACTAGCTCAGGCCGGAGCAGCTCCAGGATGCGTCAATGGCAGTGGATAGGGGGACGAGGGCGACGGGTCGAGGTGAACACGCGAGGATGACGGTCTCTGGCTGTCCGCGTGGCGGGCATCAGAGGCATCGGCAACGATCGGACGGCGCTACCGCGGTGAACTGAGGATCTAAGGGTTTTACAGATTAGACTAGGTTCTTGCCCGTGCGTTGCTACGGGACAAATACAAAAAAATTAAAAGCGCTAAAATTTTATTAAGAAAAAATCATATTTACTAAGAGCACCAAATATACGTGACAACATAGTAAGGATACATGACTATTTTATAATGCCAACGAAAACAAAAATTTATAGCAAGGCACTACCTTTTAGGAGGTTCAAACCTGATACATCATAAAAACATGTTCGCACAACATTTAAATAAAAATACAGATACAGACTAACTTGGACACAAACTAACCATGGCCCCGGCACTGTCAACGGACACTCAAAGGTACAACGAGTCGTTCAGTCATCGTCGGAGATAATCCACGAATCATCTTCATTGTCGCCAGTACCCCTTCCCTGGTCAATCGGCGGCGACAGCGAGGAATTTGCCGGTGTACCAGGTGGAGGGTCGGCGTCTGGAAGCGTTGCCGATGGCTGCGGAGCATTGCTCGACGAAGACTCCGCTTGGTGCTTCATCCACTTGGATGTCCCCTCACCGAAGGCAGACGCTGTGCGCTTCTTCGCCATGCGCCTGCTGCTTCCCTCTGCATCGGCACCGTAGCCGTCGTCCTCCTCCTCCTCTTCGTCATCTTCGTCCTCACGGTTGTCCTCTTCGTCACCATGGGCCAAATCAATATAGGAAGAAGGAAATTTCTTACTTAGAATCTACAGAATATCTAAATGTAACACTCAGAATTCCAGAAAACACAATAAGAAACATAGGAAGCCAAACAGTTTAGAGAAACCTCACCTGAAGATATTTAGTTGAATGCACAATTATACACGTAAGCTTCCTTCAAGATCCGATTCAACACAAAAAAAAAAACAAGTTTGCTGTGGGACACTTACTTCATCACACTCCTCTTCACACTCATGGAGGTAGAAATAGGACCTGCTCTGCACTTGTTCGCCTGTGGGTTCGGTGTGCGCGCCTCAGTCTTCATTGTGACATGACGCGCATAGACACACGTATATTTTATAATTCAAGCAAACACACAATAAGATGGGTTGGATAATATGACTCAAACAAATCATCAATAATTTAAAAAGTTCAACCAACACTCCAATTCTCTCAAAAACAAAATTGTATTGAAACTATCCAACTAATAACTCCATTTTATTACAGTCTTTTATCTGGCTAAGATATTGGTAGTAATTTTCTGTACACATTTGCTTCAGACAGCAATACATCGATCACGAAATCACGTTTCATTGTTTGGCCATCCTGCATCGATCACAAACACATGGATACACAGTCATGCATGATGGCAGCAAGGAATAGAAATACAAACTAATCGTCAATGTAGGAACGCGCCACCATGCTCATGGCCGTGGCTGCATGTGCTTTAGTCATGCTAGATCTGCAGTTCTACACGAGGCCATCAGACCATGAAAACTCGTGACATGGAGATGCATTTTTTCCTTCCAGTGACAACCCATCAGACTTAAAAAATTTATCCAAGCAGAACCCAAACATTATAGGAAAAACACCATGTCTCACAGAATCACAATGAAACCCAAACATTATTTGTAGGGTACGAAGAGTAGAAATAGCTCAGGGTGGATAATCAGAGATAGAAGTGGAATTGAAACTTTTTTGGGGCAGCCACTTATCATGAGCTTAAATTCATACGATTTCATGCAGTCACTCGCCCAAATAATCTCAGCAAAGCAATGAAGCTACAGCCTGCAAGACAGATAAAAAATCTAACAAATGCAATTTTGTACTAAGCCCTTGTCCCTGATTCTTCAAGATCAAAGCATTTAGTTGATTGTCCTGGGTTCCAACAATCAGAATGGAAAAATAATGCAAAAATAGTTGAGATTGGGATTTGGAGACACCCTGGTGGGGATTGACCTATTGAAAGCAGTTGCACCCCATGCCCTGATATAGATTCAGAACCCATTTGTGATCATCAAAATTTATGGCGTTAGATTGATGTATGCAGCATGAGAAATAAAAACATGTTAAACGTGCTTGTATGGTGTGCAAGGTGGATCTGCAGGGCACCAGTTGATCAGAGAGCAATCATAAATTAGTGGTCTGCTACATAATATTGTTGCAAGGATAAAGCATCTGATGTAGAAAAAAATAATTTCTATTTCCTTGTCTCTTGAAACATTCATGAGATCAAAAGTACTTACTACACACACCTATTCAGATGCACGGAGAAATATAATCATAGGTACCACTCATATCAATGCATTGCAAAACAGAAACAAAAAATAATTTGGATCAACTACTACCTCTGATAACATTTTACTGAAGCTCATCGTCCACCTCGCCCTTCTCCCCAGGTACGGGCTCAAAGGCACCTATACACCAAAAGAAGCCACAAATCATCAAATCATGCAAACGGTGGATGCAGGAGGGGGCGTTGGATCGCAGGAGTTCTGGCACCTTGAAAGAGAGACAATTCAGTGAGCCAACAGATTTTGTCAGGCATTTGACATACGACCTGGATAGATTATATACCTCAATGCGTGTGCTTGCATTATAGAGTGAGCAGCAAAAACCAGCAAGGCAGGCAGATAGAATCCCTAGAATCCATATAGTATTTCCTAGCAGTGCTTTCAATACCTGAGACAAATGTCAAAAAATAGAACATGTTGCCATGTTAAAATATACCCAGCTGATTTTCAGGACAATAAAACAAAAGAAATGCCAATATTTTCTTGATAACTGAAAAATAAGTATAAGATCATTTATTCATAAAATCAATTAGTTGTAGTTATAATGAGAAAGATAAATCAACTGTGATTAAGAGATACCATATGGTGTTCACAAAAAAGGTATTGTGACCATATTGCCAGGTTTCAAAAGCCACCGCCCACCATACTTTTCCTAGTAGAATTCCTAGGATTATTGTAACCATATTGAGACAAAGAGAAACCCAGTAGCTTAGCTGGAAGCCTGAAACTTTCTGATTGCGTTGCTTAAACTCACTCATGTCGGATTGCCCAACATGCTTACAAGAGTTGGTCTTAAGCATCAACTTCAGGGGTTATCATGACTTGAAATTCAAGTAGTCTAACAAAACAAATGGAGTCACTGAATAGAGAAGTGATTAAAAAGCATCTGATGAAAGGAAATTAAAAATTGCTGCAACTAAAATCAGTAAAGAACATTAAGCTGTCTTAGCTTCACCATAATTCATGGTGTAGGCAAAGAAGGCAAGAAAGGGATTTAGGAAAAGAGAAACCTGCAGATCGTGTTATCATGCAGTCCTGGCAAGCCCCTGTTGCATCCCCCTTGATCTTAATTGCACCTCTGCATATAGCAACATAATTGATCATCTTAAAGGATAAACGCAGTCTGCGAATTCATCTTGCCGGTGGCAATTCCAAGGAAATCGTTGTCAGTGAAGGAGAAGGTAGCATTTGGCTTCCCCTAATACAGCCCTAAACCTTTGGTGACCCTGTCCTTCTTGAGCTCGACCACGAAGATCTCCTCGTCAAGGCTGAGCTTCTGCAATGCACAACACACAGGAATACAGGATCAGGCAGGGTATCGATCTGGCCAGGGTTCCACGCAATCTTGGCAAGTGGAGGAGATGCTACTGGTCCTCGGGGACACTGCCCACCCAAGCCGGCGACGTGCCGAGGAACTCCACGCCGCGTATCGCATCCACGATCCGCGCCGCGGGGCGTGTGGGCAGAGGGGCGCAGCGCCGCTGCTCGTCCTCTGAGATCAATCTAGATCCCCAATCAATAGGTACATGGGATGGGAAACCGGCTGTGCTTGCCGGGGCGACGACTGTGTGGAAGCCGACCCATTCTGGCGGGGCCGGGAGGGAAAGGGGAGGCGCGGCCGAGGGCAAGGGCGCGGCGCAGGCAGCAGCAGCGTTGGCGGCGACACCCCAGCGAGCTCGACGCCAGTTGGAAAGGCGGGCCAGGTGTGGAAGAGGAGGAGGTGCAGGGCGACGGCGGCAATCAGAGAAGAAAAGGAGATCGTGGATGGGCGACATGGCGAGCGGAGAGATTTATGGCGGCCTTTACGCTTGCGGGAAAGAAATAAATCGGAGAGGAGCAGATGCAGCTACGCGAATCGATCCCAGGCGGGAGGGGTTCACCCTCGATCACGGGCGGGGGCACGGATGCGGGCGGCGGACGAAGAGGAGAGGGCGCTCGGGAAACCGCGTGGTGGAAAGGACCTACGACGGACAGGAAACGGGGACAAAAAGTTGTAGAGACAAGTTCTTTTTTTTTTCCGTTCCATGCTTAATTATTATCTTTTCATCGTCTTCATCTTCTTGTTTCCTATATGACAGAAAGAGTGGGTTTAGAAAAGCTAAAATGGAAAATACTCCGTTCCAAATTACTTGTCATTGTTGACTTTTTTTTTGTAATGTTTGACCAATCGTCTTATTCAAAAAAATATGTCAACAACATTTATTTTCTTTGTGACTTGATTTATTATAAAGATACTTTAAATATAAATTATATTTTCATATATTTGCACAAATTGTTTGAATAAGACGAATGGTCAAACGTTGGAAGGACCAAAGTTACAAGAAAAAGTCAACAGTGACAAGTAATTTGGAACGCAGGAAGTAATTTACTACAACGAAGTGAATAATTATCATAAGATAATTCATGCCATATACACTCTCAGTCCCAAAAAAAAGAAGTCATTCTAAAGTTCTAAATTAACAAGGAGGTAAAATAGTTCTAGATTAACAAGGAAGCAAAATTATCTTGACTGTCTCTAATTATTAGCCATATTTTGGTACAAATTGATTGTTGCATGTGTATGTATATACTAAATATAGTAAAATGACTTTTTTTTGACAAATTTTGAATCCTAGAATGACTTCTTTTTTGGACGGAGGAAGTAGGGAACTAATTATGGAGGTGATAATTTAGGAAACTACATAAATGGCAGCTAGCTAATTATTTTGCAGGCATTGATGTACGAGGTGCATTTTATGTAAACGGCGTATATATCATAATATTTCTTGTAATTATCTATTTACAAATGCACATGTATATAAATGGGTAGATACCCAGCACATTTGCTCCCTCATCAGTACATAAGTAACTAACTCTTGCTGCAATTAGTTTCTGACCAAGGGAGGTATAGTGTAGTTCATTAGATGGGGATGAAGAAGATGGACAACACTGCAAGGATGACGATCGTCATCCTACTCATTGCCATGCTCATCGCCTCCCGTATGTGTTGATTATTAATTTATCTTCGTCCCCTTATTGATTACAATGTATGGCGATATATATACTCCTCTACTCTTAATTACTAGATAGTTGTGTTGACGCGGAAAATCGGCGGTCGTATCCTCCACGTGCAGCACAAGAAGACCAGGGAGATCTGCTTCGCTCCAGTGCCAGCCTACACTCCGTTCAGGTTCGCGGCGTGCCAGTCAATTTGACCTGAAATTGACAAGGGAATAAAACAGTTAAATTACTCTTTGATTGTGCCGGCTCTATTCCAAACGGCGAAGGCACGTCGGATTTTAGCCAAGACCCAATCAGAATGTATTGGCCGATGCCAATCGGACCTCAAAATCGGACTTCATAGATGACGTCAATCGGACCAAATAATCAGACCTCAATCAGACACCGAATCGGACCTCAGAATCGGACCAATCAGGATCGGACCTTGATTAATATAACAGATCAGCCTTTGAATAATAAAATAAAGCATAAAACATGGCCAATATGTAAATAACGGATCAGCTGTGCCTTTGAACAAGATATTAAATAATCAAAGTGTGAGCCGATACATTGTCCACCTTGCCTAGTTACCAGTTTGGTTCATCTTATCGGACCATCTAACTAGCCAATCGGACCAGAACCTTTTCAGAGAAATCTAGCTCCGACGTAGGGAATCTAGATTTCTCCAGCTATGATCAGATTAGATAGCTAAACGATCAAACTCGACTCACCAACCTGTCAACTAAACAAGATGCTCGCACAAGTGTTAATCAGATTAAGCAAATAAACAGATAAAACAGTAACAGGATCGTTCTGATTCTAAAGTATGCTATCAAATAATCAAGCAAGACCTAGCTCCGACGTAGGGAATCTAAATCACACTTAACATTCGAATAACAATCAGGTATAACCAAAGCTTCCTTTGACTAATCAAGATGAATCTAGCTCCGACGTAGGGAATCTAAACCAAGCATGACAATCAAAGATCAATCTTATCATATTATGAACATCTAGCTCCGACGTAGGGAATCTAAACAGACACAATACTCAAAGAACAACCAGATTAAACCACAAGGCATGGATCGGACCTAGAACGATACTGTAAGATAAATATTGCTTAAATTGGACCAAGACCGGTGCTCAAAGCCGTTGAAGAAGTAGATTAATTCACATGGCGTAGATCTAAATCAATCTAGCAACTCCAAACAAACCGCAAAAGCTGCCTTTAAATAACCAAGATGAGTCTAGCTCCGACGTAGGGAATCTAGCCTAATCTTGATGATCTAGCTCCGACGTAGGGAATCTAGACATAAAGTGCAACCTGATAAATGATCAACTGTTGAATAATCAATAGTGATCTAGCTCCGACGTAGGGAATCTAGATCAATCTTGCTTATTCAAAGATAAATCGGTTGAACAGTATAAACGAGAAAGGGCGATGCGTCTCAATTCAAAGCCTATACTAGTTCGATAAATTGACTAACTTACTGGTAAGCCGGAGATCAGAACTGATGCAGCCCGTCCACCAATGAGCTTCGTCGGTAACTACTACTAGGGTTTTTGGCGTGAAGCCGGGTTGTATTGATTGTGAGAATAATTTTTACAATGGACGAGAGTTCATATTTATACCCTGGTCATGGAGAGTCCTGATCGGACTAGACTAACTTGCGGATAAAGTAAACTAGATCTAATATAGAATGGGACTCTCAATATGCCTTCAAAAAGGAAATAGCCCCTGTATCTGATACGCTTCCTTCTGAGCCGACGCATCTTCCTTCGTTCGTCACTAGATCGGATTCCCTTGCCTTATCGGACCTCTTCTTCACGTCGGCTTTCCTCTCTGTCATCTTCGGTTTTCTGGCACTATTTGTTTGACCAGTCAACGGGCCCACTGCGTAATTCCAGCCTCATCACGTCATATCTGACTTAGCATATCTGGTGCGAAAATCTGGTGTCAATACATGCCCCCCAGTTTCGGAGTATGAAGGATTCATGCTTCGAAATTCTGTGAATCCAGCGTCTCAATCTCCTAGCTGATGCAATTCGCTTCACAGATTCAACACCTTGACTTCTCTAGCACTGCCCTTTTCATAGCCGATACCTTTCTTCAAGCTTCTTTATCACAACATGTTAGCCAATATGAATAATCAAGAAAACTCTACTCTTCCTGCTAAATAACTTGGTTTTTCATTTTCAAATCAAAACATAACTTCGCTCCTCAAATGATTCTCTCAGATCGCTCAATGTGTATTATTCCTCACCAAGGCACTGTATCGTCTCTTTTTCTTCCTACTTCTAATAAGGCCTTTTTTTGTGGAGCTCAGGGTAGGATATAGAAAGGAAGCATACTTGCATTGCATATCTTGCAAAGTCAAAAACCGGATCCAGTGGAGAAAATAAGTCATACAATCAGATCAAGATGTGCATGTGTGTGGAATTTTTTGGGTGGAACTCCCTTTTTGCACGACTCTTCATTTTACTTTTCTTTTCAGATATGGGCTATCTTTCATATATATTTTTATCACTTTTTTTTTTGCATAGCCCATACCTTTTGCATAATGAATTTGAAGAGTCATGTCAAAGGGACGGAGTATTTTTGTATGGATGGAAGGCATGTTTTTGCGTAACTCCCAGTATAGAAGTCAGCATATGAATAGTCGAGTATGTGAATCCAGACCAAACGACAGTGATGTGCCCAAAAATTAAAGTCTAGCATACTCAACAATGGAATAATATATGGAGTGTACGTGATCTCGATCTTAAAAGCATGAAACAAATCTCACAAGGGTCACAAACAATTTGACAATGCTCAATACAAAACAAGCAGCATATGTGTAAGGTTTTCAGAAGATATCAACATATGGCTCTGGTAGGAATTTCATATCATTGAGGAGCTAAACTATGTATTTTATTTTCACAAAATAAAATTTCCAAGTATTTCGCAGTAAGAAATAAAGTTTACTTAATCATACCATAGTTTTCGGATCGACGAGCCGACGTCGTGTTAGCATAGATGTTGAAATCCTTTCTTCTGAATCTTGGTATTCCAGCACCGTTCCTTCATCAGCAGCGACGGCATGAGCAGCAACGGTATCGACTTTACGAATTTACCCAAATGGTAGGGTAGTACTTTTCCCGTTCAATGATTTAGGAAATGTTTCCCCTTCAACCAAGACATGTCTTATTGATTTGTAACGTAACTTCCTGGAAGTCTTGACAGAAGAATCCTTCAAATATTCAACAATTTCTTTCCTCCAATCTCCTTCTGGTATCTCCTGTACCATCTCATCGGACATAGGCCGATAGCCAGACGTCTTTTGCGCCAGCCGATCTGCTTCCTCGTTACGATGTCTTGGAATATACTTAAGAATTACCAAGGCGAACTGGTCAATCAAATCCCGGCATTTCTCAAAGTAAGGCATCAACGCATCCATCTTGCAATCATACGTGCCGAGTAACTGATTAATGACCAACAAAGAATCTCCAAATACCTCAACAACTTGAACGCCGATCTCTTTAAGAATCCGGAGATCTTTCATCAATGCTTCATATTCCGCCTGATTATTTGTGCACTTTTCAATCGGATAAGCAAACTCGAATCTTGCCCCCCGAGGCGAAATAATAAGAAGGCCGATTTCGCAACCATCATTGCAAGATGAACCATCAAAGAACATGGTCCAGGGAACTGCGTCAACCACATCAGCCTCTGTATTGATCGGACCAATTGCATCAAGCTCCATGGTGCATTGTTCAACAGTATCAACATTAGGTCCACAATGATCAGCAACCAAATCAGCCATTTAAAATAAAGTTTCAGAGCCGACTGCTTGGACCGGCTGTAATCCTTGATCGGACACCTTGAGGAAATCTCCATCCCATGTTTTTCCTGATAGGCATTCAATCCCTTCAAACTCCCAAATCGTTGACTCGGCTGTTGCAATGCTAACCGAATCATCAGCTGGGACGATCTCCACATTGTTGCCCTGCCATTGGATTAAACACTGATGCATCGTGGACGGGATACAGCAATTGGCATGAATCCAATCTCGCCCGAGGAGCATGCTGTAGGAACCTTGTCCATCAATCACAAAGAAAGTGGTCGGCAATGTCTTGCTGCCGATGGTCAACTCCACATGAATTGCCCCCCGAGGCTCTGAAACATTACCGCCGAAATCTTTGAGCGTCATGTTTGTCTTGATCAGATCATCAATACCCTTGCCCAACTTGCGGAATGTGGAATAGGGCATAAGATTGACAGCAGCTCCTCCATCAACCAGCATCTTGGTCATCGGCTTCCCATCAACATATCCTTTAATGTACAGAGGCTTCAGGTGCCGATAGCCATTCGCATTTGGCTTCTCAAAGATCGCCTTCTCTGAATCAAGAACTAAGCATGCGGCGGCTTCTTCTAACTCATAATCGGCCTCATCATCGTCCTGTTCATCAGGAGCAGCAAAATCAAAAGGCAACATTAAAACCATGTTTACCGGGGCCGATGTGCTTGCTTCATCGTTATTGGCCATCTTAGCGCGCCAAACTTTCTCTTTGGCTAACTCTTGCTCCTGAATCTGCTCATGATAGCGCAACCTCTGAACACGTCTCTTTTTGGACCTAGAAATCCCTGATGGGCACCACTGTCCAGGTTTCATTTGAGGTTCTTTAATCCGATCCCAAACTGGAGCCTTTTCTTCCATTTTTTCAGGGCCAAGAGCATCAACCTGGCCTTCGATATTTTTATGAGCATCAACTCGGCCTTCATCTCCTTGATGATGATCATCAATTCTGACGCCGATCTATTCATGAACTGATCGTCGACCTCTCTTGAAAGCTCTGTATTCTTCATACTGGAGACTGCATTCAGGACAATCTGCTTTAGATGGTAATCTGAGCTTCTCGTTCCAGCAGAACACGAAGAAAGGACATCTCCAGTGACCATCATCTTGATCGTACTGCTCATAAGTCTGACGTCTGTCCATATACCAATCGGACCTATCATCGCACCAACGTTGTCCATCGGACCTATCATATCGACGTTGGCCATTGGTCCTATCATCATATCGGCGTCGACCATCGGAGCTATCATCATATCGGCGTCGACCATCGGACCTGTCGTTGTATTGGCACCGATCATCAGATCCATCATCAAATCACCTCGCCTGATATTCGCGTCTCTGACACCGTCGTTCCTCGCGCTCTTCCCATGCTCGAGCTGCTGCCTGCTGCCTTTTGTACTTGTTAATCAGCATCTGGGAAGTCACACGTGGCCGATATCCACCAAGAGCATTAGATTCACGCCCAAATGCCTGATGATTCCTCCGCAGCTCTTCAACAGTAACTTGAACTGCAGGATCAACGGCACCAGAACTCTTGGCGTGGTCCGATGTAAGCACCTTAAACTTCCCCTTCTCATCAGTATCAACCATATTAATGGAAAAGGAGAAATCAGCAAAGTTATTAGGAAAGGGATGACCATCGATCTTCATGGCTTTCTTGTTATCTTCAAATTTGATCTTGCCAGATTCAATAGCCAATTGGATCTCCCTCCTGAACACCTTGCATTCATTTGTTTCATGAGAAGTTGAGTTGTGCCATTTGCAATATTTGCGTTTCTTCAACTCATCGGCCGATGGAATTGAGTGATTTGCAGAGAGTTGGATAAGCTTTTCACTGAGCAGCAAATCAAAAATCTTATCGGCCTTCGTTATATCAAATCCAAACTTCTCAGGGTTCTGCTTGATCCATGGGAGCGATACCCGCTTCTTGGATTTGGTCCATTCAGCTATGTTGACATCAGCCTCCTCTTCAGAATCAGAGAGATAGGACACTTGTTTTGAAAACTTTGTACGCTTCATCTCTTGATATCGGACCTCATGGGCTGACACCTTCTGCACTAATTGTCCCAACGTCTCAAACTCCTGAGCCGAAAACCTTTCCTTGATCGGCGTGAGTAAACCCTGGAATGCGAGCTCGGCCAACTGCATGTCAGATAGCCTCAAACTGTAGCATCGATTCCTGATTTCACGGAATCGTTGAATGTACTCTTTAACGGACTCATCATTCCTTTGCCTGACAGCAATCAAATCGAAAATCTTCATCTCATTGAGACCAGAAAAGAAGTATTTATGAAACTGCTTCTCCATATCGGACCATCCTGTGACTGATCCTGCTGGCAACGACGTAAACCAAGTAAACGCCGGCCCTGATAGTGACAGAGGGAAGAATCTAAGCCTGAGTCCCTCTTCTGAAGCAGCCTCACCACATTGAGCCAAGAATCGGCTCACATGTTCGATGGTGGTCATATCATCCTGCCCGGAGAATTTTGAAAAGTCCGGCACTCTATAACGTGGAGGAAGTGGCACTGCATCAAAGTAAGATGGGTATGGGTGCCGGTACAACCTCGCTTCATCTTTAGGCTTCAAGCCGAATTGATTCTGGATCACCTCGGCTATTTTCCGTGACCAATCGGACTCCTGTCCTCCGAGTGGCACTCCACCAGATTGATTCACATCCGTCATGTAGTTGTTGTAATCACCGACCATACGCTGATGTGGAGGAATCTCTGTACGTAGCCTTGCAGCTGCAGGTTGCTTTTCTTCTTCGTTCAGAGTCCTAGTATATTTTTCACCATGCGGGCCGACAATCGTTCCATCGGCCATCAATAGAAAACTGTTGGCCAGCTGAATAGGTAGTGGAATCGTTGGATTCTGCGGAGCAACAGTCATGGCATTATCTTCAGTCTCCTTGTCTTTCCCTGATCCTGATGCCCCTGCAGAATCTGCTATAAAGACTGGGCCTTTCAAACAAATGGAATCATCCACCGCCTTCTTGATGAGATTATCTAAAGAATTCACCAAAGTGCCTGACCAGTTAATCAATGCATGATGAACAGCTTGGTGAATCATCTCTGTCATGTTGACCTGGTACTCCCGAGCATCAGTTGTCTTCTTGATCAATTCTGGATCTGGGAGAGGACCTTTGAGTATAGGTCCTGAACGATTACGTCCAAATTGGCCAAGGCAGAGCTTCTCGAATGCATCAATCTGAGCCTGAACTGCATCTAATTGAGCTTTAGACAGATCGGCCTTTGTAATTGGAATGGCCGTCTCAGGCGTCTTGTTCTTGTCATTCTTAGCCTTCTCAGCAGCTTCTTTTTCAACAGCAAGTTTTGCTGCAGTTTCTTTCTCAGCGGCGAGCTTTGCTGCGGTGACGTGGTAAGGCTGGTGGACCCATTGACTGGTCAAAGCCGAAGATGACAGAGGAGGAAGCCGATGCTGAAGAGGAGTCCGATGAAACAAGAAGTTCGATCTGATGATGGAAGAAGGGCGTGTCGGCTAAAGAAGGAAGTGTATCAGATGCGGGGACTATTTCCTTTTCAGAAGGCGTTTGGGAGTCCCGTTTTATGTTAAGCTTAGTTTACTTAGTTCGCAAGTTAGTCTGGTCCGATCAGGACTCTCCATGACCAGGGTATAAATATGAGCCCTCGTCCATTGTAAAAATTATTCTCACAATCAATACAACCCGGATTCACGCCAAAAACCCTAGTAGTAGTTATCGACGAAACTCATTGGTGGACGGGCTGCATCAGTTCTGATCTCCGGCTTACCAGTAAGTTAGTCAATTTATCGAACTAGTATAGGCTTTGAATTGAGGCGCATCGCCCTTTCTCGTTTATACTGTTCAACCGATTTATCTCTGAATAAGCAAGATTGATATAGATTCCCTACGTCGGAGCTAGATCAATATTGATTATCCAACAGATTATCGTTTATCGGACTGTACTTTTAGCCTAGATTCCCTACGTCGGAGCTAGGTATCAAGATTAGGCTAGATTCCCTACGTCGGAGCTAGAATAATCTTGGTTACTAAAGGCAGTTTTTGCGGTTTGTTTGGAGTTGCTAGATTGGTTTAGATCTACGCCATGTGAATCAATTATACTTCTTCAACGGCTTTGAGCATTGGTCTTGGTCCGATTTAAGCAATATTTATCTTACAGCATCGTTCTAGGTCCGATCCTGCTTTGTGGTTTAATCTAGTTGTTCTTTGAGTATTGCACTGGTGTAGATTCCCTACGTCGGAGCTGGATCTTTGTAATACGCTCAGATTAATCTTTGATTGTCATGTTTGATTTAGATTCCCTACGTCGGAGCTAGATTCATCTTGATTAGTCAAAGGAAGCTTTGGTTATGCCTTATTGTTATTTGAATGTTAAGTGTGGTTTAGATTCCCTACGTCGGAGCTAGGTCATGCTTGATTATTTGATAGCATATCTTAGAATCAGAAAGATCCTGTTAATGTTTTATCTGCTTATTTGCTTAATCTGGTCAACACCTGTGCGAGCATCTTGTTTAATTGACAGGTTGATGAGTTGAGTTTGACTGTCTAGCTATCTGATTTGATCATAGCTGGAGAAATCTAGATTCCCTACGTCGGAGCTAGATTTCTCTGAAAAAGTTATGGTCCGATTGGCTAGTTAGATGATCCGACATGATGAGTCAAACTGGCAATTAGGCGAGATGGACAATGTATCGGCTTACACTTTGATTATTTGATATCTTGTTTCAAGACACAGCTGATCCATTACTTTACATATTGGCCTTGTTTTATGCTTTACTTTATTATTCAAAGGCTGGTCTGTTATATCAATCAAGGTCCGATCCTGATTGGTCCGATTCTGAGGTCCGATTTGGTGTCTGATTGAGGTCCGATTACTTGGTCCGATTGACGTCATCAATGAAGTCCGATTTTGAGGTCCGATTGGTATCGGCCGACACGTGTCTGATTGGGTCTTGGCTAAAATTCGACGTTACTTCATCGTCTGAAATAGAGCCGGCACAATCAAAGAGCAATTTAACTGTTTTATCCCCTTGTCAATTTCAGGTCAAATTGACTGGCACGCTGCGAACCTGAACTGGAGTGTGGGCTGGCACTGGAGTGAAGCAGATCTCCCTGGTCTTCGTGTGCTGCACGCGGAGGATACAACCGCCGATTTTCCGCGTCAACACATTTTTGGCACGCCCAGTGGGACACGAGAAACAAATTCCAAGATGTCATCGTCTGATGCTGAACAAGAAACTGCAGCAAGACTTGCTGCTGAAAAAGAAGCTGCTGAAAAGGCCAAGAATGACAAAAACAAGACGCCTGAGGCGGCCATTCCAATTACGAAGGCCGATCTGTCTAAAGCTCAATTGGATGCAGTTCAGGCTCAAATCGATGCATTTGAGAAGCTCTGTCTTGGCCAGTTTGGGCGTAATCGTTCAGGCCCTATACTCAAAGGTCCTCTCCCAGATCCAGAGTTGATCAAGAAGACAACTGAAGCTCGGGAGTACCAGGTCAACATGACAGAGATGATTCACCAGGCTGTTCATCATGCATTGATCAATCAGTCAGGCACCTTGGTGAATTCTTTGGATAATCTCATCAAGAAGGCGGTGGATGATGCTATTTGCTTGAAAGGTCCAGTGTTTATATCAGATTCTGCAGGGGCATCAGGATCAGGGAAAGGCAAAGAGACTGAGGCAATGACCGTTGCTCCGCAGATTCCGATTGCCCCACCACCTCCTATTGAACTGGCCAACGGTTTTCTGTTAATGGCCGATGGATCTATTGTCGGCCCACATGGAGAAAAATATGCTAGAACTCTGAACGAACAAGAAAAGCAACCTGCAGCTGCAAGGCTACGTGCAGAGATTCCTTCACATCAGCGTATGGTTGGTGATTACAATAATTATATGATGGATATAGCTGATGGGATGCCAACTGGAAGTCAACAGTCCGATTGGTCACAGAAAATAGCCGAGGTGATCCAGAATCAATTCGGCTTGAAGCCTAAGGATGAAGCAAGGTTGTATCGGCACCCGTACCCGTCTTACTTTGATGCAGTGCCACTTCCTCCGCGTTACAGAGTGCCGGATTTCTCCAAATTCTCCGGGCAGGATGATATGACCACAATTGAGCATGTCAGTCGATTCTTGGCTCAGTGTGGTGAGGCTGCTTCAGAGGAGGGACTCAGGCTTAGATTTTTCCCTCTGTCACTGTCAGGGCCGGCGTTTACCTGGTTTACGTCGTTGCCAGCAGGATCCGTCACAGGATGGTCCGATATGGAGAAGCAGTTTCATAAATACTTCTTTTCCGGTCTCAACGAAATGAAGATTTCCGATTTGATTGCTGTCAGGCAGAGAAACGATGAGACCGTCAAGGAGTATATTCAACGGTTCCGTGACACCAGGAATCGGTGCTATAGTTTGAAGCTATCTGATATGCAATTGGCCGAGCTTGCATTCCAGGGTTTGCTCGCGCCGATCAAAGAAAAGTTTTCTGCTCAAGAGTTTGAGACATTGGGACAATTGGTTCAGAAGGTGTCAGCTCATGAGGTCCGGTATCAAGAGATGAAGCGTATAAAGTTTTCTAAACAAGTATCTTATCTCTCTGATGCTGAAGAGGAAGCTGATGTCAACATAGCTGAATGGACCAAATCTAAGAAGCCAGTGTCGCTCCCATGGATCAAGCAGAACCCTGAGAAGTTTGGATTTGATATAACAAAGGCCGATAAGATTTTTGATTTGCTACTCAGTAAGAAGCTTATTTAGCTTTCTCCAAATCATTCTATTCCATCGGTCGATGAATTGAAAAAACGCAAATATTGCAAATGGCACAATTCAACTTCTCACGAGACCAATGAATGCAAGGTGTTCAGGAGGGAGATCCAATTGGCTATTGAATCAGGCAAGATCAAGTTTGAAGACAACAAGAAAGCCATGAAGATCGACGGTCATCCTTTTCCGAATAACCTTGCTGATTTCTCCTTTTCCATTAATATGGTTGATGCTGATGAGAAGGGGAAGTTTAAGGTGCTTACATCGGACCACGCCAAGAGTTCTGGTGCCGTTGATCCTGCAGTTCAAGTTACCGTTGAAGAGCTGCGGAGGAATCATCAGGCGTTTGGGCGAGAATCTAATGCTCCTGGTGGATATCGGCCGCGTGTAACTTCCCAGATGTTGATTAATAAGTACAAAAGACAGCAGGCAGCAGCCCGAGCATGGGAAGAGCGCGAGGAACGACGACGTCGGAGGCGCGAGTATCAAGCAAGGCGGCTTGATGAAGAGTTTGATGATCAGCGCCGACGTGATGACAGGTTCGATGGCCGACGCCGATATGATGACAGGACCGATGACAGGCGTTGGTTTGATGATAGAATCAATGATCGTCGTCACTACGGTTATAGGTCCGATTGGCATATAGACAGGCGTCAAGGTTACGACCGATATGATCAGGATGATGATCACTGGGGGTGTCCTTTCTTCGTATTCTGCTGGAACGAGAAGCTTAGACTGCCATCAAAAGCAGATTGTCCTGAATGCAGTTTCCAGTATGAAGAATACAGAGCTTCCAAAAGAGGTCGACGATCAGTTCATGAACGGATCGGCGTCAGGATTGATGATCATCATCGAGGAGATGAAGGCCGAGTTGATGCTCATGGCCATAAAAATATTGAAGGCCAGGTTGATGCTCTTGGCCCTGAAAAAATTGAAGAAAAGGCTCCAGTTCGGAATCGGATTAAAGAACCTCAAATGAAGCCTGGACAGTGGTGCCCGTCAGGGATTTCTAGGTCCAAAAAGAGACGCGTGCAACGCTTGCGCTATCATGAGCAGATTCAGGAGCAGGAATTGGCAAAAGAAAAGAAGACATGGCGCGTCAAGATGGCCAATGATGATGAAGCAAGCACATCGGCCGCAATAAACATGGTTTTGATGTTGCCTTTTGATTTTGCTGCTCCTGATGAACAGGACGATGATGAGGTCAATTATGAACTGGAGGAAGCCGCTGCATGCTTGGTTCTGGATTCAGAGAAAGCTATCTTTGAGAAACCAAATGCAAATGGGTATCGGCATCTGAAGCCTCTGTACATCAAGGGATACGTTGATGGGAAGCCGATGACCAAGATGTTGGTTGATGGAGGAGCTGCAGTCAATCTCATGCCTTATTCCACGTTCCGCAAATTGGGAAAAGGGATTGATGATCTAATCAAGACCAATATGACGCTCAAGGACTTTGGCGGAAACGTTTCAGAGCCTCGGGGGGCAATTCATGTTGAATTGACCATCGGCAGCAAAACATTGCCGACTACCTTCTTTGTGATTGATGGCCAAGGTTCTTACAGCATGCTCCTCGGGCGAGATTGGATTCATGCCAATTGTTGTATCCCATCTACGATGCACCAATGTTTGATTCAATGGCAGGGCAATAATGTGGAGATCGTCCCGGCTGATGATTCGGTTAGCATTGCTACGGCTGAATCAACGATTTGGGAGTTCGAAGGAGTTGAATGCCTATCAGGAAAAACATGGGATGGTGACTTTCTCAAGGTGTCCGATCAAGGACTACAGCCGATCCAAGCAGTCGGCTCTGAGACTTTGTTTTTGATGGCCAATTGTATAGAAAATTTTAAAGACCAAGGTGAATTCGGTTTAAGCCGTAATATTATTGAACATCGGCTGCTCATCAGATCAAGATATCGGCCACGCGAGCAATGGTATTGTTGATCATTATGGATCTAGTGTTGGTGATGTTGAAGATAAATCATGAAAATTGACGTGGCTGATCCGACGAAAACAAAGGCCGATATGGTTGACGCAGTTCCCTGGACCATGTTCTCTGATGGTTCATCTTGCAATGATGGTTGCAGAATCGGGCTTCTTATTATTTCGCCTCGGGGGGCAAGATTCGAGTTTGCTTATCCGATTGAAAAGTGCACAAATAATCAGGCGGAATATGAAGCATTGATGAAAGATCTCCGGATTCTTAAAAAGATCGGCATTCAATTTGTTGAGTTCTCCTTGGTAATTCTTAAGTATATTCCAAGACATCATAATGAGGAAGCAGATCGGTTGGCGCGAAAGGCGTCTGGCTATCGGCCTATGTCCGATGTGATAGTACAGGAGATACCAGAAGGAGATTGGAGGAAGGAAATTATTGAATATTTGAAGGATTCTTCTGTCAAGACTTCCAGGAAGTTACGTTACAAATCAATCAGATATGTCTTGGTTGAAGGGGAAACATTTCTTAAGTCATTGAACGGGAAATATTTACTACCCTAGCATTTGGGTAAATCCATAAAGCCGATACCGTTGCTGCTCATGCTGTCGCTGCTGATGAAGGAACAGTGCTAGAATACCAAGATTCAGAAGAAAGGATTTCAACATCTATGCTAACACGACGTCGGCTTGTCGATCCGAAAACTATGGTATGATCAAGTAAACTTTATTTCTTACTGCAAAATACTTGGGAATTTTATTTTGTGAAAATAAAATACATAGTTTAACTCCTCAATGATATGAAATTCCTACCAAAGCCATATGTTGATATCTTCTGAAAACCTTACACATATGCTGCTTGTTTTGTATTGAGCATTATCAAATTGTTTGTGACCCTTGTGAGATTTGTTTCATGCTTTTAAGATCGAGATCACGTACACTCCACATATTATTCCATTGTTGGGTATGCTAGACCTTAATTTCCGGGCACATCGGTCATTTGGTCTGGATTCGCATACTCGACTATTCATATGCTGACTTCTACACTGGAAGTTACGCAAAAACATGTCTTCCATCCATACAAAAATACTCCGTCCCTTTGACATGACTTTTCAAATTCGTTATGCAAAAGGTATGGGTTATGCAAAAAAGAAAAAAAAATAATAATATATTATCTGTTCTCAAAAGCATAAGGAAGAATGATAAAAAATAAAAGATAGCCCATATCTGAAAAGAAAAGTAAAATGAAGAGTCATGCAAAAGGGAGTTTCACCCAAAAAATTCCACACACATGCACATCTTGATCTGATTGTATGACTTATTTTCTCCACTGGATCCGGTTTTTGACTTTGCAAGATATGCAGTGCAAGTATGCTTCCATTATATATCCTACCCTGAGCTCCACAAAAAAGGCCTTATTAGAAGTAGGAAGAAAAAGAGACGATACAATGTCTTGGTGAGGAATAATACACGTTGAGCGATCTGAGAGAATCATTTGAGGAGCGAGGCAATGTTTTGATTTGAAAATGAAAAAACCAAGTTATTTAGCAGGAAGAATAGAGTTTTTCTTGATTATTCATATTGGCTAACATGTTATGATAAAGAAGCTTGAAGAAAGGTATCGGCTATGAAAAGGGCAGTGCTAGCGAAGTCAAGATGTTGAATCTATGAAGCGAATCGCATCGGATAAGAGATTGGGACGCTGGATTTACAGAATTTCGAAGCATGAATCCTTCATACTCCGAAACTGGGGGCATGTGTTGACACCAGATTTTCGCACCAGATATGCTGAGTCATGAGGTGACGTGGTAAGGCTGGTGGACCCATTGACTGGTCAAAGCCGAAGATGACAGAGGAGGAAGCCGATGCTGAAGAGGAGTCCGATGAAACAAGAAGTTCGATCTAATGATGGAAGAAGGGCGTGTCGGCTAAAGAAGGAAGTGTATCAGATGCGGGGACTATTTCCTTTTCAGAAGGCGTTTGGGAGTCCCGTTTTATGTTAAGTTTAGTTTACTTAGTTCGCAAGTTAGTCTGGTCCGATCAGGACTCTCCATGACCAGGGTATAAATATGAGCCCTCGTCCATTGTAAAAATTATTCTCACAATCAATACAACCCGGCTTCACGCCAAAAAACCCTAGTAGTAGTTATCGACGAAGCTCATTGGTGGACGGGCTGCATCAGTTCTGATCTCCGGCTTACCAGTAAGTTAGTCAATTTATCGAACTAGTATAGGCTTTGAATTGAGGCGCATCGCCCTTTCTCGTTTATACTGTTCAACCGATTTATCTCTGGATAAGCAAGATTGATATAGATTCCCTACGTCGGAGCTAAATCAATATTGATTATCCAACAGATTATCGTTTATCGGACTGTACTTTTAGCCTAGATTCCCTACGTCGGAGCTAGGTATCAAGATTAGGCTAGATTCCCTACGTCGGAGCTAGAATAATCTTGGTTACTAAAGGCAGTTTTTGCAGTTTGTTTGGAGTTGCTAGATTGGTTTAGATCTACGCCATGTGAATCAATTCTACTTCTTCAACGGCTTTGAGCATTGGTCTTGGTCCGATTTAAGCAATATTTATCTTACAGCATCGTTCTAGGTCCGATCCTGCTTTGTGGTTTAATCTAGTTGTTCTTTGAGTATTGCACTGGTGTAGATTCCCTACGCGGAGCTGGATCTTTGTAATACGCTCAGATTAATCTTTGATTGTCATGTTTGGTTTAGATTCCCTACGTCGGAGCTAGATTCATCTTGATTAGTCAAAGGAAGCTTTGGTTATGCCTTATTGTTATTTGAATGTTAAGTGTGGTTTAGATTCCCTACGTCGGAGCTAGGTCATGCTTGATTATTTGATAGCATATCTTAGAATCAGAACGATCCTGTTAATGTTTTATCTGCTTATTTGCTTAATCTGGTCAACACCTGTGCGAGCATCTTGTTTAATTGACAGGTTGATGAGTTGAGTTTGACTGTCTAGCTATCTGATTTGATCATAGCTGGAGAAATCTAGATTCCCTACGTCGGAGCTAGATTTCTCTGAAAAAGTTATGGTCCGATTGGCTAGTTAGATGATCCGACAAGATGAGTCAAACTGGCAATTAGGCAAGATGGACAATGTATCAGCTTACACTTTGATTATTTGATATCTTGTTTCAAGACACAGCTGATCCATTACTTTACATATTGGCCTTGTTTTATGCTTTACTTTATTATTCAAAGGCTGGTCTGTTATATCAATCAAGGTCCGATCCTGATTGGTCCGATTCTGAGGTCCGATTTGGTGTCTGATTGAGGTCCGATTACTTGGTCCGATTGACGTCATCAATGAAGTCCGATTTTGAGGTCCGATTGGTATCGGCCGACACGTGTCTGATTGGGTCTTGGCTAAAATTCGACGTTACTCCATCGTCTGAAATAGAGCCGGCACAATCAAAGAGCAATTTAACTGTTTTATCCCCTTGTCAATTTCAGGTCAAATTGACTGGCACGCTGCGAACCTGAACTGGAGTGTGGGCTGGCACTGGAGTGAAGCAGATCTCCCTGGTCTTCGTGTGCTGCACGCGGAGGATACAACCGCCGATTTTCCGCGTCAACAGCATCTTCCTTCGTTCGTCACTAGATCGGATTTCCTTGCCTTATCGGACCTCTTCTTCACGTCGGCTTTCCTCTCTGTCATCTTCGGTTTTCTGGCACTATTTGTTTGACCAGTCAACGGGCCCACTGTGTAATTCCAGCCTCATCACGTCATATCTGACTTAGCATATATGGTGCGAAAACCTGGTGTCAACAAGTTGTGATGTAGAGGATTCGGAGATGGAGGTCGTTGCAGCTCAAGTGGAATCATGCAACAATGATCCATACCCGAGGTGCGTCGCGAGCTGCTTGTATCGTGGTGATTGCGGCAAGTGCTGCCGGGGCCTGGGTTACGCTGGCGGCCAATGCAAGATACTCCGCTGCTATTGCTGCTAACCACAAAAGCCTCCTGCATGATCTCAATGAGATAAAATAATTATTTGCAATAACCGTTAGCAAAGATGCATTAATGGATGGACGATTATTATATTTCTGTTTCTTATTGCTTGATCTATAAGGGTTTTTTTTACAAATTAGACAAGTTATTTTTTTTTCTGTTTCCATACTTAATTTTTTTTGAACGAACTGCACGAGACAGTGCGAGTTTTTATTAATATAACAAAAAAAATACAAGACTATGGCCCTGAAAGGCCATAGTCAGGAAAAAAGAAAAACAAACTCCTGTCCGGTTGGATTGGGACATCAACATGGCTAGCCCTCAAGATCTCTACAGCTGATCGGTTGGATTGGGACCTCAACACGGCCGCACAACTAAACTGTACAACGTCAGCCGGGCCGAAACCTAAATGCGGCGTCCACCAACAAACTCCCACTGTATAGTCGCCGAGAACCTCCCGTCGTGACCCGATCCGACAGGGAACCGAGAGAAAACGGACCGCACCGCACCGAGAAGGCCACCGCTATGCGGGACCCTTTGCCGTAGTGCCGCTGCAAATACCACACTCCACCTGACAGGGTGAAACCACCGGATCCGGACCTCTCGCAGGCTGCCTCGCAGTAGGCACCACGATAACACAAACACGCGGGGGCCTCACCACTCCCGTCGTTGGACTCCACCTCGACCTCGCTCTCGTCGCCTCGAAGAAACACTGCACGCAAGGGCCTTGCCACGTCCGCCACAACACTCCACGTCACAGATCCGTTTCATAAGTCGCCATCAGGATGGAGGGCAGTGATGCCCCGTTTCTCAGAGCCTCCATCGAACGACCAAGCCACCGCCGAAGGTCGACATCGCCTCGTTGCTCCACCCGCGCATAAGGCTCCCGCCGCTGTGCCAGCAAGCCAAGGAGGTCACTTGCGCTGTCTTCCGATGATGTACCACACCGGTGTAGCTCAGCACAGCTGAGCCACCCGCTGCAAGCCAAGTCGTCCCACGATGCCGATGCCGCAAGCGCCGTCACTCGACGCTGTCCCACGCCGCACTGACGGTTGCCAAGCAACGTCAGCCGCCGCGGTCCGCCGCCAACGGCCAAACCGACAAAGTGCGACAACCTTTGACCGCCACTAGAGATGCGAACGCCATCACACAAGCTTAGCAACCCCCATGAAGCTCGCCAGCCTGCACCATGCCGCCTTGCACCACCACCGAAAGAGGCCTCCCAAAATGCCAAAGCCGAGTTGGGTCTCAAAAGCCAACATCTCCAAGGAGGGTACGACGCCAATGGCACCGCCGTCGCTCGTCCAGAGAACTGGATAGGGTTTTCACCCAGAGAACCCCATGCTGCAGGATGGAGCTTCAAGATGACGCCCCCAACGGGGTTTACGACGCCCTAGGCCGCCGCCGCCATCGCCACCCGCAAGAATGCAAGCAATGGCTTTCACCCGGAGCATCCCATCCACTCCGCAACACATACCCGAGGTACTCCCAGTACCATAGTCGTGGAAGGCCTTCCGGGAGCGGCGCCAGCGGCCGTGCCTCCTTGCATCTCGTGTAGACCGCCTACCCGCCGCTAAGGGTGGCTAAAAAGCTCGGGCTCGTGAGCTCGGCTTAGGCTTAGCTCGGGCTTGCCTAGCTCGGCTCGGCTCGAATTCAAACGAGCCGAGCCCGAGCCAATGTTTTGGCTCATTAGTGAACTGAGCCGAGCCCGAGCCGGCTCGTGAGCAGCTCGCAAGCTCAACAAGCTTGGTATTAGGACTCTAAATATTGTTTTTTATATTATATTTAGATGATGTACATAGACATATCGATAGTTGGAGAGTTGTGACTTGCCAATTAGGGATAGATAATAAAGAATTAGAGGTGATATTTTCTTCTTATGGAAGATGTAGTGACTTCCTATCTTACTTTTATTTTGCAAATTAGGGTTGTTTCTATCATAAAATAGCAATATTTTTATCATTTATGCTCTTAGAATTGACTATCATATTTTTATATTAATATTTGTACATTGTCACATTATCTACTACTCCACTTCTCTTAGAGGGTTTTTTAGCATGCAGGCTCGCAAGCCGGCTTGAGCTGGCTCGAGCTTGTAAACGAGCCGAGCCGAGCCTCAAGATTGGCTCGTTTTTTGGACCAAGCCAAGCTGAGCCGAGCCTAATTTGGACCAAGCTTGCACAAGCCGAGCTGGCTCGGCTTGGCTGCTCGGCTAGTTTCCATCCCTACCCACCGCTGCCACCGCACGCGCTCCACCCTGCCGCCATACGCGTGTCTCCAGGCCCTTGCCGACTACCACCGTCTTCACGCGCAGCGGCCCACTGTCAGGCCGCCAGTGGCCTTGCAGGCTGCAGCTCGCCGTCTCATTCTGCAGCAGGCCACCGCAGCCGAGCCAGCGCTCGCAGTCCAGGTCGCCTCTGTGCCGCTGCCTCAGTCGCGTCTCGTGGACGGACGCCTTCACCGTCGTGCGCTTGGTCTCCATGGCCCGCCGCCGCTGTCTTCACGCCTCCTGGCCGCACGACCATTGCTGCATGGGCCCGCAACCTCACGCGCCGGCACCGCGACGCGCTGCCATGCTCGCCGCCGCCCACCAGCCGAGCCGGCGACCGACCCCAGCC
>CM014270.1:16240803-16267140 GCA_004135705.1 Alloteropsis semialata | reverse complement strand
GTACTAAATGTAGACTAATAATAAAACTAATTATAGATCTCGCCTGGAAATCGCGAGACGAATCTAATGATGGTAATTAATCCATGATTAGTGGATGTTTAGTGGATGGTTACTGTAGCATCACTGTTGCAAATCATGGCCTAATTAGGCTCATTATATTCGTCTCGCAAAGTTACCTGGGGGTTATGGAATGAGTTTTGTCATTAACACATGTTTACTACTCCATGGATGTAAGATTCCCTTGGGAAAAATTTTGGTGAAAATTCTTTTGGGGAATTGAACACCCCCATACTTACATAATATAAACCCTTTACATCACCCAAAGGCCAGATGATGTTGCCTTTCCCTGCGCAAAGGTTTGCATTCCGTATGTCTGTTGCCAAATGCCAGCAGAATCAGCTGATGTGCAGGTCAAATCAAGCAAAGCAAAGTTTAGCAAGTCACGTCCCCTCGGCCTCGTCGCAATTGTTGACTTGTTGTTGATACGGATGTAACACCATATCACAGGCAAATATGGACATCCGACCTGATGTATTTTGAGACTTGTATGCTGAATTGCTGAGATCTGACGCCTTGCCTACAAGCTTAAAAGTTCAAACCTACAACCGTTGATTTCAGATTGTCCAAAAAGGCAGTTAAAAGCTTTCCAAGAAGGTTAAAGCTAAACGGCTATGAGTGAGCTTCACTGAGAACAGCCAAGTTGAAGGACGACAACGAAAAGGACCAAGTTCAAACAAATTTCAAAACCAGGTTCCTGTTTCCGTTTGGAACGCAGGAATGCTGCAATTGCCGTAACATGAGGGCAGGCCTAACGCGCTTTCACAAAAGCAGTGGCTTGAGAAAAAGTTTGCATTCCACGGAGGCATGGGTGAGTTGAAGCTGTTATCTCCTCAACGCAAGCAGTCATGTCTGGTCCCATCTCTTTGCTGCTGTCTTTCTCGTTTTCTCCTCCTTTTATTCTGCCACTCTCTTTCTCTCTCCCGAGGCCATAGGAGCTTCTGCAGGTCACACTGTCATATGCAGGGCAACTACTTTTTGGCCACGTGGCATCCGAACCTAGCTGGCCTGACGAGGCCACCAGTGAGGATACTGTGTTGGGCCTGCTCTGACACGTAGCCATAAAATTCGCTGGAAAAAGTCCAAACCTCACATTGCATTACAGCTCTTTTTTTATTTTGAGGGCTGCATTACGGCTCTTTTTGTGCAGGCAGGATCTGCATTCACCAACCGAACTTTTTTTTTTGGCCTTGTTTAGTTCGCTCGAAAGAGCACCAATTTGACAAAAGTAATGCATTGAACTACGTGTTCTCTCTCTACTTTTTCAATTCCTAAAAAAATCTGCTACAGTCAATTCGATCAACAGCCTGTTCGCTTGGCTTATCAGCCACCAGCCAGCAGTACTTCAGTCTCACAACAAATCAGCCCAGCCACCAGCGAACGGAGCAGGCTGCGAATTCGCCCGAACTACACAAGCCCTTTGCCGTTTTACAGAGAAAGGAAACGGCCATAAAGGCGCGGCGTCTTTTTTAACCCTGCTCGTGCTCGTCTGAGTCAGAGTCAGTCGTCTCCAGTCTCCAGCAGCCCGCGTCTTGAAAAATTGTGCACGGCGTCGACGAGTGGATCTGCAAATGCTGCTGCCATTGCAGTTCCCAGGAGCAACAGTGAAATTGCCTTGAAGCAGGTCCAGGTTCGATTTTCAATAGCTTCGCCATCCGCATCATCCTCGCCAAGCAGCAGATTGTGTTCATCCCTTGTTCTCTGCAAAGATACAGGATGTTGACGCAACTTATTACTCATGCACGATAAAATAACTTCATAACTTGTGAACTGAAAAATATACCTTATGAAAATCTTGCAAAAACTTTTTTGAGTAAGCACCAGAGGCAGCAACAGAACGTTTAGCTTCTCCCAGCCATCTCAAGATTCCTTGAACGAACTCCCCCTTTTCAATGATATGATTCTGCGATGTATCAAAGTCTGCCATCACTTGATCTACAGCTACGCTACTATCCAAGTCAACCTCTTCAAAGTTAACACCGATAATAAAAGCTTGTAATTCGCCACGCTCTAGTTTTCCATCATTGTCCAGATCAATCTTTTGGAACAACCTGCCAATTATTTGGCTCAGTAAGAAAGATTAGCATTTGCGAAAGCAGCTAAAAGATGAGGTGAGGTGTAGAGGCATACTTCTCGATCACATGAACATTCGGTGTTCCATCTTCATCAAGAAGGCGGCCAAACGCATGCATCTGGGCATGTCTTAGAAGCCCTGACATTACATGTTTTAGTCTTGCATACTCTAATACCTTCTCCTCTGGACCCATGGCTGAAAGACCTGTTTGTGAGAGATAAAACCGTTGTTTAACGGGGCATAAAAGATCAAAATTATTTTAATCAACTAACAGTTATGCACAATCGCATGCAGATAACAAAGTACACTTCAACAAAGAAATAACGACATACTAAAAAACAGATATAGTTCCTATGACAGCAAACACATTTCTTAAGAATACAGTGTCAGCATTCCAACCAGAGTTGCAGGAGAAAAAAAGGAGAGAAGTTGAGAAAAGTTTGAGGCAGTGTCTTGAGAATTTTTTCCAGAAAAACTCCATAGGCGATAGTTCAACTGTTTTTGCAATTTCCCAAGTGCTTAAATCGAACTTAAGGCGAATGGGCCTCTAGCTGAGTTGGTTAAGTGGCTCTAGTAGAGCTCCTCAGATCTTGGATTCGACTCCCCGTGGGAGCGAATTTCAGGCCAGGGTTAAAGAAATCCCCTTGCTATCCCATGCCAAAGCATAGGTCTAAGGCCCGGCCCAGGTCGTTCTCACATGGGCAACGGTGACGTTAAGTAAGGGTGGGGTGGGGGGTTTTCTCTACCTACGTGAGAAAGTTTTCTTAACAAAAATGCCTGGGGGCTGTCTTACCCCCCGCGGATCGAGTTTTTTTAAAAAATCTATCTTGAGTTTCAGCCACCATCCTAGGCCCTGATCAACATCCAACGACGTACATCACAGTTTGAGGCAAGTGATGTTGATCCAAGGGCCTAGGGTAGTATCGAAAAATAAGTTGGTTTCAAGCACTTGAAAAATAGTCAACCTCATTCTATAGGGAAAAATAAGTTGGTTTCAAGACAGAGTTCAAATTTTGCTGAGGTCCGTACAATACCTGATATAGGCAATAAGCAAGCACGAGTAGAGCCGCAACAATAAGTCCAAGCAGGACTGTTAGACGATGACCAGAATTGAGCTTAAAAATTTTGGGTATCTGGACTATGATAAAGGGAAGAACAGATATCGCCATGATTCTTGCTGCATAGCTGGTCTGCACATCGGTAGAAACACCAAAGCCTGCAAAAATACAGAAGTTATTTGCAAAAAATTAGGACATAAGTTCAAGCCATGTAAATTAGACATATTCTAGTAGAACTCTCAGTTTGAAGTACAGTCAGAACTGAATGAACACCTAGATTTGTTTTAGCCTGCATGACCCGAGAAAAAAATCTTTATTGTGGGGTCATCAGTACAATTCACATGCCCCCAAAATCGCCATTGTACCAACCAAATAAAGGATTTAAATCATCAAACTCTAGATTACTATTCCATCGAATAAGACAGCCATAAGTGTCATTAACAGTGTTCTCTCAATTTGTTGAATCCAAAGTGCTACTGATGTGGGGCATCACATTCGAGAACCCGTTTTGAGAAAAAAAAGGTCTAGCCCATACAAAGCTATCAGAAAGTAAGTTCTTAATAACAATTTGCAGTCCCTGAAGCTTATGTTTACTGGTAAAGCTCAGCAAGATGGATTTGAACTGAAATTCATGTTTCCTGGTTAGACCCTGGGTAGCCTTGCCTTGTGCGGCTGTCTTTTTATTAATAGATAGTTTACATCTTCAGTTAAATGACGGTGCTCCTTAAATATAGATCTATACCGAATAATGCTCATTTCAGCAACAGAACAGAAGCAGAAAGAACCAACATACCAAAAAGACTGAAGCCTTTTGTATCTTGACCATCAGTTGCAGTTGAGTTCTCCGACAAATCACATTTGCCAACAACAACACAAGATCCCCAGAGGAGGGTCAAAAGCATGACTGTTGAGCCCGCGAGCAGGCCCATTCCGATCAAAACCTGACTCTGCGCAACCTCTTTAGTGCCAGAGAGCCCAGAAACTGAAGCACAAAACCAGCAGGTTAAGGAATTCGCATGTAGAGTCAAACTCAAGCCGATGAACAAGCACAATTGTGATAAAATGGGAACAGAGGAACTATTTATAATAGCACCTTGCCACAAATTTGCGTCACACAGTGCCTCAAAATCTCAATAGTGGATGATGTTGTCAACATACCCAAGCCATGGCCATGCTGAACATTCAAACAAGTGTACTAGTCACTGATTGATTGGGACGCTAACAAAGATTCCGCTGACTGATTGATTCTCAACAACAATCTGACACTAATAGTGTAACTGAAGCACGCGCAAGGTTTCACTTTCACTTTTACCCTAACAATTATTTAACCTTTGGATTTTCGAAACGGACAAATGTTACCTTTTGCTTACGAGCTGAGTAGCAAACATGCAACTGCAAAGGGCTTAATCAAGTACTCCCACCGTCCCAAATTACATGGCACTTTTTCTCGTAACATTGGATTAAAAAAATATATCAATATTATTTATTTTGTTTGTGACTTGATTTATAAAAATACTTTAAATATTATTTATCTTTTCATATATTTACGCAAATTTCTAAATAAAATAAATGGTCAAATGTTGCGAGAAAAAGTCAAAATTTAAATCAAAACGTTCACATCAGTAGCCACGAGCCCCCACCAGGCACCGGCGGTGGCGTTATTAGAGAAGGCGGGGAGGCGGAGGAGACGGACCGAGGATGAGCATTGCGTCGGGCAGGGCGCCGAGGATGGGCAGGAAGAGGCCCCCGACGATGCCGGGCCCCAGGATCTCGAGCAGCAGCTCGCTGCCGGCGGAGAGGTAGGTGGCGGCCTTGAACATGAGGAAGCCGTAGGCGAGGACGAGGAAGAGGTTCCCGGCCACCGTGTCGGTGCACGGCAGGAACCCGTACGTCATCTCGCACCCCTCCCCCGCCGCCGGCGCGGCCTCCGACGGCAGGCGCAGGACCGCGACCCCGGGGACGAGAATCCCGCCGCCGCCGCCGCCGCCGGAGATGAGGCGCCCATTCGCGAGCACGGCGGCGCCGGCGACGGCGAGGAGGAAGAGGAGGGGCGGGGCGAGCAGATGACGCGTCGGCATGGTGAGCTACGCTAAGGTTGGAGCGGGGGAGGCCGCGGGATATGTATGATGCGAGGATTAATTGGGGAGCGGAGGGCGCGGATGCGGCGGCGGTGGCGGATCAGACGGTGGAGCTACGTTTTTTTTTTCTTCACCTGGGCGCTGCTGCCACGTCTCGGCCGCGGGACACGTCGCACGAGTATAGGCGGAAGAGGCAGGCCAAAAGCGGCCATGGGACGATAAATTTATCTCTACAAATATCCGTGGCGGATTTAGGCACCGACACACGTCGAGCCGGGGATTTATTCGTGGTATAAAAAAGAGGCGAAGAATTAGCACTTTGGACAGGTGTATAACGGCTCGAAAGCGACGCATGCGTATCTGCATGGGCACGTCACTGCCAGCGCCAGCGCCGGCGAAGCGAATACTCTACACTAGTGGAAAAATAACTTTTGGTTTGACCCTTTAGTCCGGATGGATATTGTACCCGGGACTAATGTGGGCATTAGTCCCGGATCCAATGGCTAGAGGGGCTCAGTGGCCTTTAGTTCCGGGTCATAACCCAAAATTGACTTTAGTCCCGGGTGGTGGCTTGACCCGGGACAAATAGAATGTTTTAGTCCCGGGTGAAGGCACGCACCGGGACTAAAAGCCAGCTCTGACACCGGTGAGATTTTTCTGAGTGTCCAGAGCTCACCTCTCTCTCCTATATCTTCTTCCTCCGCTTCAACCTTATCTCCAATCTTGTCTTCCTCTCTCTCTCTCAGCCACAGAAGCAGGAGGCCACACCAGCCCGAGCGGGCAGGGCGCTCGGCGCTGCCGCCGCGGCCAGGCCGCGCGCGAGCGGGCAGGGGCCTGGCCCCGCGCCTGGAGCTCGGAGATCTCGTCGTAGCCCCGGTAAGCAAGCAAGCCCAAGTATCCGTGCCAGACTTGGACTTCTTTTGTTTGCATCTGTTCTTACCCCATTATCTGCTCTCTCTGCTCTCGGATGTGTTGCAGGCAACAGCCCCGACGAGGTGAAGGCACGGCTCAAGTACTGGGCGCAGGCGGTGGCATGCAGCATCTGCCTCTACAGCTGGTGAGCGCCGTGCCCTGGCCGCCGGCCGCGGGGCGCGTGGCCGCCGAGGCGCATCCTGCAGCAGGCACTGGCGAGCCGGAGCAGCGGTGTTGCTTTTTTTCCCCTTTCTTGATCTATATCTTTTATGTTGATTTTTTTGAAGAAACTGAGAAAGATTGTGACGTTGATTCATGAATTTTGTGTTGTTGATTTTTGTGATATGTGATTATATGACCTTTGTGAAATCTGTGACTGTGATTTTCAATACAGTGATTGCAATTTTTGTGATTCATGTGAAATCTGTGAACTCGAGGAATTGAGGAGTGATATAGAAATTTGTTTGATTTTAATTTGGGGGAAACCGTAGGTTCTGGATTGGAGCTTCGGAGCTTTTTTTTTATTTTTCTGAAAATCTCTTTAGTCCCGGGTGGTTATATCACCCGGGACAAAAGCTTCCTTTTAGTCCCGGGTAAATACCCGGGACTAAAGATCGGACCTTTTAGTCCCGCCTGGATAGTCCCGGTTGCCAACCCGGGACTAAAGCCAGTTGCCAACCGGGACTAAAAGCAGTTTTTCCAGTAGTGCTACAAGACGTCCGTGAAGAGAATCTTTCTTGTACTGAGTACTAAATGAAGTCTATTTGCAAAACCTCTTCACGGATGAGCGTAACTTTTCGAGACGAATCTAATGAGCCTAATTAATCGATGATTGGCTACAGTGATGCTACAGTAACCATCATCTAATCATGTTCTAATCATGCGGTCAAAGGCCTCATTAGATTCTTCAGGGTTCCTAGTGCAGGGGTTCTAGAATTAGTTTTGTAAAATAACTTTATTTAGGGCGTGTTTGGCACAACTCCACTCCTTTTTTTAGCTCCACTCCACCAACTCCACGTTTCTTCAGCTCCACTCTGCCAACTCCACAAAAATAGTGGAGTTGTCTACATGTTTGGCAAAAATCACATTGCCAACTCCAAAAATAGATATGTTATCGTGAAAAGTCTAATATACCCTTGTGATTGGGACCAACGTGTCAGTCTCCATCTCCCCTCCTCTTTTGCTCTCTTCTTCTCTGCAGCGGCGAGACCCCCCCTGTAACCCTTTTCAGTTGAGTCAGCAGCGCTAGGTTACTTGGTTGTTCGTCCACGCGCTCGTTGGGAGAGGAAGCTTGGAAGAACAAGCACTACGCAGGTCGTACGGCCGATGGGGGCTAGGTGGAGGCAACGGTGGACGGCATGGACGACGCAGAGTCAGTGAGGCGGCCGCGCGCCGGATGAGCTCGCCCGTCGTCGGGGAAAAAGATGGACGTCTACGCTCGATCAACACCCACCGGCGGCGAGCTCTGAGGACACTAGCCGAGGGCTCCGCGGTGGCCTGGAGCTCGGCCATCGAGGCGCGCCCGCGGCTGCCCGCGGCCTAGAGCACCGCCGTGCGGGACGAGCCCGCGGCGGCCTGGAGCTCGGCCGGTGAGGCGCGTCCGAGGCTGCCCGCGGCCTAGAGCACTGCCGTGCGGGACGAGACCGCGGCGGCCTGGAGCGCCTCCGTGCGGGATGAGCCCGCGGCGGGCCCACGGCCTGGAGCGCCGCCGTGCGGGACGCGCCCGCAGCGGCCCGCTAGGCCGTGTCTTCCTTGTGGTCGTGGATCCGCCGTGCTCTGCTTCCCTGGCGACTGGCGACGGGAGAGACGCAAACAGCGGCCCCCTGCAGAAGGCGGCCGGCGGCGCGGCGCGGGGCCACGGCCGGGCCCGGGCGGCGCTCGGTGGAGGGGCGGGCGATAGTTTCTTTTTTTATTTCGCGAATCGGTATGTGTATCCAGTGGCATTGGTGGGTAATTATCCTACAACTCCATGAGATGTGTTTGTAACTAGTGTTTTTGGAGCACCCCTCGAGGAGCTCTAGGAAAAAGATGGAGTTGGCCCCCAACTCCAGGTTTTTTCTGGAGTTGGAGTTTCTAGAGCTGGACGTGTTTGGCATGAAAAAATCTGAGTTGATGGAGTGGAGCTATTTTTTGGAGTTGGAGCTGTGCCAAACACGCCCTTAATACCTTTAATTAGTGGTCAAAGTTATGAACAATTTCTACCACTGGACAACCAAACGGGGAGCCGCCCTCCTCCTGCCGGCGCGCTCGAATGGCAAGACCGCAAGAGGCAAGGGGCCTCTCGAGCTTCTCGGCCTAAGGGAGTGTGCACCTATTTTACATAAAATTTTCATTTGCACGCAACCGAATGCATAATGGGACAAGCCCTAAACTAACGAACGGCGAGCCCCCGCCGACTGAGTACTGACACTGTCCGTCGTCAACGGTTCTGAACAGTTCGCCAGCTTTTTTTTTTTAGCAAAGCCAGCTTTCGTTGGGGCTCCTATCTGACTTGTGGAAGCTGGTTAAGCGTGTTGGCTTTAAACCCAACTAAAGCCCATCTAAAAAACGTACTAAGTCCAACTAGAGCCACCGTTACACGAAACGGACGAGCGTGATTTTTTTCAACGCGCTTACACGCAGTCGAGCAAAAATACAACGAGCGTGCAGGAAGCGGACGCCGTGATTTTTTTTCAACTAAATTTAGATAATGTTGACGCCATGACTTTTTTTGAACAGGATGGCAGTAAGCAGACGCCGAGACTTTTTTTAACTGTTGACGCCGTACGCCTTGACTTTTTTTTCAACACGATGGTAAAATACAGTGCATTCATTTCAATTTTTTGCGGGGCACGTGGTTTGAAGGGGGTACATGACGGGTGGGGACTTGGAACTACAATTTTCAAGTTCCAATTTGCATTGCATAAAGTAAAATATTTCTGATCATGTTTCAAAATTCAATGCATTACAATAAATTTCGAAACTAAAAATTAAATATTATAGTAAAGAAGTGTCTCTCTCTGCAGTCATATCAAGTCCAACATGAACCTGCCAAATATAAAATAAAATCAAATCAATTTTTTTAAATCTAATATATTGGAAATGTTGAAATAATTTCAAAAAAATATTGAACAAAGAATGAAATAAATGTTGAACTACAACAACAGAAATGTTGATCCTGAATATAGTAAATGGTGATATAGTATGTATAAAATGTTCAATGAAGGTTACAATATTTAAAGTAATGTTGACATAAACTAGGAAAATGTTGAACTAAATTTGTATGAATGTTGAACAATAAACTAGGAAAATGTTGATAGTAAATTTCTAATGTATAGAAATTGTTGAAGTAAATTTGTATGAATGTTGAACAATATTTAAAGTAATGTTGACAAACATTAGGAAAATGTTGACAACAATAACAGAACTGCTGATTTAATTTATAGAGAATGTTGAACTAAATTTAGATAAGTATTAAACTGTATTTAAAGGAATACTGAGCTACGAATAGAGCTACCTTTCTATAAAAGTACAAATGATATAGACAAGTGTTGGACAAAAGTTGAGGTACATTTAAATTGTTGAGAACTACAACCAGTGAAATGCTTCATTTCAAATTCTAAAGTTTCAATGCATCAGAAGTAGAACAAATCGCATACCTTGAAGTTTCATTGGTCTAGATTAAAAGCTCAATAAATTGCGCCGAGAATTTGTTGTGCTTGTAAGACAGTAACTGGAATAGTAACTTTTGTCGTAGTGGAACCAAATCAGCCTAAAAAGATAACAAAAAAAAGTTAAGCAATTAAATATAATTAAAAAATAAGTGCATATGTGAAATGATAAACATACACTTGAAATGTTCTGAACTCCCTGTCCATTGTATGTCTGCATAAATGAGAATGCAAATATACCTGAATCATACCTAAGAGGCATAAATCATAATACAAATATATCTGAAGCCGAAGCAATTTTGCCTTCTATGGCAGGGGGTATATGGCCGCCCCAAACCCCGAACATGCTTCTGAACCTGATAGGATGGAGTCGCCCCCAAACAAACCCTGAACCCTAACTGGTATAACCGAAGCCGAAACAATTTAGCCTTCTATGGCAGGGGAGCCAAAGCCGAAGCAATTTGGCCTTCTATGGCAGGGGGTACATGGCCGCCCCAAACCCCGAAACATGCTTCTGAACCCGATAGGTCGGAGTCGCCCCCAAACAAACCCTAACTGGTATAACCGAAGCCGAAGCAATTTAGCCTTCTATGGCAGGGGAGCCGAAGCCGAAGCAATTTGGCCTTCTATGGCAGGGGTACATGGCCGCCCCAAACCCCGAACATGCTTCTGAACCCGATAGGACGGAGTCGCCCCCAAACAAACCCTGAACCCTAACTGGTATAACCGAAGCCGAAGCAATTTAGCCTTCTATGGCAGGGGAGCCGAAGCCGAAGCAATTTGGCCTTCTATGGCAGGGGGTACATGGCCGCCCCAAACCCCGAACATGCTTCTGAACCCGATAGGACGGAGTCGTCCCAAACAAACCCTGAACCCTAACTGGTATAACCGAAGCCGAAGCAATTTAGCCTTCTATGGCAGGGGAGCCGAACCGAAGCAATTTAGCCTTCTATGGCAGGGACATGGACAACCCTAACTAGTACAACATTCTATGACAGGGAGTATGACTGGCCCTAACCAGTACAATCTTCTATGACGAGAGGCCACCGCAACCAAAGCTCCATACACCACTGCACCACGTTCAAAACGTTATTAAACTAGTATGTCTAGCGTTGTAAAATATTGGATCCAACATTTTGTAAACCAAATTTAATATTTCAAAGAAACCATTTCAATATTTTTTAAAAAATATTGAAATAGTTTATAAAAATGTTAAGATAGTTCATAGAAGATGCTGAGCGACACCATCCAAAATGTCCGACTAGTTCAAAATATTGAAATGATAAATTCAAAGTTGAATAATTTTACACATGTCAACATTATGAAATATTTAATGCAACATTTTGTCAAAACGAGATCAACATCTTGAAATTACTATTTCACCATTTTCAAAAATCTATTATTGTTATATTACATTTAGAAGCGTTGAAAATGTTATTTAGCCAATGTATCTTCTCGTGAGATTAGCCATTATTTTTAAAATGTTGATGTAACATATTACAAATACTGAATGGTATATATTAAAAATATTGAACTAGTAATTGAAATGTTGAATGTTCAAATAATTTTTTTAAAAATAACATATTGGATCTTATATCGACACATTAATTCCACTGAATACCATAGTTCAAACGAATTTCAATTTGGATGTGTGGTTTAAGAGAAACGAGCATTTGAAGTTTGAAACCTGTTTCCGTCCTACCCACTGCTCCCCTCTCACGTTGCAACACGTGTCTTTTTTCCTGCTCTTTGCGTGTATGCTCCGCCTGCGCTTCTGTTTAGTCAGGTGAATCTTATCCATCCATATTTGCACAAATCTTAAACAATTGAAGCCGGGTAACAAAAAAAAAAAAGTCACCGGACGCTATATAGGATTCCCGGCTTTCGTTAGGGTCCAGCCCATTAGGAAAATCATGGGGAGCCCAAACGTTTACGAGATACCACGAAGCCCAGAGATGCTACAGCACTGGCCGGCCCATCTCGCTCTCAGCAGCAGCGCATGCCGAGATTTCTTTTTGAATTTTAGCCATTTTTTAATCTAATGTTTCAAAAATAATTCACGTGATCTAAATTTTCAGAAATCGGCGTTTTTGGCACGCCACGCAATTTTCCTTTTTTAACCATAACCATTACAAATAAAGAAAAAATATTTCTAACTCACATTCAGACTATAGAAATCTTACATTTTTTTTCAAAATATTTAATTTCTTTAGAAACTCATTTGTGCAAATTTTGCAAATGTGTGGAGCCTCACTTGCGCGTGTAAAGTTTGGCATTTAAAATTTCTGGACTGCATTCATAAAATAAAAAAATAGAATATCCACTACATTTTGTGAGATGACACGATAGGTATAGGAGCTACTACGAATATGTTGGCAGGAATAAACCCACATACAAGCTCCTATCCAATTTCCTTTTACCCGTCGGGTATAGGTAGCACAATTTCAAATAGGCATTGCCATGAGTTACCAATACATTTCACCTGGCCATCTCTGCTAAGGAGCAACACAATCACATCCCCCTAGGACCGCACCAGCCTTGCGTCCCCGGATGCCTTCAAGGTAAATTATGCAATCCATGCTTTACTAGAAAATGTCTGTGGGACTAGTGAAATCGTCCATAACTCAGTGGCATAGTATATGTTTGTGTTTTGAGCTTACAATCTTGTTTTGCTATTTGCTACCTTTGCTTATGCAGTATTGCAACATTTGTTTCCAATATTGCATAAGCAAATGTTGTGACCTCGAGGCGTCAGTTGCCTTGCTGCGCTTCTTTCCGGGACGGTTCGAGCCGCTCCCGTGCACCTATTTGGGGATTCCTTTGTCCATCTTCAGGCTGCGCAAGCAAGATTTGCAGCCGCTCGTAGACAAAGTATGCAAAGGTTTACCGTCATGGAAGGCAGGGCTACTGAACCGAGCTGGGAGGACGGTTCTCACGAAGGTTAAACTCTCTGCTATTCCGGTTCATACCGCGATCGCCGTCACGCTTTCAGCCTGGGCTATTGGGCGCATTGATCAGCGTCGTCGTGCTTTCTTGTGGAAAGGAACGGAGGTCGTGCTTGGGGGACATTGTTTGTTGGCCTGGACCAAGGTATGCAGGCCGCTTCCCCTCGGTGGACTCGGCATTCCGGACATTCGCCTTCAGGGTTTCGCCCTCCGCTTGAGATGGCTTTGGCTTCAGCGAACGGACGCTGATAACCGGCCATGGTCTTTGCTACCTGATCGTCCGGAGGAGGAAGTTCTGGCTTTTTTTGAGAGCTCGGTTTCTGTGGAGATTGGTGATGGCAACAACTGTCTATTCTGGAAAGACAAGTGGGTGGATGGTAAGTCCCTGGAACAACTGGCTCCCAACCTGACCCAGGCGGTCGGACGTCGCATACGCAATCACAGAACTGTCCGCGAAGCCCTCCATGACCGTCGTTGGGCACGTGACATCACCGGCGCCTTAACGGTCCAGGTCGTGGTCCAATATCTCTAGATTTGGGCACGCCTGCGCACCGTTCAGCTCACTCTGGGCACACCTGATGCTTGGAGGTGGAAGTGGAAGTCCGATGGTCGTTTCTCGTCGGCTTTGGCTTACCAAGCCTTCTTCCTTGGCCAGAGTGCTGTTCGTGGTGCCAAGGAACTATGGAAGACTAAAGCTCCACCCAAATATAAGTTCTTTATGTGGCTCGCGCTGCATGGTCGTTGTTGGACAAATGACCGCCGGAAACGTCATGGGCTCCAGGAAGACGACGCCTGCACTCTCTGTTCCCAGCAACGGGAGTCGATCACCCATTTACTGACGTCATGTGTCTTCGCCCGTGAGGTGTGGTTCTTATGTCTAACCGTGGTTGGCTGGGACTCGGCCACTCCAACGGCCAATGTGCATTCCTTTGTTGATTGGTGGCTGCAGGTCAGGAAGAGGCTGGATAAGATGGCTAGGCCTGTGTTTGACTCCATTGTCATCCTTGTCTCATGGATGCTGTGGAAAGAGCGCAACAATAGGGTATTCAATGGTCAGGCACGGCTTCCTCATGAGTTGGTTCAGGCGATCCTGGTCGAGGGCCGCTACTGGGTGATGGCAGGTTGGCAACACCTGGGTGTGGTACCGGGTTTATCCCCTACCAATGTTGTTGATTTTGATAGCCTTCAGGTCGCAAATTTGTTAAACGTTTAGTCCTTCATTTTGCGGTGACCGCACCATCCTCTGCATGGCGAGCGGGTTGTAAAACTATTATGCTTTCCTCTTAATGAAATACGTGCTAAGGCACGGTCGCAAAAAAAAAATGTTGTGACCTCAAACGAAAGATAAGCATATGTTATCCTTATCATACTGTTCCTCTCCAAATAAAGTTGTAAAGAAAAAAGAAAACTCATCGCACCGTGACTTAAATTCGTGCAAAAAAATACTATATATGTGAGTTCTGAGAATATTCTGGTAGACATTGGAGACAATGTTAATGTGCATATTTCATCTATGTCTTAACTTATACAACCAAAAAAAAATCTATATCACCAGCTTGCAGTGACGTTAAAACCAACTGAAGAAACAAATCACCTTGACAAATCTTTACCAACACAAATGTAAGGCCGTCCAAGCAACACATTCACAACGATTCCCCCCCATCGCAGCCCAATTTTTAGCTAGGATGAGCAAATTACATCACATACAAATTAAACAAAGCAGCCGTATCAGACTGCACAAGATTAAACTACTAACAGGTGTGTGCCTCTTCCACACAATGAATTGCCACCCAAAAAAAACCCAGCACAAGTTGGCGTGGAGACAGGTCACCTCCGCTATCGAATGGCAGCGCCCTCGCAGGCGAGCAACTCTTGCCTGGCCTGCATGGAGGCGGCCGTGGCGATGTCGGCGCCGCCGGTGGTGGCCTTGATCTGCTGCTGGTGGAACAGCTGGCGTAGCCGCTCGATCTCCTTCTTCAGCGCCTCTTGGTGAGCTGCATTGCATAGCATAATTGACATTCATTTAAATAGATGTTTTAACACTGTGCCTGTCTAGTGAAATTAGTACATTGGAGACTAAATAAATTCTGGGTAAACTGGGCGGAAGGATTTGATACCATCTTTGAAGATCTTGTCTTGGGCGAGCGCCGCAATCCTTTGCTTGAGATGGCTGTTGCCGACGGTGAGCAGAGACCGCTGGTGATCGAGGAAGGCCACGCGAGGGGACAGTGCTGACACCTCCATCTGCAGCATCGACGAATCGGTCAAACAAATGGATCTTGAAATGGCTCAAGTAAATAGTGAATAGTACTACTTTAGCTGAATAGTAAATCATTGTAGAGATGAATTAACAGAGCAGAGAACACTGATTGGCAATATCTGAATCTAAGCATCACATGGAGTAGAGTTCAAGTGTTGGTCAGAGAGAGAAAGGTCACCTGGAGACTGGTGACACTGCGTTCAAGCTCGGAGATGTACTGCAGCTTCCTAACTCGTGACCTCTGTGCTGACTGCCTGTTTGCCAGTATCCTGAAACAAAATCACACAAGGAACACAGGAAATTCAGTAATATATACATATGGAGTAATAATTGTGTGTGAATCTTTATTTCAGTAAACAAGATTGACAACGAGGCAAGCAAATGATTTGTTCCTGAAAGAGTTCGTGCCATAATTTTCTTAAGAAAATTAAAATGCATAATGTTGTGTGGTTCAGGAATAAATGCAAATTTGAAGTTCCAGAATCTTGAAGTTTCTCTCTTTTGCCCTCTCACAAATGGTGAAATTTAACTTAGTTTTTTTCTGTAGATATTCAAAATTGACTTAACTATTACTGCTCCACACTAACTATGCGTCGGTAATTTCTGATTCGAAATGTTAATATGAGGGCTCAATAGCAAAATGTCAAAGGCACTACTGACACCACAATAAAAAAACTCCCAAAAAAAATACTGTTTTACCATGGTAGATTTGGTAGATGAAAAAGATGACAGCTCCTCAAATGTACTAGCACAATTTAGCAGACTACTGTACAGTATATGCAAGTTGCAACTAACCTCTTGACCCTCTTGGGGTCAGCGACGCCGTCGGCGGCCACCCGCGCGCCGGCCGGCGACGAGGCCGCCATTCCGTCATCCGCGTCCCCCATATCCATCAGCTGCGCGTCCCCGGCCCTCTCCCCGCCGGCGCCGCCGTCGGAGACGGCCGGCGCGTCGACGTCGGAGAACATGGACATGAGCTGCTCGTCGTCGAGGCGGTCGAAGTCGTCGCCGGCGCCGCCGCCGATGACGTCGTCCATGGGCACGGCCTCGAGGAAAGCGGCCGAGTCGCTGGCGGAGCGGCGGTGCGCGCCGCGCCTCGCCGCGGCGAAGCCCAGGAACTCGCCCGCCGCCGACCAGTGGTCCTGCGCCCCGGCGCTCGGCGCCCTCGGTGGCAGCTGCGCCATTTCTTCTCCGAGCTCTTCCTCCTTCCCTGGCACCGCTTGGTTTGGGTCTAGCTAGAGCTAGAGATCGAGTCCTCTAGTCTGATAGTCTCCTAGCCTGTGCTGCGGCTGCTCTGCAGTGCCGAGACGTATAGTGTGTATGTGTATATGGTTATTGGTTGCGAGTGTAGGTGGAGGCATATATGCTGTGTATATATTGTGGTGTGTGGGTGCACATGCATTGGTGATGGTGGGGCACATCACACTGCATTTGCATTTGCATTAGTGTGTGCATGCTAGAAGCTGGTAGCCTTTAGAGGCCATCTCTTGCAGCATCATGCATGTGTTTAGAGGGCTATGCATATCAAGATCCAAGAGATTTGGTAGGTTAGGTGGTTAGGGGTAGTATACTACCCAGGCCAATAATTTCATCTTCTTGTCAATGCAAAAAAAAAAAACTAAACTCATAACATTGTTTTGATCCAATGGCCAGTAATTAGCTAGGGAAGGCAAGGTTAGTTATGATCTATGTATTTGCTTCTTGGATGGGAAGGAAAAAGGGTGGCAACTAGCAAGGATGGAGGGAGGTCACATGATGGGGGAAGGAGACAGCTAGCAACAGCTAAGTGAGAGACTGTGGAGGAAGATGCATGGCAATGGCATATATTTTTCCCCAGCAGTTTATTAGATTAACATGGGTAGATGAGATAGACTGGTAGCAGCAGTGGTGGTACTTTATATATTTTTCCCCAGCAGTGGCCGTGTTCGGATGGCCCTGGATAATTTTTTTTTGTCCCAAGGAATCTTGCATGCATGAAGTACTAAATAAAGTCTATTTATAAAACTTTTTCACAGATGAATGTAACATTGTGTGACGAATCTAACGAGCCTAATTAATCCATGATTGGCTACAGTAATGTTACAGTAATCATCCACAAATCATAGGGTCAAAGGCCTCATTAGATTCGTCTCGCAAATTTGACAGGGGGTTGTGGAAGTAGTTTTGTAATCTGACTTTATTTAATACTCCTAATTAGTGGTCAAAGTAGGGTAAAAAAAATTTGTCCCCTCGTCTGAACACAGCCATTAGATTAATCATTGAGCTCGTCAGCTGGCGGGCAGCTGCAGAGCAGCTCGACCACGTGCTGGACTAGAGGTGTGAGGTCACTTGCTCTGGTTGCTGCTGCTCCTCGCTCACCCCCCCTGTTCTGCATGCTAGGGGCAGTTGAAATTCGGCATGGATTTACAACCCAGATCCAGAGATTCAGATTCTAGCTTGGAGATAATGATGAAGCGTCGCCATCAGACTAAGGACAACGCCAAACGACCTCGATGGTGTGGTTATGCTAACAGTTACTGGGGATATACCATTTGATATACTAGTATAGTCTATAGTGTACATGGCTGCCATGGAGCAGCTCAGACGGGCGGCTGATGATACGGCGGACGCGCAGGCAGCATGGTCGTGGATGGATCATGGATGATGCTTTATATTCTTCTCTTCTGTCATGCGCTGTCTGTTACCAGGACTCAAAACAAGGCATGTGTAGCCGGGCGCGGCACATGAGAGCTAGCATTACCCAACGTGGCTGAAAAAGACGCATTTAGGTGTGGCTTAACTAGTAGCCCTGCTCATGGAGTAGGTTAACATGATAACATCAACGTATAAGTTGTACTCACTCTATTTCCACTTGTAAGTCATTTCAAATACATTATTTTTACTATATTAAATGAAACATCTTACAATTTGAAACAACGAGAGTGGTATATAGTAAGCTATTCTAACTCCGTCAAAAGTCCGTTGTCTTCGATTTTACCATGGAGAATGTAGGATATGTTTAGAACACAAGAATTTTACTCGTTCAATATGTGTTGTATTGAATCATTTCTTGTGAAATTCCCTAAACTCGAAAAATTTTCTTAGTTCATAAGAATTAAAAATTATTACCGGCAGTGGTTAATTAATAAAAACTAGAGAGATGACACGCGCATTTGCGCGGCTAGTATATAGAATTCAAATATCTATATATATATATCTCTGTTTGCATCTTTATTTTTTTTCTAAATTTATTTTTTTTCTTGCCGGTGTTGACAAAATAATTGAGGTATTGTCATAATTTTTCTTTGTTAAGACTACTATTTTATTTGTTGCTCGATCTCTTATAGGTATACTCTATATGTACATCTTTGCTTATTTTTACTTTGACTAAATAACTTTGATTACAGTTATTTTTAGTTAATGGTAGAAATTGACAGTTTTATCAGCTAAAAATAATTTCATATTTATGTTTATATAGTGACAATGAAGGGATAATTAATGATTGGACTAATTTCATAGTAAAGAAAAAGGTATATACTTTTTAGATAAAGCATGCATATTTTGGTTAATTCTTTCTTTAGTAAGCAAATATTTTATTTTATTTTTATTTTAAATAGTATTGAGGTACTTTAGGTTATTTTTGTATGTAATGATATTGGTGGATGATTTTAAAAAAGATACAGATATAGGGATGTTTTAGGCTAATTTTTATGTAATGACAATTGTGGATAATTTTTAAAGTGTTATGTGAGTATTTTAGGATAACTTTTACATAACGACAGTTCTAATTTTATTTTTTTCTCCGATTAACGTGAGAATTTCTATATGTTAGGAGTGAACGTAACTTTTCTAATGACATTGGTGGATGATTTTTTTTAAATGGACGTGTTCGGCTATTTTTTATGTAATGGCAGTGGTGGTAATTTTTAAATAGTTAAGGAGGTATTTTCGGCTAAATTTTACGTAATGGCACTGGTTTTAACTTTTCTTATTTTTTCGATTAACGTGAAAATTTCTAGGCCTTGAGAGCAAATTTGGAGGCTCCATTTGTTGGCCAAATAATAAGATAATAAATTATAAAGATGTTACGGGCGGTGGTTAGAGTAGGAGAGGATATGGCAGTAAGGCGTGGGAAGCAAGTTGCGCGGACTCAAAGCGGGGCTCATCCTCAAATAATGCGGGTGCCCCACCACACGGCCATGTGCCCGCTGGCCCGTAGGACATTCTCACGAACAGGGCCGATCGATGATCCCACATGCGCGTCACATGCACCGCCCACCGTCGCTTTGCTTGCCTGCTTGCTGCCAACGTGTGCTCACTGCTAGCTAGCTACTCGCTCGCTTTGCATATATGCATATACGCATACGGTGCCTTCCTTGCATTGCACACACACATATATACATATATATATATGTAACCATATAAAAAAACATACTGTATATATTATATATATTCTTCTACTGTTTCTTATCTATCTATCCCTTGTGCTCGCCATGTGCCGCGTTCGATCGCCGGCCAATGCGCGTCGATCTCTCGACGCTGTCCTACGGCTGTCCCTGCAGGGCCTCCTTGCATTTCTGGCTTTTATTTTTTCGATCCAGGAAGAGCAGTGGTAAATCGCCCATCGCCTTGCAGATTATACTCGTGAGCTTGGTTCCTTTTGCCAGCCAGCCAGCCAGCGGCACATGCACGGCGGCCCCCAGCTCGGTCTCATCTCGTGACGTTAAATCGCCCATCGCCTTGCAGATTATGCTGAGGGTGAAGCGAGGGATGGACCAGTTCTTTCTTTATCTACCCGCAGCGCCTGTCCCCCATTTATTTTATTTATGGACGACAAGTTTTTTTTTTCTATCTGGTTTTGTGTCCCGTGATATGACATTAAAAAAATTATAAGGTATTTTGTATGCTATATTAGTGCTGGGGTACATTGCGAGATGGCCATAGTGATTTCATATTAACGCGACACTCCTGGGTCCGTCTTTGCGGTCGACACAGATCGCAAAATCGGTGCTGTGGCCCTAAATCCTAGTGGGGCCAATTCTGGCCATTCTGTAATTAATTGTGTGACATAGCAATATAGCTATATAAGCCAACTTAAATTGACGGCACGAAGAAAAGTACGAGACCATGTATACAAATTGTGAAATGGCACACCCCTGCCCCGAACTTCATTTCTTCTTTTATTCGGAGCTCGGAAGCGTGTCCAGAACGCATTTCAAGAGTCAGGCTCCTTGTCAAACTTGTACCATGAAGCGCGATTGGTCATCTGATCGCAATATATTATCGTACAATACAAGACCGGATAAAATCCCTAACTTCATCATAGAATATATTGTAAATAAGATCAACAATGTACTACCAAAGACTCCTCAGGAAACAGGTTCATCTGGTCTGGAACAAACTTGCTCACAGGCCGCAGCACAGGAGAACATGCAGAAAAGAAAAGGAAAACAACGAGAATAACTAATAGATTCCAGGAGCAACTGTTTATATATCTTCAAGAACCTTATTCACAGGTACAAGGCGGCAAATGATTGGTATCACACCCACACACGTTAAGCATAACAGACAAATACAACGAGAGGTTGTCTTTTACATGGAAATTATGCAGTATCTTTGTAACTGTATAGGTACCATGAGATATTATTCATGACTCGTCTGAGAGCAATGCATGGTATAGCTGTTTCTTGTTACAGAAATGGCGTGAAAAGTTACAGAACAACAGAAATCGAGACCAAGCTGTTACTATAAGTTAGATCTGTCAAAGGCGTAGACCAAAGAATGATGGATCACACCGCATAATATTTACAATGCGAAACTTATTGCCCTGATGACCAACCAATCGATCATATTCACATCCCCATTGTGCGGCCATATGAAACTATCAGTTAAGCTATCTCCTTTTGGTTTTGCCTACAATAAAAGGTTGGATCTGTAGTTGCCGGGAAAATGCTCTGTTGAAAAGAACCCGAGTTTGGATTGCAGAGATAACAGGCATCCATGCGAGAATAGCAATTGGGGAGAAGAGCAGAGATCCCATTCCATAGTCGTAAGCGTGAGCTATGACCTGAATAGGCTCCCATATGGCATAGTACTCTATTTTTGGTCTCAGAACTTGAACAATCTGTAAGAGAAGGGGGAAGTTAGGGTGGACTACTGCAAAAAGAAATTAGCTTAACATCAAGTGAGCTGTCAGTTGATACTTACAAGGAGAAGACCCCATCCAGTTGGTATGAATGCGAGACAACAGATGATCAAATCCATAATGGATAATTGGCAGAGACAATAGAGGAGAATTAAAGAAGTAACCACCGCCAGGAATATCAAAAGTTTTATGACCCTGAATATGAGTTGGTGCTTTGTGCTCAGCCGACGGCTAGCACAATTAACAAGCTGCAGTAGATTCAAATAAACATAAGAATATTATAGTTTGATAGGGAAAAATGAGCACAAGAATAATGAATCTCAGTTGCAAGAAACTAGAGAAATCTGGAGAGATGAAGCTGGTACCTTAACCAAACCAATAATGGCAATTATTACAACCCAAGAAAGCAAATAGACAAGGAAATTCTTGTTGTCTTGAGATATATTTAAGTGATAGACAAGTCCATATTGATATATAAAGAAGCGTAGAGAGAGCAACACTTCAAGAATTCTAGAACTCAACACTGAGTGACGTAGATGTGCATTCTCAGCATTCCACCATGACTCCCAGCTCTTTTCTGGTTGCACTCCTATGCCCCCTTGGTTCCTCATCCACCTATTCCAGTCAGCCCAGTCCTCAACAATTTTTTGCCAAGCAAAACCAGCTGGGTTAAAAAGAAAGGGAGTAAACAGCCAAGTCACTGCCATAAACCACGTTGAGTATGTGATCATCACGTGCACAACACTGCTCGCATAAGATCTCCTAAAGATGTGGTAGACTATCAAAAGGAAGACCAACTCAAATCCTTTGACGAAGTGACTTCTGGAATACAACTGATAATTTTCTGTAAAGCTTGCGTGGAAAACTACAAATTTACGCCCCGTGGGCCGGTATTTAGCGCCCCCATGGAGAATAGTACGACCATAATAGTGTGCTTTTGTTCCAAGAGAGAACGTGAAGAAAACTGAAGCCAACTGCAATTGCATGAGGATAAAATCACTCAGAGCCGCCCGGAAACCCTTTTCCAAACCTAGTTCCATCACCATGGGCAATCCTGTAAGCAGTCCCAGCTGGAGAAAAGACTGAGATGCAAGGGCTGTTTCTAAGGACTTTATATTCTGAGTCTGAGCATCATGTAACAGAGCCCTCTGCAGGCCACTGAGAACCAAGTATAACTGCCCATAGAGGAAAACATAAACCCCAACGACTGATATCTGCACAACATATGGATTAACTGGAGCAATTAGACAGGTAGGTACTGCTAAGGTCCATTATTATTGTAAAAGGAACTTTGCCCCCAGCCTGAGGGCCTCGTCAAAAACAAGCTGAAACAAGGATGGTACATATAGGATTAAATACACATAACTTTTAGAAGTTCATCAAAGTGGTATAGCTTTTGATAATCTTTATACAGCGCTAGTCAAGTGTAATTTATTTATGCATCCAAGGAACTCCAGCTAGATAAAAAGAGTAATAAAAAATAAAATATTAGGATATAAGAAAACACAAAATAGTCACACAATCCGTTTTTTTAATAAAAGCATAAATCTACCTAGACTCACTAGACATGTAAACAAAAGGCGAAAGAATAAGACTTCAGTCATCACTGTGCAGTTGCGTGTAAATATGTGAATAAATTATCCCACCAACAAAATTAGAGAATTTTTTTTAAAAAAATAAATATCTTCTATGATATTGTGGAATCGAAAACAATTTTGTTCACATATAATTTAAATAAAAAAACGCTAACTCCTTTCGAATAATAAGTCACAAACATAAAATAAATTTCATATCTGCCATGCAATATTTTAGATTTTGATGAATAAGGTAAGCCTTAAACTTTTAAAATTTACCTTGTTAAAGTTTTCACATTATTGTTTGCGATTATAGAGAGAGAGAGAGAGAGAGAGAGAGAGAGAGAGAGAGAGAGAGAGAGAGGGAGAGGGAGAGGGAGAGGGAGGGAGGGAGGGAGAGAGAGAGAGGGGGGGAGAGAGAGAGAGAGAGCATACTAGGCTGTTGAAGTAAAATCCCACTGTCGTAAAATAGCATGAAAGCATCCTGAAGAAATCAAATCGCCGACCTAGCCGGTGAATATCACGACTTATTGTTTGCTCACTGTTTCCATTTGCCACTTTAGCTTCAAATTTTGATATCTGATTAAGACCAACATCGCGCCCTTTGCCAACTTGAATGTACTCATTGTATGTTATATTTCCACGGCGCAATATGGAATTATACCCTGTAAAAAGAGTTTCAAAGCAGCACCTATTTTAGAAAATGATACGGTGATTTCAATTTCAACAAAATGAAAACTTGAACTTACCAGCAAACACATCCTCACTTAAGTTTATTGTTTTCGATGCTTTACTTACACCACCTCTTGTTAAATGAAAGATCCGATCAAAAATGTCTGGATGGCCATAGTGAAACCGTACCCTACAATCAAGGAATATATCCATTTGAGAAATAAAATTGACTTCAGAATGGGCTTCTTACATATGCATGATATATGCAGAAATTCATGAATAACTGTGTGTTGTCCTCAATACCCCACACCCATTATTTACAGTGGCTGGATTATAGCTACAAAATGGGACTCTTGACCTTGATTCTAAGTTTCTAATACTATCAATCTGTGAGAAATCAAAATATAAAGATATTCACACAAGGTAAAAAGATTTAAAATGACATCTATGTGCTCTAAACTGCTGAAAATGTCATTTATAACTAAAAAAATGGAATCTATCACGTCCATTTCAAAGCTTTCTTCCCAAAATGCGACTGTATCTGATTAACTTATTTTCTGCAACTACAAAATGCTCCTATTGCCTTCATCCTCCCTGTTTCTGTAGTGCTCCCTTCTCACAGCCACCATATAGCCTTAGCACTGTCCACCAATATTTTTGCCATGCCACACCTGTATTACTACTGCTGCCTCACTTGAGACCACTGCTGAACCATGTATACAAGAGCTTGCAGAAACAAATCATATCTTGCTACTTTGTTGGCCAAACCCATGCATGAACGGCCACAGGAATCAAATAAAAAGGGACATAGAAATCTGAAGAAGAATTGATCCCATCACAAAAGGTGATTATTCTGAAGTTTAAATAATCACCATAACTACCTAACATTTAACATAACAAAAGAAGGGGTAGGGGGCATAGCCCTGATTGGTCTTAACTAAGCTCTGCCGGTATACGCAACCATATTCACCATCCCTCAGCAAACGCTGCCGGTTACAGTCTAAGAACGATTCATCATATCCACCATGCAAGATGCCTTTATGTGATCAGATGGATCGAATCATCATGCACAACACACTTGCTAGTTGATTGTATCTTTTCCAAACAGGTATGGATGGAGATTTGGCAACCTATAAGTTCAATCCAGTGTGTGAACATAAGCCAAAATCACATTTCGTTCCAAAGCTGGTGGCTCGAGGTGATATACCTAATTCCGATTCCCCATTGCAAAAGAATTTACTCTTTATGACACTGGTGGCTTGGTCCCTTTGGAAATATTGCAACGATTGTGTCTTTGAGGGAAGGAACCCCTTTGTTCCCTTGCTGGTTCATAGGATTCAGGAGGGATCCAAACTTTGGCGCTGTATAGGTGCCGCGGAGTTGGAATCCTTGTGGTCATGAGTGGAATGCTTAAGGTTCTGGGTTGTTTATCCGGTTCTTCAATGGCGTGTTATGTAAAACTTCTCTAGTGTTTGAGTGTGACTTGCATTCTGTTGTTGGCCCTATATGACTCAATTGTTTTTGGTACCTTTCTTCTGAATAAAATGGTGAGCAGCTCTAAAAGTAACATTCTGAAAAAAAAAGTTCCAACCAACCGAGGAACTAGGTGGGATTGTAATAAAGAAGAAAACAGACACCCAAAATTGAGTAAAACAGGGCTTGAACCTCGGTAAGTAGGTTGAGTTCCAAAACGTAAAGTGCTGAACATGCCCTACTCAAATTTGTAAGTGACATTTTGAGAAATTGAAAACAAGGGGCATAATCTCATCAGCCATTTTTCAGTGCCATTATGTGTATCTGGGGTTTGGTAATAACATATTCAGATTTTCCTCTAACCTAGAACGTAATTACATCAGAAAAGAACTTATAACAAAAGAGTTTAGTCCGTGCCTTGTTGCCTATATTATAAGATAAAATAAGAAGCATGTTTTCACCTAAGGGGATCAGCAAGAAATCTTTGTCCAATTGTAACAAAGCTTGTCTCTTGATATGACATGAAGCCAGCAAGAGATGAAACACTGCACAAACAATAATAGCATAATTATCCCGCTAGAGGCAAAAACACGTTTCAAAGAAATATGCTGTATGATTATAGACCTTCCAGTGAAAATATGCTCTCTAAGCCCAAGGATGGTTGGAGCTTGGTCCCTAGGGTGCCTTACAAACTCTTGAAGGACATTCCTCATTTTGTAAGCTTCTTCCAGATAGTTGTCCTGATACCATGTTGCATAGATGAACATAAAATGTTTAAACAAAAGAGAGAACGCGATTATAGAACCATGTGCATTTCATTACTTGATTCATATCAATTGTTTGTAGAGCTTCTCCGCGAGTGAAGATAATGGCATGGTTCTGATTTTCAGGCTTCCCTTCTCCAATGATGGGCGGACCAGGCAGCTTTATACGGTAAATCTCCTATAGATTTAACCAACAAGTCAGCAAAAGCCAAGGGATTAGAATGATTTAAAAAGAACTATATGTTTTACAAGCGGGATTGTTAATACAGATGATAATTATGCTTAGTGATTATTGAGAGACAATCATGATGATAAAATAGGAGAGAGGTACTTTCAAGAAATTTTGGTGTAATCAATACAAGACTTCCTACTTTAGTCTTAATTTGAGATCATTACCTGGTCAAAATTATTTTCTGCTTTTATTAACACAGAGGAATAAACCTTTTTAGGGAAGTTATTTACTATGACTTCCTTCTCTTCAATATATGCGACCCGCAGAGCAGGGTACCTTTATTGGGCACAAGTGGAAAAGATCAGGATGAATCTAGTGACCATCATTTTCTACAATTATACATGTTCCTGCATACCTCGTCATCAGATCTATGATGTCTTGAGCATGGGGATCACCTTTGATTTTCTGTTCTCCAAACTGCTGACATGAAATGACATATAAAAATTTCATATCTGCAAGTGCTT
>CM014270.1:16146018-16236999 GCA_004135705.1 Alloteropsis semialata | reverse complement strand
CATTTCTCCCTTTATAATTAAATAGAACAGCTAGACATGTAAGCTTCTGGTAGCAGTTCTTATGATTTCATAACGTTCAGCTCTATGTTTCTTTGGAAATTGTTATGTTTCCACTAATTCAATTTTGCAAAACTTGTGCAGAATTATTTAAAGGACCTTTGGCAACTGAGCAAGGAAAAAATAAAAGGAGCATCCACCAATCATTACCGGCTGAAATAGAAGCACTTGCAGATATGAAATTTTTATATGTCATTTCATGTCAGCAGTTTGGAGAACAGAAAATCAAAGGTGATCCCCATGCTCAAGACATCATAGATCTGATGACGAGGTATGCAGGAACATGTATAATTGTAGAAAATGATGGTCACTAGATTCATCCTGATCTTTTCCACTTGAATAACTCGAAGTACTGCATTGGTGATGAAAATACTAAGAATGTCCTCAAAAATTATTGGATCAAGTAGCTGAGTAGGGCTCCCTAATCCATGCCATGCCATTATTATCAGAACCTGGAAATAAAATAAATAAGGAAATGTATCAAAAGGCCTGACAGAATCATGAAAGTAATCCTAAATGCATCAACAAATCATAATTATAGAAAACTAAACCTGAAGCCCAAGCACAAGAACTGTCCACATCCTATCGAAGCTTCTGAAGAGATGCCAAAAGGAACGGACCTCAACAAAATTTGTCTTCCCCAGCCACCTCTGTTCAGAACTTTGCTATATGCAGTACCACCAAAAAATGAAGAGAAATGGGTTAACAACAAAGTCAAACAAATGTACCCAAACCCAAGCATTCTCTGAGTCATGCATTTACATGAACATGAATGCAGTGTAATTACAACACAATAAGTTATGTCAAAGAACATAAGAAACTAGTTGTTCAGACTCCTTGAGCCTTGAGGGTTCTGGTAAGTTCTGTATACAGCGTGATAATATGCAAGCAATAAGTGAACGAGTGAAGCAATCAGCATCACAGAGTATCGGTGTATACATTTTGTCAATTTAGGGAATAAATTGCTCTGTGCATAAATAAGTAATGTGCCTGGTTATATGCTTCAAATATTACATATTTTTTAGGATGGCCATTTTTTAAATAAGAGTTACCTTTTGTCTTTGTTCCGCTGCTTCTGAATTAGGAAAGTTTTCTGTTGATGAGGACTCATGAGGCAGTTGGGGACTTTGTGCTTCTGAATTAGGAAAGTTTTCTGTTGATGAGGACTCATGAGGCAGTTGGGGACTTTGCTGCTCAGTTTGCTGAGGTGTGTGTATAGACACTAGAGGAACACAGCTAACACAATTTGCAAAGCCATGCGGCAGCCTTGATAATCTTGATCCACAAAGAATCTAAAGAATAAGAAAAGTTAACAATAGTAAGGATAAGAGAAAGAACTCCATCACAAAGGGAAAATGTTGAATATCTCTAAAACCGATGCATGATTATGTTGAACTTAATCTACTGCTGCTCTCTGCTCCCCTCTCCTCTTCAGTAAACAGGTGCAAGTCAAAGAAGACTGCCCTGTCTGTACCAGTAGTGGGCGGTTGCCCATGTGTAATTGGTAGAAGTACATAGTAGATAGCATTGTGCCAAGTATGGCTGTCAACAGTTAGATGTACTATTGGAGTAGGTAGTTGGTGGGGAGTAGGTAGTTGGTAGCTAGGACGTGTATATATATCCCCTAGCAAAGCAATGGAAAAGGCAGTTAAGCCGAAGTCACATTCCAGCGAGTGTGTGTGCTGTGCTCATCCTTCTCCTACTTCTGGCCAGGAGCGCTTGAGCTGAGTAGTGACCACAGTGGTGCCCGGGTTGTTTAGTGTGTGACCACAGAAGCTTATCCGGGTTGTTTTTAGGGCTGTCCGGGTTGTTTCTAGGGGTCGCCGGGTTGTTTGCTGGTGGCGTGAGGGGCTAACAACTGGTATCAGAGCTTTGGTTCTCGAGGCCTAGATGGTGGACACGGGCGCGCCGGATCCTGAGGCTGCCGCGAGGGCGGCGGCGGCGGCTGCTGCCGCTACTGCTAGCGGAGCCAGCACGTCGACCACCTACGTGGTAAAGCAGACGGTGCGGGACGTCGGCGGCGCGCAGTTCCCTATGCTCACGCGTACCAACTACGCCGAGTGGTCGACTATCATGAAGATCATGCTCAAGGGCCGAGGCCTGTGGGCGGCGGTCACCACCGGGACGGCGGACGAGCAGGAGGATCTCATGGCCATGGAGGCCATCCTCAAGGCTGTCCCGCCGGAGCTGGTGACGCCGCTGGGCTCGGCGGACGACGCCACGGCTCAGAAGGCGTGAGAGAAGTTGAAGACGATGCGGCTCGGCGACGAGCGCATCCGCGAGGCTCGGGCGCAGCAGCTGCGCCGGGAGTACGAGGCCATCGCGTTCCGTGACGGCGAGTCCGTGGAGGACTTTGCTCTCCATCTCCAGGGGATGGTGAGCCAGCTGGCGGTGCTGGGCGACACTATTGAGGAGAAGGAGGTCGTCACCAAGTACCTGCGCATCGTGCCGGAGAGGTACGAGCAGGTGGCAATCTCGATCGAGACCATGCTCGACCTGAAGACACTCTCAGTTGAGGAGGTGACGGGTCGGCTGAAGGTGGTCTAGGACCGCGCTAGCAGGAGAGCTGAGCGCGTGGCTGCCAACGGCAAGGTGCTCCTCACGCACGAGGAGTGGGTCGCACGCATGAAGTCGCAGACCGGGGAGGGATCCTCCGGTCAGGGCGGCGGCTGCGGCAAGGGCCGCGGCAGCAAGGCGCCGAAGAAGAAAAAGGGCGCCAAGCCGCCGGTGGGCAAGGACCAGTGCCGGCGCTGCGGCAAGACCGGGCATTGGGCAAGGGAGTGCCCAGTCCCTAGGAAGCCGAAGGAGGAGGCGCACCTGGCGGAGGCGGACGACGGCGAGCCGACGCTCCTGATGGCGACGTTCTGCGCACTGCACGACGTCGAGCCAGAAGCAGAGGAGGCGGTGGCGGTTGCGGAAGAGGAACTGAAGCAGAGCATCAACCTCGACGAGCCGCGCGCGCAGGTCCATCTTGGATCTGTTGGGGGCGCAGCAGAGAAGAGGTGGTACCTGGACTCCGGCGCCAGCAACCACATGACCGGCTCCAAGGCTGCCTTCTCCGAGCTCGACGGCGGCATCACCGGTTCGGTGAAGTTCGGCAACGGCTCAAGGGTGGAGATCCGCGGCCGGGGCACCGTCGTCTTTTGGTGCCTGAACGGCGAGCACCGCGCGCTGACGGATGTGTATTACATCCCGCGTCTGCGCTCGAGCATCGTCAGCCTGGGGCAGCTCGACGAGCACGGGTGCAAGGTGGAGATTGAGGACGGCGTCCTCTCCATCCACGACCAGGAGCGCCGTCCACTCGCCAAGGTGAGGCGCTCGGAGAACCGCCTGTACCTGTTGGATCTCAAGATCGAGCAGCCGGTCTGCCTAGCGGCACAGCGCACGGAGGAGCCGTGGCTGTGGCATGCCCGGTTCGGGCACCTCGGCTTCGACGCGCTGGGGAGGCTGGAGAAGATGGTGCGCGGGCTCCCGCACATCAAGCACGCCGGCGAGCTGTGTGACAGCTGCCTGGCGGGGAAGCAAAGGCGGCTGCCGTTCCCCAAGACGGCGAAGTACAGGGCGGCGGACGTCCTCGAGCTCGTGCACGGCGACCTATGTGGGCCAATCACACCGGCCACGCACGGCGGGCAGCGCTACTTCCTTCTGCTGGTGGATGACTGCAGCCGGTACATGTGGCTGCGGCTCATCACCAGCAAGGATGAGGCGGCGGAGGCGATCAAGTGGGTCCAAGCGCGAGCGGAGGCGGAGTCCGGGAAGAAGCTGCGCGTTCTGAGGACGGATCGCGGCGGCGAGTTCACGTCGGTGGAGTTCGCCGAGTACTGCGCGGAGCAAGGGGTGGTGCGCCACCTCACCGCTCCCTACTCACCGTAGCAGAATGGCGTGGTGGAGCGGCGGAACCAGACCATCGTCGGCATGGCAAGAAGCATGTTGAAGGCCAAGAAGATGCCGCCAGAGTTCTGGGGTGAGGCGGTGAACACGGCGGTGTTCATCCTCAACCGCGCGCCCACGAAGGCCCTGAAGGGAATGACGCATTCGAGGCGTGGTACGGGAGGAAGCCGGACGTCTCTTTCCTCCGGACGTTTGGCTGCATCGGCCACGTGAAGAAGACGAAGCCGTACATCGGCAAGTTGGAGGACAGGAGCACGCCCATGGTGCTCCTGGGCTACGAGGAAGGTAGCAAGGCGTACAGGATGTTTGATCCTTGTACAGGCAGGGTTGTGGTGTCTCGTGACGTCGTGTTCGACGAAATGGCGGCCTGGGATTGGGAGGATCCGGGCACGGGGGAAGCCAGAGGCGTCGAGGGCACGTTCACCATCGAGCACATGGTGATCCACGGCGGTGGGAACACTGGAGCGGAGGCGGAAGCAGGACCGGACGCACCAGCCCCGAGTGCTGAGGCGGCACAGAGCGAGCCACCAAGTCCTGGCGCCGAGAGCGTGGGCGCGTGGTCTCTAGCAGGGGAGAACACGCCGCCACCGGCGCCAGCAGCGCAAGGGAACCCGGCGGCGTCAGTCGAGTTCGCATCTCCGCCAAGCAACTTCGCCGAGTACTTGGACGCGTTCCATGACGGGGAAGAGGTGCGATTTCGCACCTTGGACAACATCGTTGGGGACACGACGGCGCTAGGACTGGCAGGCCGAGAAGCCGGCGGCGTGGAGCTGCACCTGACGAGTGCAGAGGAGCCGTCCACCTACGCGGAGGCGGAGCGGGAGGCAAGCTGGAGGAAGGCGATGATGGAGGAGATGAAGTCCATCGAGGAGAACGAGACTTGGGAGCTCGTGGATCCACCTCCGGGTTGTCGGCCTATCGGGTTGAAGTGGGTCTTCAAGGTGAAATGGGACGAGCGCGGCAACGTCGTCAAGCACAAGGCTCGCCTTGTCACCCGTGGCTTCATCCAGCGCGAGGGAATCGACTTCGAGGAGGTGTTCGCGCCGGTGGCGCGAATGGAATCCGTTCGCCTGCTGCTGGCGCTAGCAGCGGCGAAGGATTGGAGCGTCCACCACCTCGACGTCAAGTCCGCGTTCCTCAACGACGAGCTGGCGGAGACGGTCTTCGTCAAGCAGGCTCCGGGCTTCGTCAACCCGGGAGCAGAGCACAAGGTGCTGCGGCTGCGGAAGGCCCTGTACGGGCTGCGGCAGGCACCGAGGGCGTGGAACGCCAAGCTCGACGCCACGCTCCAGGAGCTCGGGTTCGTGCGCTGCGAAACAGAGCACGTGCTCTACGTACGGCGGCGGGGAGGATTCGAGCTGATCGTCGGCGTGTACGTCGACGACTTGATCGTGACGGAGACGCGCGCGGTGGACATCGAAGGGTTCAAGCGGGAGATGGCGAATCGCTTCCGCATGAGCGATCTGGGACAGCTCTCCTACTACCTCGGCATCGAGGTAAAGCAGGGGAGCGGCATCATCAAGCTGGGCCAGCGGGCCTACGCGGAGAAGCTGGTGGAGCGCGCGGGCATGGCCGGCTGCAAACCATGCGCCACGCCGATGGAGGAGCGGCTGAAGCTCACGCGGAACAGCACGGCGGCGAAGGTCGACGCCACGCTGTACCGGAGCATCGTCGGCGGGTTGCGCTACCTCACTCACACCCGGCCGGACATCGCGTTCGCGGTCGGGTACATGAGCCGGTTCATGGAGGATCCGCGGGAGGACCACTGGACGGCGGTGAAGAGGCTGCTGCGCTACATCAAGGGCACGGCGGAACAGGGGATCGTCTTCCCCAAGTCCGGCGGCAAGGAGGCGCTGCAGCTCACGGTTTTCAGTGATGCAGACATGGCGGGCGACATTGATGGGAGGCGGAGCACCTCGGGCGTGCTTGTCTTCCTCGGATCGGCCCCAGTTTCATGGCAATCGCTGAAGCAGAAGGTGGTGGCGCTGTCAACGTGCGAGGCCGAGTACATTGCAGCGGCCACAGGGGCGTGCCAGGCAGTATGGCTGCGCCGGCTGTTGGAGGAGATCACTGGAGAAGAAGCTCCTCCTCCAGCAATGATGGTGGACAATCAACCCGCCATCGCACTTGCGAAGAATCCAGTCCTTCACGACCGGAGCAAGCACATCGACATCAAGTTCCACTTCCTCCGGAGTTGTGTCGATGAAGGGCGGATTGTCATTGAGTTCGTCGAGACCGGCCGACAGCTCGTTGACATCCTCACCAAGTCTCTCGGGCGGCTTCGGTTCACAGAACTGAAGAAGAAGATAGGCATGGTGGACTCTTGAGGACTTAGATCAACAGCAGATTAGGGGAAGAATTGTTGAACTTAATCTACTGCTGCTCTCTGCTCCCCTCTCCTCTTCTGTAAACAGGTGCAAGTCAAAGAAGACTGCCCTGTCTGTACCAGTAGTGGGCGGTTGCCCATGTGTAGTTGGTAGAAGTACATAGTAGATAGCATTGTGCCAAGTATGGCTGTCAACAGTTAGATGTACTATTGGAGTAGGTAGTTGGTGGGGAGTAGGTAGTTGGTAGCTAGGACGTGTATATATATCCCCTAGCAAAGCAATGGAAAAGACAGTTCAGCCGAAGTCACATTCCAGCGAGTGTGTGTGCTGTGCTCATCCTTCTCCTACTTCTGGCCAGGAGCGCTTGAGCTGAGTAGTGACCACAGTGGTGCCCGGGTTGTTTAGTGTGTGACCACAGAAGCTTATCCGGATTATTTTTAGGGCTGTCCGGGTTGTTTCTAGGGGTCGCCGGGTTGTTTGCTGGTGGCGTGAGGGGCTAACAGATTATAGCTATATATCTGAGTTGTAAGTTTCAGTCAGATTCATGTTGTAGATAATGCCCTAGCATACAAGTGTGCTGCAGCCTGTTCCTGTATGAAAAAAACTACATGTAGATAGCAACTCGAGCTTTATGTACAAGCTTCATTTGAAAGGGTTAAATGGAAGCTGATGTGTGGCTTCCTTAGGTTTATATACTACTCAGCCTCCACTTGAATCACAATATGGACTTCCAGCACAAATGGGCCACTCGAGCATCCAAACATGAGCCAAGTTTCAAGAAGCCCTTGAGAAATATAATCTATGCTCTGATGATTTTAGTTGAATAGCCATCTAAGGTAAGCATCCTTTATCTGAAAAATACTTCTGTTTTCCGTTTGACTATATTTGCGGTTCTTCCTTATGATCTGGTATGCTGTCAATTTTTATGAGGCCTTGATTGAATCTGAAAAATGTGCTTACATTTTGGTAGTTGTGGATTGATCTTAGGGAGAAGGTAACTGGGGTAGGAAGGGAAGCAGCAGCAGGAGCAGCAGCAGATGGGATCGAAATAAGAGAAAAAAGAGGCTTCCGAGAGAAACAGAGTGAAGAATGAGGGTAGAGAACACAGAAATAAGGCGAGACGTCAGATCTCTTAGGTATTTGGTTTTATTCTTGCTTGATTCTAGAAGATCTTATCAGAAGGCTTTATTGCAGCCACTAGCAAACTTCATTTCTTATCCCAAAATATTTTTCAGATAGCTTCTATTTTGACCAAAATATCTATTTATCGTTTGAACAAATGAAGTGACACTTCAAGAAAGAAGTAGAAAATATAAACTGGCAATAAAAAGATAAAACAGAAAACAGGAGTGCGCATGAGGGCACAAATAAAGCAATTGTTTGTTGAACGAAACCTGAGAGTTCTTAGTCGCACTTGATACGAAAAAGAAATCATTGTTAAGTCGCAGGGGCCAACCAAGCTTAAAGCAATCAGTAGACCTGCATCATAACAATATTTAGTACATCTTTTAATCAAAAGTTATACAACAAGAAAGCATGGTATCTAACCAAAAGAATTCATTGAGGTCATCATAGTTTCTCCATGTTGAGTGATCAGATGCTCCATTCTTGTTCTTTTGTGCTTCCTTCATTAAAAAGGGAAAATACAATCATTTGCAAATACAAACTTTAAAGCTCTGTGCATTAAAGGTTCAAAAGAAGATAGTATGGACCTGAAATATAACTTTGTATATTGGCCTCACTACATTGTCAAGAAATGATTCATCATCTCCTCCATATGCAGGTCGGACTTTTTCCCCAGTAATTAAGCTTACAGCTCCAGAGAGCACTCCATATAGCTCATATGACATCTGAAACAAAAAAAATAGCCATACTCAAAGTGAGTTCCACTTAGGGCTAAAGTATTTAGCAAAGAAAAAAAATGCAGTATCCAGATATGCTATTTGGAGAAACATATAAACAAGTTAATCAACTTCTTATTTTGGTAATATCACTTAGAAACACAAAACCTTAGCAAATATTCATATTTTACTAGAGAAAATGCAGAAATCCTGGCCATCACCATCTGCCAACCTTGACTTCAATTTTGATTATTACAGCACAATCCATGCCAATAATGTTCATATTATGGCTTCTATGAAAATCTGCCTATCCTGTAGGGAAATTTTATGCACTGAGTCACAATCTTTCATCCAATATTTCAAGTTAAGGGGATGCTATATTTGTACTCAAGAAAATGGATTCTGAACTTAGTATGGATGAGCAAGCATTAACCATGATGCAATTCAACCTGTGACATTAATAGTAATCTATGGACTGAAAGTTTGTGGTTGACCCCAGTGGTTTTCTCATCTGTGATTATATACATATATCTAGTTATCCTCTAATGACTTCCAATATCTCCTATTGGCCTATTGTTTTGCCTTGGTTTAGACTCCACGTCAAATCACTTCAGAATATTTTTATTGCCTTCTAACTAAAGCAGCTAGGTATGGGGAGTTAACATGAAATGAGATTAGGATAACTCGCATGTCTGTAGTTATTTCAGAATGAAGTATAATACTAAAGAATCTCCCATCTCATTTATTTCAAAAGGGGGCAAAAAGAAAAAAAAAAAGAGGAAATGCACATGGAACACTAATTATATCACAGTACTGGGAGCAAGCATAAAAATTGCAACTTGTTAACAATGTCTTCCCATGTTGGAGTTAATGCTTTATAAGACTTCAAATAGTATATATATACTAAGGATTCAAGCAAAAGAATCAACAATTTGTGTTGACCTAACAGAAAACCACTGTAATGAAACACATAGGTTATATTATTAAAAAAAACTAACTAATGTGTTAAAAAAAGCAATCTGCAACAGATTATCCTGGTAGAAGCATTTGTCAGATGCCATTTATTTCCCAGAAATGCAAATTTATGTGACCAGAAAAATAATAAAATTCCCGAAATGATACCAAGAGAATTAGAGCAACATAAATGGTTTTAAACCATTAACACAGCAGAAGCACGACAGAAGTATCAGAGGCATAAATGTTTTTACTTACATGATGAAAAATGAAGCATAAGCATTCTGGCATCAGTCGCAAGTTTGCTGCTTCTCCCCATATCAGGAGATAAAGAGCTATGTATAGAAGTTTATGTTGCTGAATTTCCTGCTTCACAGAGGGCAACCTGAAGGTGAAACACAAACAGTTGAAGTGCAAGCGAGACAGTACTTATTTTCAATTATTTGCAGCCAAGTCTAAGAAATTGATGCACCGCATCATTTTACCATATGTTGCTCCTTCGCCCCAAAAATTTGCACCAGGTCAGATAGTTCTCAAATGTTTTTGCCAACAATTCATCTACTGCTCTCTCATCAAGCTGAAAGGAGATACTTGAAAATGGCATTCTCATTAAAGATAGATAAAGAAAACTAGTCATGTGGGTACCATTTGAGCAGAGGATGACTTGGGATTCAATCGAGCATGCATATTTGCAAGCAACAGAATTAGATGCTCCCTTTGATTGGCAACATTTCCTGTCTAATCAAAGAAAAAGCAAGCCAAGTTATCTAGCTGTAGTACAAGAGAAAATACCAGCCATATTAACCGAAGCATTTCGTATGAAACTAAATAACTCAATTACCTGGAAACCAAACCAACTCTGCAGCCATCGAAAAATATCTGTACGAGTTTTGTCATCTTTGATGCTGGCTGATGGAAGACTGCGAACACTAAACACCGCAGAGACCGCAACTTTGATCTGTCCAAGAGAATCTCATAACTAATTTTATGCGAGCTGATTTATGTCACATAATTAAAAATATAACTACCACTTGCTATGCAGATTGCAATCTTACTAATTTTATGCGAGCGATCGAAAAAAACAGCATAAATCAATTTATTTCAAAGGAATGATTATTTTTGTATATCCTCTTTTTAAGGAGAACAACATGAGCTGTTAGAATTACAGAAATCTCGATCACTACTGTTTTTGCAGAGCAAGCATATTCTGCAAAACATATTGGCCATTTTCTTTGCCAATACCAATCAGATCATGTCCCCCCACTATGTAAAAATAGTCCAGGTCCATGACCCATGAGGTATTATTGTCAACCAAAGAGTGAATATGTACGGCCATATTATCAGAAAATACTATAATTGCACTTTGACATATAGTAGAGTGCAGGACAAAAATATACTTTGAGAATTTTAAGTGGCAAAACTGGCACACCTCTGGTAAAAGCATAATTGGTCTTTGACTAAATTTATGATGGAGTGGAAGTATATTATATCGTAATAAACCTGACTTGTCTGTAAAATCTTCACCAGCAACAAGGCTCTGCAATTTTATGGAAGTGTTAAATAGAAAACAATATCATAGATAATAATCTCATTTTGTCAAAGGAAATCACAACCTCCAAGCCAGTCCCGCTGAGAAGAGCCTTCAGCACTTCTGCCAGGACAGGCAAGAGTTCATGTGCATTGGCTTTCTTTTTCCTATCAAAAACCAAAGAAAACAGAGTGAGAGTTACATTTTTAGTATTGGGATTAGGGTTTGACAACGTTACATGAGAAAGTGCTCTACAGTGATCATGTGCATTTGAGAAATAATCTTACTTCTCATAGAATGATTTCATCTCTCGAGCATCACCTCTTTGTGTCATCTTCAATTTGGTGCTTCTCTCATCCTGTTTTTACAATTACATCCAATATTAGGGGCATCATTAATCTGCATATATCAGAGATTCTGACTTTCTGAGTGCACAAGAATTTTCACTAGACAAGTTTTCGAAGATGTTGTATACACATGTGATGCTTTCAGAGTTCACCATCCAAAAGCTAACTGAATGTTATTGTATTATAAGCATGTGATTCCTCTCCGTAGTGTCTGCACCTGTTCAAGTCTCTGAAGAAGTGCAGTTTTAAATTGCCGGACACCCCTCCCTGTTGAAAGTCGATCCATCATATGAGCCTTTTCAAACGCGTGGAACCGACCTGGCAAAAGAAAACCTGCATTAAAGATTCATACAATTATGAAAGTAATTCTTACATGCAACACTCAAGTTGTTTTGTGATGTCCACTCAATCATTGTGTTTATGTGTTCAAACAGAGCGAAGAAAGAGGTGACTGAGCTAAGAGTTCCCTTTCAGTAATCTTCTCAACTTTGTTGAACCATCTGATGGGGACAGCTGATCCACTGCAGCACAAGTTGAGGTGTTGTGGTTTGCATGCTGATGTAACATCTACTTTCAAGGCCTGCAACAGGCTGCTCTGCCAAGTGAGATTACAATTACATGGAGCAGGGGTGCCAGAAGAATGTTCTCTGAAGGAGAAATTTTGGTTGAGCCACTGATGGTAGATAATTGACACATGATTCTCTCCAGAGAAAATCCAGTCTTCCGAACATAGCATCCAAAATCCCAATTCCGTACCACAAAAGGGGAAACCACAGAATATTCCAGGTGATGATGTGCTCTCGAGACTCCAAACACACGCTTTCCTCTGCAGAATCTTCAAGGACCAAGGCACTACGTGTAACTGAAACAATAACATCTCTGTCCTCAAAGGCAAGGTGGACCATCAGGCACAAAGCAGCCGCAGTTGCTCAGTTAAGGGATAAACTCTTGGTAACCAACTAGCGTCTTCCACCGTCAGAGAATCCAGGACAGGGCAGAATATTCCGAAACGGAGAGAGATGGCGATATGGCAGTATGGCACCAAAACCGCCACCACCAGGAATCTTCTCTCTGGTCCCATAGCCGAAACACCAGCTCCGAATCCCCCGATGGATCAGAATCAGAATCAGACGAGCGTGCATGCATTCAGACGTGACACCAACGCAAGCATCCAAACCACCGCAGACACACATGCAGGACCTGGAGTCATGGACGTCCACCTCGCGCTACGGTGAGGCCGGGTAGCTCGCTTCCCCGCCGGGCATTTCCACAAACAGGTGGCGGCCCGCGCCGGCGCGGGGGAGCTCGCCACCTCCGCCGCACGTAGGAAGGGAAGGAGAGAAGGAAGGAACCAGTGAGCAAGCAGCGCGGGCGGGCACTCACATAAGTAGGCGACGCGCGGGTTCTCGGGCTCGACCTGGTTGGCGGCGCGCAGGAAGGGGCGGATCTCGGAGACGAGCGTCTGCGGGACCTTCTCGCTGTCGAACTGATGCGCCACCGGCGCCGCGGCCTCCCCCGCATCCCCGGCTGCTCCCCCGTGCTGCTGCTGAGGCGGCGGAGGCGGAGGCGGGGGCGGAGGCGGAGGCGGCGGCGGAGGAGGAGGAGGGTGCCAGTGCTCCAGCCGGCGCGGGACGTAGCGCAGCGGGCGGCTGGACGGGCCCACCTCGACGATCTCGAGCTCCATCCTTCCTTCCGCGCGGCGGGAGGGCGGGGCGGAGTGGAGGAGGACGAGGCGGGTGGAGGCCAAGGCCAATGCGGCGGCCGCGCCAGAGCCAGCAGCAGCGGCGCCATCGCGATCGCGCGGCTTTTTTATCGGCCGGACTCGCTTTGGCTTTCGCCTTCGCCGCTAAGCTTTCCCGCTTTCCCGCGGCGGGCGCAGATCCAGGCGGCCGCGCGGCTTTTGCTTTTTCGGCGATCCTTGTTGGCGTTCGGAGGTGCGGGGGATTGGTGGGGGAGGAGGCCGGGAAGGGGAGGGAGGCGAGGCGAAGCAAGGCGAGTGCGGGAAAAGGGAAGGGGCGGCTTTTTTGAACCTTCGGGGGTGGGGTGGGAGTGGAGCGCTGGGGATTGGCAACGGCCGGCTGGCCCGGTTGCTTTGCTTGGTTTACTGTCGTGTAGAGTGGGGTGTGACTGGCAACCGGAGTGAGATTAGAATGAGCCCCTTCCCTTTCTCTCTTTAGATGGCAGGCATGGCTATCTTTGATCTTTTCTTGTGTTCTTTATCTCGTGTGCTTGCTTGCTTGCTGGTGTGATGAGGCATGAGTCATGGCCGCGTGTGGCTTTTTTTAGGTGGGTAGAGGGCTTTACTTTAGGAGCACTAAGCAATGCTGGGTTTGGCTTACTGATCTCTCATCACAGGGGTAGAAAAAAGTTTGGCTGCCGTCGCTTTCGACGAAATAACAACATTGCTCTAGGGTGACGGTTAAGTTGTTTAAGCTTTCTTTATGGCATATATTATCAAACTGACTCACTGTGCTTTCGACGAAATAACAACATTGCTCTAGGGTGACGGTTAAGTTGTTTAAGCTTTCTTTATGGCATATATTATCAAACTGACTCACTGTTTGTTACAACACAAGTACTACTATCTAGGTGAAAAAAGACATATCTGAATATATTTAGGAGTACTGCACAAGCCTAGTTCTTATGGGCCGTTTATCCTGGCCAACATCAACCAGTGAGTTGTTTTCAAAGTACAAAGTGATCGATTATTAGCATGCACTCCAGCTAATTTGATCTTTCATAGTGTCTACAGTGCACTGGTCCGACTAGTGAGTAGTTTCCATATGCCTTTTTACTGCACACCTTGACGAGATTGATTAATACTGTGTGAGGTCGCGCACTACATGCATGCATATTTCTCTATTACACAAAAGGTCATATTGTAGTCAAAGTTGACGTAACGAGGATTGAAGGGACCACGAGGGGTGAATTAGGTTTCTAAAAACTAAGATTTCAAGCACATATAAAAACCTATTTCAATTTTTATCTAGATGTGCACTAGGTTTTCTATGTGATGCTATCTCTACCGTAAAAGAGTTTTGCACTCTAGGTTCCAATCCTATCAACTACACAAGGCAATTCTAAAAAAGGTAAATGCGGAATTTAAAAGGCACAATGAAAATGCGAAAGTCTAATGTTAGAGAATACAAACTCTCGGCACATCAATTTTTCCCGAGCTATCGGGAAGTTAGCTAACTTTCCCCTAGTCCTCATTAGAGCCCCTTCTTGGAAAATGTCCCTTCCTTAGGGCAATGCTCCTATGACGGGAAACTCCGTGATAGCCAACGGGACTACCCACAACACGAGTGGGTCTCCGTTTGGCATCTCGCCGGTGAACTCCATCGCCTTCACTATGGTATAATTTCGACAAACCACCAAGGGTCTCTCCTCCCTTGCACAAGCATCGACGGCCTCTCTACAAATTTTGTCGGAGGGTCTCGCAAGAATACAACGCCCTGGATTTACAATACCTGGTGCGTGCAAGTACCGATAGCAAAGAGGTATACAAACCTCACTGAACTCTAGACTAAAACCTAAAGCGAAGTGCTAAGCGGCCTAAACTAGCACTAATCAAAGCCTAAGCCTTGTTGCTAATTGTCTAATCTTCTCTTAAGCACTTTGGTGGATAGAGCACATGAAATGGTGAACTTCAACACTCAATAGCTTCCCCAAGCTCTAACAAGTAACACCTCTCAAATGGCCGAGTGGAGGGTTTTTATGGCCACAACATGAAGAACTAGCCGTTAGGTAGCCGTTGGGCACTTTCTGCGTAGCACCGACTATTGCGGTGCTGTCTTTTGTGGACCACCACAATAGTCTGTCATTCCAGAGCCGAATCTTCATTTTCTTCAGCACCACCGACTATTGTTGTGCCCCACCGCAACAATCGGCGAGCGTAGCACCGCAATAGTCTGTCGTTCTAGAGCCAAACACATTTTCTTCAGTACGACCGACTATTGTTGTGCCCCACCGCAACAATCAGTGATGTAGCACCGCAGTAGTCTGTGCCCAAGTTTCTCACTTGTCTTAGCAACATCGACTATTAATGGTGCTCATGACTGGGTATCATAGCAATAGTCTGTACTCTTGTTTTTTTGTTTTACTTTATTTTCTTCGTGGTTTTTTTTTTGGCTTCTCTTGTATGATGTCTTGGGTTTTTTTTAAGGTTTTCTAATGTCTTGCTCATGTATTCTTGACCTTGTTTAAAGTGTTTGATCACCCAAGTCCATCACCTTACATCCATGCGACTATATCCTTGTATACTAGCAAACTTATTAGTCCACATGGGTTGTGTTGCATGCAATCACCAAAATCACAAATGGCCTATGAGTAGGTCTATTTTCCTAACAAGGACCTAAATGGCGTGATATATGCTCCGGTCCTTTTCTGTCCAGGACCAACGCAAATTACAGATAAAACGAGGACAAAATAGGACCAAATATACTTCTGTACGTGCCAATGTGTGGGCTAATTTTGTTCTTTCAGTTCTCACGGCGTTTTCCTTTCAATTCTTCCGAGGCGCTTTTAAACGGGAGATGGTAACAATGATGATATGATTGTGTGATCACTCCATATGGGGGCCACGTTTTTTTCCTGTACTTGACGATCGGGTTAATCGAGTGAGTAGATGATGGTGGAGAAAAGCAACAAAAAAGGAGCTCGATCTTCTCCTAAAGCCAATTGCTTACCGGAGTACCGGACAAAGCATATCATTCAGAAATTCAGTGTGCAGCACACAAAAACTGTGCGTCAATCAAACATAGCGAACACATAAGCTCATTTGCTGCGTTGCACGTATGGGGCAATACTTAGCGCCCAAGTATTGCGTGTCGAGTCATATCCGAGGCCACCAAGGTCGTCGACCAACCTCCAAACTTTCCTTTTAGTTTTCTGCACGAGCCGTGAACAAAAGTGCTAGCAGATGAGTGCATGCAGCTTTCATTCGGTCATATGTAATGTCATGCTGTTCCTAGATAAACATCAGAGTAATTAGCTACTCACTCAATCATTTGGGTTGACACTCGCCTGTCAGATCTTTATTTCAAAAAAATAAATGAAAAGGAAACACATCGGCCGTCGTCGATCTGTTCACTTGATCGAAGTTGCACATTGCTTAGCCTAAAAAATGCTGCTTGAAAAATGTATATAGTTTGCTGATACAAAGGGACTCGTTATAAAAGGTGTATTTCTTACACCTAAAGTCAGCTGATCAACCGGGCACTCGCCTGTCTCTCTCCTTTGCCACCGTATGCAGACACTACAGGACTGCTACCATTTGGCGACAGTGTTTTGACAAGTGGCCAACGATTTCTAGTATATTTATATCACTACATACAATAACTATAGGGAATGAGCTTGTCGGGGATTATGTCGTGGGTGATATGATAAAACTGTTGGAAAATATGCAAGTCATACTAGAAAAACTGTCAACCACTCGAGAAAAAATAATAGAAGGCACTAAAACTGTTAGCCACTTGCATAAAAATGTCAGAGAAAATGAACCTTGTAGTGAGAGTGACTGAAATGGGTACGGAGAGTGATGAAACAGTATCAGACGAAAACGTCATTCACAGACCAGGAGAGAGAAAGAGAGCAGGAGCAAGTGACGAGATCGAGCGCCACTTGTGAGCTGCAAGTCTGCAACGCGACTACGCGAGAGGCTTTTCAGCTGGCAGCGCGAGGGAGCACGCGGCTCTGCTTCCATGTGCACTTGTGCATTTTCTTGGAAAATCTTGGCTGGTGATGGTAAAAGTAAAAAAATTAATATAGGTTGCTTTTTGAAATTGTCACGTACGATTGCGCATCCAAGCATGTACACGGGATGGGTAATAAACGGCGGTAGCTTTTTGCTGGACAGTAAATCAGTAATGAAGACACGCGTGGGTTCGCAAGACGAACCAACGGGATGGTTATTTTTTTTCGAAATTTAATCAAATGGTGCCAGCTGGATGTTTCCGATGATACAGGATGGGACCTCTTCCATTTTTCTTAACGATGAAATAGATTTTCCCACGATCAAAAGAGAAATGGCGATGGATTGATGGTGAGAGCTTCTGTTAGCCAGTTGTCAAACAACATGGATTAGGCCCATCAAGAACCCACCTCCTTACATAGGTTATAGGCACAGCACGTTGGCAACTATTGGAATTTTTTTTAATTTTTTTTTACTCAAAAAGAACGGTCGGATGACAGATTTTGCAAATCTGTCATCCAACCGCCGTATCATATGGCTGCCGCTGTATGATATATGATACGGCGGTAAGAAGATCTAACCGCCAAATCAAACGGCGGTTAGGTAAACCGTCAAATAAACCGACGGTTTAGTCTAACCGTCGGTTCATTTGGCGGTTAAGCCTAACCGCCATTTAAACCGGCGGTTCAGATTAACCGCCAAATGAACCGGCGGTTACTTTGCAACCGCCGTTTCATTCGGCGGTTAGCCCTTACCGCCGAATGGAACGGCGGTATCTTTTTTTCATTTTTGTATTGAAAAATGGTGTAATTTTTTAAAATGCTTGCGAGAATATATCACAAACAAGAATAAAAGGAAATTATAGCATGGAACGGTATATCACAAACAAGAACATGAAAAGTATAATACAAGATCCAGTACGACTCCGTAAAAAATAAAAAACTAAATGCGGCCTCGCTTGGCCACCTTAGGCCTGACCCTCCTGGCCGCCTGCTGCGCGGCCCTCGTGTGGTGCGCGGAGTACGTAAGGGGTCAGGTGGCGGTGCCTGCCGACTCGGGCGCCCTGCATCCGCAGGAGGCGGTGTCGCGAACGGTGGCTGCTGCGAGAACTGAGTAGCAGGTACAGGGGCGCCACCTAACTGCGAACCACCAATCTCCTCCTGCGACCCCTGCCCCTGTCGGTACCACCGGTCAATCTCGGAGGGGACCGTCCACTGGGTCGGCGCTGGGTGCTGCTCCTCGACTGGGTCGTCGGGTGTCCCGCCTGAAGCGTACGCTGCATTATACACAATCACGTTAGTACGCAAGTAAAAGCATGTAGTCATATCGTTTGGTCAATTACGTACCTAAGCCGTGGACGGCGTGCCCTGCCGACGTGGACGCGCCGCCTGTGGTCATCGCTGGTTGCCCTGTCACATAAAACGTTAGTCGAGAACGTAATTACTCAATGTTAGGATGTTACGAACAAAACGTGGATACTATAGTGTACCTGTGCTGTAGACAGCTGCTGGCCTCGGCGTGTACGTGGGTATCCCCAGGGGAGCGCTCTGAACCGGGACAGGAGTGCTGAGCGCGGGGGGTACCGTCGACGGACCTGGTCCCATAGGAGTGAAGGGTAGCCGCGAGGAGCTGGACGGCGCGGGGGGTACCGTCGACGGACCTGCTCCCATAGGAGGGAAAGGTGGCCGCGAGGAGCTGGACGGCGCGTGGTACGAACGTCCAGTCGACGCCGAGCTCGAGGACGAGGCGGGGTGGCGTGGAATCGCCGGAGCGTCGTCGTGCCGGCACGAAACCGCCTGCCTGAACTTCGTGAGGAGGGCCAGAATGTGGTCGTACGTCGCCACATGGTCGGCGGGGGTCATGAAGTCCGCCCTCGCTCGGCTCCTCGCAGCTGTGGCGTCGATCTCCGCGAGCACGTCGTACTGTTCAATTATGTTAATTAAAATGCGTACTGATCGAATGTGTTATAGTAGTAAGGACGTAGTACTTACCCCAATCGCGTAGTTCTGGTCGCGTCGTACCGGGTACATACTCGTGACCTGCGCCGGGGGGAAAGTGGGCTGGGGCGGAACGCGGAGGAAAGTCTTAAGGTCATAGAAACTCCCTTCATTTCGCTGGCATATGACGTGGAGCAAAGAGGAAGGTTGTCATATGATGCTTCATAAGTCCCCCACTTCATCTCGAATACCTTCTGTCTCGCTCTATATGTCTTGCTGTAACTAATTTTGTACTTGAATTTCTCCTCGATGGCACATATTATAGACTTGGGCTCGTAGCTTGGATTATCAATGATCTGTGCATACATGAAGTTAGCCACAAAACCGGATGTGAGGTTCCGGTGGTCTGTGTCCAACTGCTCAAGCACACATGTGTGATCCTCGATTCTGCTCACCTTAACTATTCCACTTCCCACAGAATGCGTGAACCCGAAAAGGACCCTTCTGTGACGCAGCATATGTCATAGACTTGTTTGCTGCTCTTAACAACCCTGAACTCCCTTTGCAAACACAAAGCGGACCACTGTTTTATTGCATCCTTCATTTCTTCTGCAGTCTTGTAGCACGAACCGAGGCAAACCTCGTTGCACCTATACTCCCAGGGGACTTGTTGGCCTTCATTTATCGTAAGCTGTGAGAAGTCATAGTTGACCCAGTTCCTTGGCACCTGCACCGCTTCGCCGTCGTCATCATCCGACCAGTCCTCCTCGAAGTACTGCTGATGCTCTGTGCCCTCCCTCTCTGCGTCCAAAACCATCTCAGAAAAATTTTCTGCTTCATCAAGCTCCCCCGATGGTTCAGGGGGTGCGTAATAATCTTGTCCGGCTGCCCCTTCTTCCACTTCTTCACCTTCCTCCCCAGTAGCATCTTGAAGGTTTTCCCCTCCAGCATCTTCAACTTCTTCGTGCACTTCACTGCTGGACCCAGCCTTGTGGAAGGCTCGCACAAGCAACACCAGTGGCATACCATGCTGTGTACAAAGTGTCACAAATGACCTCCAGTTCTGGGTTCCTTCAAGCGCAACAAGTTCCCAATACGTAGTTGAACTTCTGTTCATCACTGCCATCACTGACAGGTCATGCTGGGCCTCATCAAGCCCAAATAAATGATATAGCCACTTTGTTATTGAAACCCAATTTCTCTCTGCTGCTCTAGTTACTTTTCTGGTGACACAACTAAATTCTGACAGGTCTACCCCTTCAGGACCATATCTAACTTCCCCTGATCCATAGAACAATTGGAACCATAAAGGTTCAGACATGCCTAAAACCAAACCAGGACAATAAGAAGAATTAATACGATTTTCTACTCATAAAAAACTTATGTATAATACTCTACTATAAACTATAATATAAACTCGTATATACAATCTAATATCAATAAAACTCTACTGTAAACTGTACTATAAACTCTAATTTCAACTCTAATATAAAGTCATTACTCTAATATAAACTCTAATATAAAGTCATTACTCTAATATAAAGTCTAATATAAAGGCATTACTCTAATATAAACTCTAATATAAAGTCATTACTCTAATATAAACTCTAATTTAAACTCTAATATAAAGTCATTATTCTAATATAAACTCTAATTTAAACTCTTATATAAATTCTAATATGCATAAAACTCTAACAGAAACTCTAATATAAAAAGATATAAACTGTAATGTAAACTCTAAAATGAATAATTACAGTATATATAAAATTGTGGGGTAAACTCTAATATCAGTGCATCTAATATAAAAAGATATATTAATAAAGATCTAATATCAATAATAGTAATTACTCTAAGTATCTCTAATGTCACTAAATCTAATATCAGTAACTGCCTCTAATAGTTATTTCAGTAACTAAGTCTAATATCAGTAACTCAAAAATAATACTACGATTTCGTACTGTGTAAACTAAATACTAAAATAACTACAAAGTCATACATCTACCAAATTGAAGTTACAACTACGAGATCGGATTTTACCTGAAACCGAAGCGCAGAACCGGCAGGGCTTCGCCGCTGATTCTTCCTCTCCCTAACCCTCCTCTCTAACCCTAGTTTTTCTTTTTTCTGATTTAGAATGAATTTTTCAACTGGATTTCGGCTTATATAGACGGCAGCACCCTAACCGCCAAATGATTCGGCGGTAGGGGGCTGCCGCCGTCGATCCAACGGCGGGAAGCCTTCCCGCCGGATCCAACGGCGCGGCAAGGGCGGGCTCCCCCTACCGGTTAGGGTGCCGGGCCCAGGTGCCGACACCTACCGCCAAACCATTTGGCGGTTAGGTTCGGCAAACAGTTCAAGTTTACGATTTTAAATTCAAATCACTAATTCAAACGGCGGTTTACCTAACCACCGTTTGATTTGGCGGTTAGATCTTCNGCTGCTCTTAACAACCCTGAACTCCCTTTGCAAACACAAAGCGGACCACTGTTTTATTGCATCCTTCATTTCTTCTGCAGTCTTGTAGCACGAACCGAGGCAAACCTCGTTGCACCTATACTCCCAGGGGACTTGTTGGCCTTCATTTATCGTAAGCTGTGAGAAGTCATAGTTGACCCAGTTCCTTGGCACCTGCACCGCTTCGCCGTCGTCATCATCCGACCAGTCCTCCTCGAAGTACTGCTGATGCTCTGTGCCCTCCCTCTCTGTGTCCAAAACCATCTCAGAAAAATTTTCTGCTTCATCAAGCTCCCCCGATGGTTCAGGGGGTGCGTAATAATCTTGTCCGGCTGCACCTTCTTCCACTTCTTCACCTTCCTCCCCAGTAGCATCTTGAAGGTTTTCCCCTCCAGCATCTTCAACTTCTTCGTGCACTTCACTGCTGGACCCAGCCTTGTGGAAGGCTCGCACAAGCAACACCAGTGGCATACCATGTTGTGTACAAAGTGTCACAAATGACCTCCAGGTCTGGGTTCCTTCAAGCGCAACAAGTTCCCAATACGTAGTTGAACTTCTGTTCATCGCTGCCATCACTGACAGGTCATGCTGGGCCTCATCAAGCCCAAATAAATGATATAGCCACTTTGTTATTGAAACCCAATTTCTCTCTGCTGCTCTAGTTACTTTTCTGATGACACAACTAAATTCTGACAGGTCTACCCCTTCAGGACCATATCTAACTTCCCCTGATCCATAGAACAATTGGAACCATAAAGGTTCAGACATGCCTAAAACCAAACCAGGACAATAAGAAGAATTAATACGATTTTCTACTCATAAAAAACTTATGTATAACACTCTACTATAAACTATAATATAAACTCGTATATACAATCTAATATAAATAAAACTCTACTGTAAACTGTACTATAAACTCTAATATAAACTCTAATTTCAACTCTAATATAAAGTCATTACTCTAATATAAAGTCTAATAGTCATTACTCTAATATAAAGTCTAATATAAAGGCATTACTCTAATATAAAGTCTAATATAAACTCTAATATAAAGTCATTACTAACTCTAACATAAACTCTAATTTAAAGTCTAATATAAAGTCATTATTCTAATATAAACTCTAATTTAAACTCTTATATAAATTCTAATATGCATAAAACTCTAACAGAAACTCTAATATAAAAAGATATAAACTGTAATGTAAACTCTAAAATGAATAATTACAGTATATGTAAAATTGTGGGGTAAACTCTAATATCAGTGCATCTAATATAAAAAATATATTAATAAAGATCTAATATCAATAATAGTAATTACTCTAAGTATCTCTAATGTCACTAAATCTAACATCAGTAACTGCCTCTAATAGTTATTTCAGTAACTAAGTCTAATATCAGTAACTCAAAAATAATATTACGATTTCGTACCGTGTAAACTAAATACTAAAATAACTACAAAGTCATACATCTACCAAATTGAAGTTACAACTACGAGATCGGATTTTATCTGAAACCGAAGCGCAGAACCGGCAGGGCTTCGCCGCTGATTCTTCCTCTCCCTAACCCTCCTCTCTAACCCTAGTTTTTCTTTTTTCTGATTTAGAATGAATTTTTCAACATAATTTCGGCTTATATAGACGGCAGCACCCTAACCGCCAAATGATTCGGCGGTAGGGGGCTGCCGCCGTCGATCCAACGGCGGGAAGCCTTCCCGCCGGATCCAACGGCGCGGCAAGGGCGGGCTCCCCCTACCGGTTAGGGTGCCGGGCCCAGGTGCCGACACCTACCGCCAAACCATTTGGCGGTTAGGTTCGGCAAACAGTTCAAGTTTACGATTTTAAATTCAAATCACTAATTCAAACGGCGGTTTACCTAACCACCGTTTGATTTGGCGGTTAGATCTTCTTACCGCCGTATCATATGGCCGCAGCCATATGATACGGCGGTTGGATGACAGATTTGCAAAATCTGTCCTCCGACCGTTCTTTTTGAAAAATCGTAAAATAATTAAAAAAATCCAACTATTGGGCTCCCCCTTTTTTTTTCAAGTCCAAGAAGAAAGTGATCCAGACAGATCGAGGCCACTCCACCACACGTAGGGGACGTGCTATGCTTCAGCCCAAGCACGTCAACGATTTGGCCCAGCCACCAGTCAGCGGCCCAGCATGGCACTGGTTAGCTACCTCCTCCTGTTCTTTTTTTTTAATTGGAATATGGATTCATTAACTGAGGGCTAGCTGAACATCAGCAGCCACAAGAGAGTTTACAATACTAGGATGACCATCTGGCCAAATCAAGACACATCTGACTCTAACTCTGACCCCATACGGGCAGCGGCGGAACCAGGAATTTTTCTAAGGGGGGTGCCATATGACCAAAATCAATATGCAAATATTAGAGAACATAGCGACCAACTGGACTCTCACTCATTCGTTGGAGGGTCCCCTAGGTCGTACGGAAAGGCTTCGATACTCTAGTCCTATTGGTCGCGTGGAGCCTTTGAAAAAAAGGAATTGTCGTATTTTTGACTGGTTGGCTCTACAATCGGTTGCCCTCGTATAGAGCATCTTGGAGGTCGCGCGTATCTACCCACTAGCCGGATTTCGGGATGCGAGATTCATCCTTTTCCCACAATGGAGCGTTGGAGCCTAGGCCGTAGCCCGCCCCCTCGTATATCTATTAAATACTGTGGAGCTTGTTATTCTATTCTTGGTCTTTGTTGTCGTTGCTCTTTTTTTATGTAAATTGTACATGTGATTTTACTTGTTCTCTTAATGAAATACATGCCAAGCACGTTCTCTAAAAAATAAATTTACATTGTAACTTTGAGCTGAGTTACCATCATTTCACATGTCAGATGATAATGCACACTTTGTTTCCTCATTTATATTTTTGTGGTGGATGCACTATATCTTTTTCATCCACATGGTTTATCGGAAAATAAATAGGAAGGAAAGCACAAGCCCCGCGTTTGGTTAGGGGGTGTAAAAAATTTGCAGCGTAATAAATGCAGCTTTGACCACTAATTAGAGGTATTAAATAAAGTCAGTTTACAAAACTACCTCCACAACCCCCGTGTAAATCGCGAGACGAATCTAATGAGGGCTTTGACCGCACGATTAGAGGATGAGTACTGTAGTATTACTGTAGCATTACTGTAGCAAATCATGGATTAATTAGGCTCGTTAGATTCGTCTCGAAAAGTTGTACTCATGTGTGAAAAGGTTTTGTAAATAGACTTCATTTAGTACTTCATGCATGCAAGATTCCTTGGGGGGAAAATTTTCCTGTAGAAACCGAACGCGGCCGGCTCCGGCTCCTTTAGCATCTGCTAGAGCCTAGAGCCGAGAGCTAATGTGCTGTCGATTAACATCTAGTTGGGCTATCTACTGACTGCTGGTTGTGGGCTTTGACGGGGAGTATATGGCCTGTTGGGCTCGCTACTAGCCTTGGCTGCCTGCCTGTTTTCTACGTAGGAGGAGGGGTTAAATTTTTTTCACGATGTTGGGGGGTGCCGTGGCCCCTGCTGGCCCCCCGGGTTCTGCTGTTGCATACGGGCTAGGTTATCAGCTACGAAATTACATGATCAGAGATTAAAACCCACTTTGACACTAGTAAACTCAGAGAGTAAAAGAAATTTCACATCCCTGACGAGCATGCCAATCGGAGCAAGATCAAACTTCTGAGTTGTTAATGCATCACAAACATTTGTCGCATCCACTACTAGCTCGATCCGAGTCATTCCTGCTTCGCTCGCATAAGTAAGCGCCTGGAGTGCTGCCTCGACCTCTGCATGCATCGCATCCATACAATGTTCAATCCTCCCTCCTCATGTTCTTCCCGAGGAGGAGAAAACAGACAGCGCAATAACAAGGCGACCTCTTAACATGATTTTGATTTGTCAGAGTCATATGCATCTGTGCGGACATTTTACATTGACTCCTTTTGTAATCAAATCACAGAGGCACATGGAGGACTACTAATAAACATTCTTTAGTAGGAGTAGACTGTAGATAGCTGCGATGCTCATGGTGAAGGTTAATCTGATCTTTAAGGATTCAGCTACTACCGGGCGTTGGCATGCAGCTTATCCAGTGGCGAAGCTATATAGTGATGCACCACCTAAAATATCAAAATCCAGTGATTAGAGTAATTTTTCATCATGATATATGTCTTAAATTTATAGAACTATAAAGCAAATGCATCACCCTTTAATTTAGTCTAGTTTCGCCACTGAGCTTATCCATGTGTCAGAGTGAAGGTGGGAAGCTGGGAACCGCGGATTTAGCTCGGAGGAGTGTGCATTCTGCGGTTTATAAGGTGGGCCGCTTGTTATTCTACTATCCATACTCCAAGTATACAAACTTGAAGTCTTTTTTGCAACTTTTGACTTCGCCCTGTCCATCCTCTGATCCTGCCCCCTATCTCTCGCGCGCCCTTGCAGTGCATTGCCTTCAAACAATTAAAACAAATCAAAATAAAATACATATAAAATATTGAAAATCTTGAAAAAAATTTAGTAGACGCTAGAAATCAATATTTTGCTCATCTGTTGCATCTACGATATAAGCTAATGTATAACAATTTGACTCATTATTGCTCCTGCACTCCACCACTCCAAATAAATAAACTCGGCTCTAATAATTTCGTTGATGATACTCAGTTTTTAAATGTACGACGTCACATATTTAATAACAAATTAAGTATTGACCATGCGGGCTTTTGCACTAACGCAGCTAGAAAGTAGAAACTCCATATCATGATGAGGTTTGCCAAGAGGAAAATCCAAAGAACTTGAACATTTGAATCATGGAGATCAAACTAGTGCCTTCTTGGTTTTCGGCCTTCCCATCTTTCTTCCACTATTCATTTCCATAATTTCTTCCATAAATTAAAATAATACTATTTACATTCATCTTTTCTATCATTCCCATAAGGGGCTATACACTTGCTCCATAGAGCCCTCCACACAACAGTGGTATTGGAGATCAATCCCCTCATACCCTACAATGCCACCTTCATACCCCATTCGAGTACACATACCAACCCTCCACCTCATGCCCTATCAAGGACATCTCAGGCCAGTACCCGAACGATCCGCCTTCATAGTGACCAAGGTCCATCAACATGTCTTCGAGCCTGCCACCATCCTCGCTCAATTCATCGGCCACGCTCTCCCCATCCACCATCCTCACCGCCACATCGTCTCCGCTGCCGATCTCCGCCTCAAACGACCGCATGACGTGGCTCAGCCGGTCCACGTCGCCATCTATCAAATCCGACGGCGGCATGTCCTCCATCAGCTCCATCAAGAGCGCTCCGTCGGCCTCAGAAAGGTCCATGGCCTGGCCGAGGCCGGCGGGGAGGTTCTCTCCCATGGCATCCTCTCCATCCACCCCATGGTTCCACATCTGAGCCATGTGTGTGTAGCTTGGATATGCCAGGCAAGAGGCAAGGCAGGCAATAGAGTGGAGCTAGCAGTGCACACAGCTGCAATTGGGCGGTGCTTGGAAGGAGGAATGTGCAGTGAAGCTGAGTGCCTTGGTGGGTGGCCATAGGGGCAAGGGTGTGTGTGCTTATATAAGGTACTGGGGGAAGGGCCTGCAGGAAGAGTAAAATAACTAATCAGATCAGGCGCCAGGTTCTGTGTCCAATGTGCGCAACTTGATTGGGTGATTAAGCAACTAATATAATCAGTTGGTTAACAGCCTGTGATAGCTCATTGGTGATGGGTGGCCAAGTGGATCGCCGGAGGCGGCCGTTACCTGAATTCCAGGCAAGCGAGCGTGCAAAACCGGTGTCGGCCGGCCGGACTGGTAGGTTTCTGACGGAGAAATAAAGCGACGGTGACGGATGGGAGGGCCAGCGGTGGACAAGATCTGGCAGGGCCGGCATTATTGATATTTTATGCTCGCGTCGACGTTGCAGCGGCCGGTGCGTACCGGATTTATGTACCTGTCGTATGGTGGTGGTGCGGCGATTCCACTATTCTCTTCTTTAATTCTCCCGCTGCACACGCGCCAGATTTTGTTCCTTGATCGATCAGATGTGACTCCGTTATCTCATAGCCTATCTGTGGGGGAGATCAGATCGTATGGCCCACTGTCAACTTGGCACATGCCCACTTGCTCATATATCTAGCCACGCGAGACGGGGAGGGAACAAAGTTGCTACACTTTGCCAGGAACCTTTGTGCATGACATGAGAGCTTCTTTTTTTTTTACAAGCTTTTCAGTCAAATTTAGGACTTCTGGTTGTTTAATTCGTGCAAGTTTCTGTAAGTTTCGCAAAAGTAACGCATTGAAATATGTGTCCCCTCTCTTACGGCACGTTTCTCAATGCAACTTTTGTAATTTGCTTTTTGTAACTTTCGCGAGCTAAACAAGGCCTAATAAAAGGTGTATCAGGTTATAATTTGCTAACTCTTACAGTGCGACGAAGGAAAATTAACCACGGGAGTTGGAGAGATTAAGATGGGGATTAGTATATTTTTAGTTCCAATTCTTTCTTTGGTTTGTGAAGGGAATTAAGAAGGGGAGTTTAAGAGAGAATTCATATTCAATGTTTGGTATATCGACTTTGGACTGGGAAAATGTATAATAAGTCACGATGAACGGTGATGAATGTACAGTTCCTACTCAATTACCATCCCCTTCCTTTTGGAAGTGACTGTCTGGAGTTGGCCCTCTAAACACTATTATCCATCCCATCAAACTCCAAACAAAAGGGATCTATAAACCCTTATCTCTAAACTCACATTCCCTCCAAACAAATTAATTGTGACCGGCGTTTAAATTGCCTATGTTTTCATACGAGGAGATCCAGTCTCTGCGTATATGAGCGTCTGTGTTTGTGCTGTGTTAAAGAAAGTTGCGGGTGAAAAAAAAGCAGCAATTGGTTGCCGCTCACATAACACCCCGTTTGGATGTAGACATTGGGGCTTGAAATTTGGAATTGGAATTGGCTGCACCGAATGCCAGCTGTTTGGGTGCTCACGGAATTGGAATCGGAAACTTAACTCAATACCGACCTGGCATTCAGCTGACTACCTGCACCCCCTCCCCAATACCGAGCCATGCGGCTCCGTATTGGGCGGAACCGTCCTCCTCCATCTCCCGCATCGATCTCTCTGTCTCTCATCCCTCCCCAGTAGCCCTCCGACGCGCCGGAGTGGGAGGAGGTGAAGGCCGCGGGGCGAGCCCCTGCCTACGGCGAGCAACGCGCCCCTCCGCCGGCGAGCCACGCGGCTCCTCCTCTGGTGTCGTGATTCCGTGAGTCGCGCCGCCCCTCCCTACCTCGCTCCGCGGCGAGCCCCGTGCCCCTCCGATGGGGGGCCGCGCGGCTCCTCCTCCGGTGCCGTGGATCCGGGAGTCGCGCCGCTCCTCTCCTGCCTTCCTCCGCGGCAAGCCCCTCGCCCCTCCGCTGGCGAGCTGCCGTGGATCCTCCGCCATGCCGCCCCTCCCCTGCCTCCGTCGTGGAGTCTGGCGCTCTTCTTTTCTGGAAGAAGAAACAATACCAATTCTATGCTTTTGGACACCCAAACAGAAAATTAAATTGAGTTCTTTCTTAAAATTTCAAACACCAATGCGATGACATCTAGATTACAGAATTGAAACTGCATCTCATTTCAATACCATGGCAGATTTGGTATTGAACACAATTCAATTCCACGCCCTCCAATATCTACATCCAAACGCAGAAGTGAAATCTCAAATGATATTTGTAAAGAGAAAAAGGATGGACTGGAATATAATTCTCATGTGGAACCTTCGCACGCACGCATCAAGTCCTAAGAGTGCCAATCAATCGAGTCTGTCGAATCTGCCCTCGTAGAAAAGATCCAACTGTCCAAAGTCCAAACTCTTCCGTCGACCCAACTGCCTCCGCCCTCCCTGTCCCCGCGGCAAGTGGCTGGCCACGGCCATGATAACACCTCGACACGGAACCGAATCCTGCAGCAGGTGCCGGCCGACCAATTTGCGGTGTTAATTACGCGCCATTAGCTTAATGAGCCGACATACACACAGTGACACAGGCACACTCGACCATTAAATTAGGCTACACTCTATGGATTAGAAATCTGTTAAACTAAAGGCGGCCCTAATTCGGTCAGAGGATACGTTAGGTTAGATACCTTGTGCACTAGGCTAGCAACTGGCCTCAGTTCTCGAAGTACATGGCCCTCATGTTCAACACGGTACAACTGCCAAATCTTCAACTAAGAAAAGCGCCACAAGATTAGTTCGGCGTCAAAAGTGGTTTTGCAATTCGTGCGGCGAGAGAGGATTTTGGCCGCCGTGCGCATCATGGAAAGGTGACGTGTATGCCATATAAAATAGTTGGATGATTTTGTATGGAGAGGATGCGCCATGCCGCCATGTGAGATGTTTGAGAGGTTGGAGACCAAACGGCCACGCGACATGCTCCTCTCGTGAAGATGATGGCAGGTCTCCATGACTACCGGCTTCGTGTCCAGGCTCCGACGACCAACAGCCGGCCATGGAGATGGAACCTTATTTTTCAGATGACGGAACTGCTCCTTTGTCTCAAAAAACCTAGCATATACGGGGTATTTGGTTTCTAGCCACACTTTGCCACAACAAACTTTAAGCAAGTTTGACCAAGTTAGTAAATGTTTGGCAGCCAACCAACTTTAGACAGAATTTTTTGGCTCCACATGTCATAGAAACAAAAAAAAATATGGCAAGATTCCTTCAGGTATGGTAAAGTGTGGCTTCAATGTTCTTTGCCACACTTTTTGTGGCTTGCCACACGTGGTAAGTTATAGCTAGCAACCAAACATGCCCGAAAAAACGCATAAATCAAGTCAAGGCCTTTCAACAACTCAAGAGGGGAAAATGATTTGTGTAACTTGGTTTATGGAAAGAGTTGAAACAACCTTAACCAACATTCCTCTTTCTGAAGCATTCAGTTCAGAGATGGAAACATGGCACAAAATGCAATGATACACCAAAAAGTTCGTCCCATACCACTAAGAGCTTACCCTACACCTTCAATCTAGTGCCGGACTTTTACATCAAAGCACCCAGAATAACATACTTTGCTAGAGAGACCTCAGGAACACCGACACATAATTCCACACGAAAAACTGGATGGTGTTGGGATGGATTACAGGAAGGCCTTGCACTAGTTGCAAAAGACAAGCAGATGTCTAAGCCTTAGCTTGTACAGCCTGCATCCTCTGCTGCAACTTGAATATCTGCATAGCAAAACAGAATAACATAAATCACAGAAAGATCCTAAAGATAGCTAAAAATACAAGTCAATGTAATTTAACCAGATCAACAATCACCTATTCTATGCAAATGCATAGATTCACCTATTTTGAAGTGTGGATTCAACCTACCAAATATGTAACCAAGAATATTTAACTGAAGTGAATGGTTCCAAAGTCTTGAAGTTTTATGGCACACCATAGGTTTTTTTTTTAAAAAAAAAACAGGTACTGATAGCTAATAAGATTCACTCGCATTGGTTTCCACAACTCAGCACAAAACAAACCAGCTTAAAGTTTTTGCAGATCCCTGGAGATGCTAAATATTATTAGTCCCCTATTGGCAATGTACTTCACTCCTATCGTTCTACCACATGCTCCAAAAGAGCAGCAGTAACATCAGCAGAGGCGGGACCTGGATTCCAAGGAACGGAACCAAGCTCTGCAAATCTAAAATCCGAGTGAAATATCATGCCGGCTAGGTAATACAAAGTAAAGGAGAAACCTAAAATGCTGCAGATGCTTTTATAATCCTAAATAAAGTTTATTGAGATCCCACTCTGGGAGCATCAAGCCATCAACCACTAATCTTATTTCAGCTTCAATTATTTAATCCATGCACATTTACCCAGGCTAGAATAGACTGTTAAGAACACTACATACCAGCGTATAGCCTTGTTTATACATTTAGCTCATATAGTTTATTAGTGCAATGCAAATGCATGTATCATATTCTCAATGGAGTAGTTCAAGTGTTTGCATTGGTCATGTATCAGAATAGCAGACAATTGCCTCAGGGCTGCATCTTGACACCACTTCATTGTCTAGCAGGATCCAACCCCCTCAATCACCGATAGCGTGCTGCTACAGCAACTGCTAAGCTACCATTGCTTTTGGTGGTGGCTTCTCACTGCTGGTAGTGCTCTGCAGAGCCAGAGTATCTGCTCACAAGTCAAGGCAATAGTGGTACTTCAAGCTGCATTTTGTGAAGCCATCACATGTTTTGTCTAGTCAGGGTGCTGCTGCTTCCTCATCTTGTCAAGAAAATAGATATATCAGGAGACAGAGGGAGTTTCAGATTCTATCTTCTGTCTAGTTTATTTTAGGCTCTATTTTATCTCAGTTCGATGTTGTCATTGAACAGTTTCGAAGTTAAGAAATATGAGTCTCCATTTGAAATTTCAGATTCTATCTTCTGTCTAGTTTATTTTAGGCTCTATTTTATCTCAGTTCGATGTTGTCATTGAACAGTTTCGAAGTTAAGAAATATGAGTCTCCATTTGAAATTAACAATAAGAACTATAGGGTCCTCCCTCCCTTACACACTACTAGACTGTACACCTCTTCTCCATGTCTGTCAAGACTGGCTACAAAAAATATACCAGATACAAACTAGAATCTAAACCAAGTTAGAGATACTGCAAACTCAACAAAATAAATTGGCTATCATGCAAGTGGGACATAAGGCTTCTCCTCTTGTGCCACCTCGCAGGCCCTTTATGGCCTATGAATGGGACTTGCCATTTACTTATAATAGGAACTTGTAAATTCCATTAACCAGATAGTGAAGCTAAGTCGCCAGCCAAAAGACTGACTCAAAACAAAGTCCGGAGCAATATCAATCCAATGAAAGGTTTCTTACCCTAGCCCAGCACCATGTCTAGCCAGAGGATGCGCAACATTATTCCATTCTCTAAAACAAAACGATACTTATCCAACACAAGATTGTTTTTCCGACTCCCTAACTTGGCAGCCAAATCAAACTAATTGAGCTTAACAATTTTGTGTTGCAAATCCCTATGAGTTATCCCTAGTGCACTTTATCATACTACTACAATAGCACTATGAGTTATCCACATTATTCTTTGCTAGAATTTTTTTGTGTGCATAATCAAATACTTGGCACAATTATCATAGATCTAATTAAATATGCTTTAAGTTTTTTAATACAGGGGGTAACAGGAATCGCATTGACAATTATGAAGTGTACATGCTTGGAGTGCTCAGGTTTCAAACAAAATTTCTTAGATACAAGACAGAAGATGGAAAGTTTCAATAATAAAGAATGCAACTTTGCTCAAGGCATCAAAAGATTTTTGCATAAAAATTAGTTCTAGATTTTCCACATATGACCTACTAATACATGTAATCTTACTGCAGATCACAGAGGTTTGCTAATTCCAGTGAGGACTAGGGCAACAAGGGGTTGGAAAGTACAGTTAATGTTAACAGCATTCATTGCATAGATACAAAGTACAAATGCATCTAGTAATCCTCGAATAGTATCCTGATCACAAAATCACAAAGACAGCATATTATATCCCGCTTCTCTACTTCTCGACTCCAGCCAAATACACAAGAAATGCAGACAAACGGGAATAGATAAGTTCAAAAAAAATCATCTACTGATCATAATGATGAAGATAAGAAGCAATACAACATACCGATTCCTTCTTGCTGTTCTGCTTGTCCTCCAAATCCTTCAGAGCCCGATCCATCCGCTTCCTGCATAATATCCAGTCGCACACAATCAGAACAATACCACGAAGACATCACGAGCTGATCAAATCGCAAACCAGATCAGATGAAAAAACACTCACAGCTCTGCGGATATATACTCGATGCGCTTCTTAACGTTAGCCTTGGCCTCCGCGAGGTCCTGCTTGACCAGCACCGGCCCTATGAGCTTGTACACGTTCGCCCCATCGTTCAGTAGCTCCAACTCCTGCCAAACAAGATCAAATCAGACACTCGCGTCAAAATCAACAACCGTTTCGGAACTGAAGCGCGGGTCGGGTGCGTGCCTTGAGGACGAGCTCGTTCTCGCCGACCTGGATGGTGTACTGCTTGCGGACCTGGTGGTTCTTCGAGATGTCTGCGAGGGGGAAGGAGCAGCGGAAGTCAGAAGTGAACTAGGGTTTGGGAGCGGATGCGAGAGAGGGGATTCGGGTGAGTGGGAGAGAACGTGCCTTTCTGGATCTTGCTGAGAGCGGTAGCCTGGACCTCGAGATCCTTCTGCATCTCGCGGACGGCCGCCGGAGTCGACGACGACGCCATGGGCTGCCCGCTGGCTACCGCTGCTTCCTCCTCCGCCGCCGCCTCTCGCCGGCTTCAGGAAGGAGTGGCCGAGTGGGATGTGGGTTGGGCTTTCCTTTGTCGTCGGCCTAATGCTTTGGCAATTCTAAGTGGGTCGGGCTGCAAATGGGCTTAAATTGGCCATAAAATGGTGTTATTTCGCTATGGCCCGTGTGCATTTGTATTTCTCGGCCCAGGATCTTTCGCTTTTGCTAAAGCAGAAAATGGGCTGAAACCAAGAAGATGGACCCTTGTGGATTGCAATTGTGGGCCCACGACCTTTTGCAGTTCTTTCGTAGCAAAGGGAATCATGTGTCGATTTCGCTCGAAATGAAGGCACACAGAGAGGGAGAAAAGAAAAGATCAGGAACGGATTATGCCAAGTCAAACTCGGAAAGATCCATTTTACAACTTGTAGATCTCATCCTCTGCCCATGATATGCAAAGATGAGGAATTCAGGATGAGTGGAGAAGCCGCTTCCCAAACTAAACTATCGAATGATTGGGTTGGCTTGGCCATGAAGATGCAAACAAAAGGGCACCTTCTTTTTTCTCCCCTGCTCCCCTTCACAATCCTCTCACTGTGTCTTTCACGAATCCCCTTCTTCGCATCCATCTCTCTTTCAACAAATCCCAGGCATTTATTCATTCATTTCTTATACGAAAATAAAAAAGGAACAATAATCTCTCAGGCAAGTGAAATGTGTTGGCCCACAGACGGAATGAAACCCTTGGGGAACCCATACCCCCTATTTGTGTGAGCATGCTTCCCCCGGCGTCCAAGAATCCAGATTCCACCTTTGTGTGACCATGCTTCTCCCGGCGTCCAAGAATCCAGATTCCATGACTCCATGGCCATGATGGTACACTGTTTGCACGACGACCGCTAATTTGGGGAATCAAAATCGAAACCCCATCGAAAAGGGGCAGCACATCTTGCCTATTCTGATCCTCCCTTTCCTTTTCTCGCGATAATGCAGCTGGGCATATGGCGGTAGCTTCTCAGCCGGACGTACATGGTGCAGTGGCTGTGTGATTTGCTCGTCAGGCGCCGGGCGTACACTCAACTAAACCGCTTTTCGAGATGTTTCTTCGAAAGCCAATTGCACCTGCATCCACCATCAGGGTCAACCGGGCAGAGAAAAAGCTCTTGGCATCAGTAGAAGTTCCTTTTGGCGGAGCCTTTGGGGACCAAAGCTTGACAACCACGCCATGTCTGGTCGATATCTACCATGTACTTTCAGGAGCAGCCCGCGCCTGAAAAATAAGAGCGAGGTAGAACAGCGATGTTGCCCATGACACCAGCATCTCCAATCTCCATCCAGCGGTAATTTCTGATGCTTCCCAAGGTTTTCATGGCATCCATCCACAATTCCACAGATACATTGTTTGGACCGGTTAGTAGAGGCATTTGTACCTCAGGTTTGATGCCATATGTGTTTCAACGGATACTTATTCAATAGTAGAGGACAGTGTCCATCGATAGCAACACATGTGTGGTAACTTGTCGATGTTAAAATCTCCACCGGTCCTGTTTCCATACCTATCCGTACTTGCATGTTTGATGCCATATGTGTTTTAACGCATACTTATATTGGTACCTCAGGTTTGATGCCATATGTGTTTTAATGCATACTTATATTCAATAGTAGATGATAGTGTCCATCGATAGCAAGACATGAAAAAAAAAAAGATAGCAAGACATGTGTGGTAATGTGGTCAATGCTAAAATCTCCACCGGTCCAGTTTCCCCTAACTATGCATAGGCCTGTTGTCCAAAACTTATATCCAAATTCACGCCCGTCTCAAATGGAGAGGTTATGGGTAGAAAATTACTCCCTCCGTTCCAAAATGTAAGTCATTCCAACATTCTTGGAGAGTCAAACCATTTTAAGTTTGACCAAAAATTTTGAGAGAATTACAAAAATTTATTGCACCAAATAGATATAACTATGAAAATATATTTAATAAAGAATCTAATGATACTTGTTTGATATAATAAATGTTAGTACTTTATCGTAAAAACTTGGTCAAACTTAAAGATGTTTTGACTTTCCAAGAATGTTGAAATGACTTATAATTTGGAACAAAGGGAGCAATTATCCATTATAAATGGAGGGTAGGGTATAGGGAGAAAACTATTTATCCACTAGAGATATATAGTATCTAGTATAAAGTTAATTATCCACTGGGTATGGTTAAGAATGGGGAGGGTAAGGATTGGGTAATAGATATTTGGATTTGGGTATGAATAAGAGGGAATTTTCCCATAGCCTCACCAGTGGCAGGCCTCCCTATGCATAGTTGCATGTTTCTCAAAAAAAAAAAGTGGGACTAACAGCGTATGGATTTGCCTGTAAGATCCATGCGGTATAAGCGCTTGCGTTATCTCGCTATTTGTCTTCCGAAATATATCATCTGCATGTGCTAATGAGCCCAACCACCGAGAAGTACACATGCAGGTATTTCTGAATTAAGAAAAAGGCCATTCCTTCGAAGCTCCTCCCTCTGTCCACGGGGGAAGGCACTGGATTAGTCTTTGCAACAACAAAGCACACGCAAAACATTTTTCTTTTACGAGAAGGCACTGGATTAGTCTTTGCAACAACAAATCACACGCACACATTTTTTTTAAAAAAAAACTCAATAGAGTGTGTCGTCCCCCTAATTCCTGAACTCTCCAAGCACGACACAAACACTAAACAATTCGTTAGCAATACTCCAGACTCTAGATTTAATCATTGGGTGTTCATGGACCCCAAGGTAGCCGTCAGCAGGCTAAGCTGGCGCCATTGTTTCGTGCCGAACCCGCACTTGGGTGATGCTCGTTCGTGCTCGGGAGTTCAGCATGGAGGCGACATCTAAAGGCGCCGTGGACGGCCAGCGCGATCTCCATCTATCTGTTGTTTGTTGCTGCCTTCCGTCTCCTTTCGGCAAATCCAAATCAAGAGGAGGAGCCGAGCCCAGCCGCACCTGCAACGCGATATGGCCGGTAGGCAGGCCCCACCCAGGGTCGGCTTCACAGGTGGGCTCCGCCTCCCCCACCGGCCACCGCCGGATATGCCGATATGGCATGATCACGTCGTCGTGGGCGATTCTACCCACCCACGTCTCAGAAAACACTCATGTGATCTGGCAAAAGACTCAGCCTGCAGATTATCCTTCTCCAGCACAATGCTTTTGTTTTTTTTTTTATCAGACCGACCCAATGCTTGAGTCACATCTAATACCTACTCCCCAACTCCACATCGTCAAGGAAAGCTCGAATTGAATCCGCGATGACCAAATGGACAGGTTTTTATTGGGCTCGTTGAAGGCCTGTGCCGACGACCTACTAGATGCAAGGACTCACCAAATCAGTGTGCAGTAAACTGAGGTACATCAGCTAACAACGGTCCGGTCCTGGCCTATTGGGACTTTGAGGTAGCAAAGTCCACTACAGGCTTTAACTTCCAACGCGGGGCCCTGCAGCGCTACATGTGACACGCAAGCGATGGAGAAGACTGAGACAGTAACATGTTTGAAATGCCATTCGCACAATGTGGTCATTCCTAAACCACAGAAAAGGCCAGTAACACGTAGTGCACCTGGCCACAGAAAAAGAGTGAAGGAATCCACGTACCCAGGGAACTTATCGCCGAAATTAAGCTCTCCATTTCACCTAAGATCATGCCTCTCGAATAATTCATCCATATCATCTCGTTTTCTGCGGCGCTATCACCTTTTGCTAATTCCACCTCATCTGCTTGAAGAACTTGTACCTCGAGTACGACCTGTCGTGCATGGAACAGCAGTAACTAATAAACCAACCATGAATGGGCACATTCATCGGGTTACTTTCATGAATTGACTTGTGAAAATCTCCACGATGACGAAGCCAAAAGATTTATGCAAGTCGCATCTTTTAACCAGAAATTCCGCTTTGCCGAGGTCCACAAATATCTGCGTCTGCCCAAACTTTGAGATATCTGCTGAACCCTGAAAATGAGCAAATCGCAGATTAATTATTGTGAGACAAAATAGCAGAACGTAGAATTACTAGAAGCCACCGTGAATATTCAAATTTAAAATATATATGAACTATATTAGTTTTCAAATAGAATCACAATACCAAAAAGGGGAAATAAAAGGTATGCTCGTATGGGCAAACAATGATTCCAAAATGCTGATAATGGAGCATTGAGTGGATCATATAAGCTACTAAATAACAAGCAACAAGAAACAGAATTAGATAAGACCAAGCAAAAGACAGGATCTAAAGATAAAGAAGAGCTCATTGAAAATGACCATTCAGAATGGAACTGATGCACTCATGATCTGAACATCGAAACAGACCAGTCCACAGGAATTTAACCCTCAACATCTCACATTTCAGAAGTAACTATCAGTTTAACTGGATTTAGCCATGGTTAAACGCCAAATAGGTAATTCACCAACTAACAAGTTGAATCTAAACTACAATCAGCTCCAGTTGGGATCTAATAAGCATGTTCTATGTCGTAATGATACTACCCATGTGAGACCGTTCCCAGTGATGTTTGAGCATAATTGCAATAACGTTGCCACTAGATCATTATGAGGGTGAGCTCCCTCACAAAGGTCTCCAACAAGAAGAAAGAATCATACCTGTTTGAAAGATGCAACGAGAAAGGAGGAAATTGACAGATGCATGCACATGCGTGCAAGGACCGCCACTTCATAGCCCCCTAGTCACATGGTCACCTGTGATAATGCAGGGTACATTCCTACAGAAGAAAGATGTTAGAAAGACAAGAGAACACAAGGATAAGGCTAAATTTTGGTCCTGCGATGGCTTCAATTATCCAGAAAAGTGGCCAGTTTGGGATACCACAAGTACTGGAAAAGCGTAGTACCATCTGTGCAAAATTTATTAACACAACAATCTGTACAAAACAACCTATGCAAAAGCCTGTCTGTGGCCTGATTGCAGTCTACTAGTTTATATAAGGGTTTCCAATAAAAACAGTGTTGAGCAAGTCCATGCAAAATGCAGTAGAGCTTTCTTGATACGAGATCATAAAAAAACAATCTAAATGAAGTTGACAATTCATAGAGCAGACTCAGACAAGCTTGTAAGCATAAAAACAGTTCATAAACTAGAAAGAAAGAGGAGGAAGGCGAATGTTGACATCCCAGGTAGAGGATGGACCAATAACGACCTAGATGGAATCCGACCCATTTTGATATATGGAGAACTAACTGGACAGAGACTTGTATGGTTAGCCTGTCACCAGGCCCACAAAAAGTAATAAGCAAATAGCTAACGAATGTCTAATGCCTATCTCTTTCAAAGAAACACATGGACATGGAGTTTCCTAATGATGGACAAGTGGCATATTCAGATAAATCATGAGATTTATAATTTTAGCTGCTAATGTTTCCTAATTCTTGATAAGTTCAAAACAATTTTTACTTTCTGGAAAAGACGTTAAGGAGATTTTTTTTCATATATACTCCAGCTCAAGACATTAGATAAAACATTTGAATAGAATATGATCTAGAGTTCTAGACAAATATACACCTATCTTTTTTCAAAACTAAAATCTTATGAGAAAAGTACAGTGCAATAGCATTGATGTTTCAGACCACAAAACTGACAAGACAGTAATAAAGTCTGAGTAATTAAAGGTTAAAGAAGAATGATCAATCTTGCAGAAGATACACAAAATAAGATGCATTATCATTATCAGTTATAGATTAGAAGCATATCCTAAGTGGGAGTGTGTGTGAGTTTTTTTCCCACGTCTCCTGCATGTTCAATATAAAAGAAGCAGCATATCCTATCACCAATATAGGCAGCGCTTACTCATGTCGCACACTTAAATACTCTGTTTGCAGCAATTATAATAACCTGCATGACATGTGAGCATCTTTCTCAAAAGCAAGTACTACCCAAGCAGCAAAATCACAGCAAAAGTAAATCATACATTAAATATTTAATTAGCACATGGAAATGAACATCAATTAGTGTACCAATAAGAAGGTTTGTTTCCTCTGTCAGGAATCTTGATCTGGGCCCACCTTCATGAGATATCAAGTGGGTACTGTCTGAACAGGGACAGGCTGATTCAGCAAGAAAGGAAAACAAGACAGAACTTCAAATAAGATTGTATACAGCTAAAACTTCTGGCAGAAATCACAATAATGGAGCCACAGTTTGTCAGCCCTCTATGGTCCCAAGAAGACAGGCAGTGGCAGTCCAATCATGCACTGGCTCAAGTCTGGTGGCAGTAAATGGTAGGCATCAGAACACGGAAGCAAGGATTAGGCTTGACAATATATCTTGGAGGAGCCTATAAACCATTTATCCACATTAATTGGCTAAGATGGCCAAGGGACTGGGCCCTCCACATGCCACTACAACAAAGCTTACTTGAACTCAACAACCACACGAATATACCCAAAGATGATAAGCACATCCCAGATTACCTCCAGAAATGACAGTGATGGTTACAGCTATGGTGTTAACATTTGCACAAACATGTGGAAGGCAATGCTAGAACTAGGATACACCTACCGCTCAAGTAAATTTAACAGTTAAACTAGCTTACGGGACTATTACTTCCTGATGACATTAATAACTCTCTTTTTTCCAAGTTTTGACTAGGAAACCTATGATCATTACTTCTTTCAGAAACGGGAGCAAAGTTTTTTTGGCAATCTACTACAAATCACAGCATCTCGAAATAAGGACAGAACACACAAAACACCAGCAAAATAACGCACACCACAGATTGTTCTTGGATGAAGTGGATGATACCAGTCCATAAGAAGGGCCTGTACTGCATCAGAGTACTGAGAAGAGCCTTGGGGTCCCTGCTCCATTCCAAAAGTCTCAACATTAAAGATTATCTGGACAATTTCTTCACTGGCTCAACTGTAGCTGATCACCAATTAGCCAAAAGCACTTCCAGAACTTTGTGTGATATACTTTGCCAACTGGGGTCAGATAACAGCATCCCACAACACCACAGGGAACACGCACGACCTGTTGTTTTCCTCGTAAGGCACAAATACAAGCAGCTTCTTGTTTGCTTCCAAGATCCGTTCACTTTGACCCCCAGCCCTGCATGTTCATCACCTGCAGCATATATATATATAGAGCCAGCCTCCACACACCTTCTGCATACTGAGTTGAGTGGCAAAGAAAGAACAGAAAAGCAAGCATGACTCAAGCTCATTCCAAGTCATGCTTGCAACAATTTTGGGATGGAGTTCAAGTTAAGAGGAGCAGCGACAGCTTCACCATTGAGCACCTGCCATCTCTTGGTGCAACAATAAATCACTCTAACAAGTTGCATAAGTTCATCATATCTCCATATGATCCCCGTTATAGGTGAGGTTCTCCATGCACTCTTTACGTACCTTATCATGTTGGAAAAAAAAACATCAGCAGCTGACATGCTTTCCTCTGCTTGTCTGTGTCTCAGATACTGGGAGCTGTTCCTTATAGTCCTAGTTATTTACTCCGCCTGGATTTGCCCTTTTGAACTGGCATTCTTGAGGGACTTGCCCTCTAAGCTTCTGCTAGTTGAGAACACTGTGAACAGCTTCTTTGCTATTGATATTGTTTTGACATTCTTTCTAGCTTATGTAGACAACAAAACACATCTTCTTGTGGATGATCGAAAGAGAATTGCAATAAGGTTTGTCCCTAGTTCATAACAGTTTTCTTCTCCAAAACTCCAAATTGAATATAAAAAGGACCATGCAATTCAGTTATGGAACTAACAAGTTACGATCCTTCACAGGTACCTATCAACCTGGTTCATCTTTGATGTATGTTCCACAGCTCCATTCCAACCAATCAGCCTTCTGTTTTCACACAAGGGAAATGACCTTGCTTTTAAGATATTCAATATGCTGAGGCTGTGGCGACTTCACCGAGTCAGCTCACTGTTTGCCAGGTTCAAATCCAGTACGCTTCTCTACATTTGATGATGCATGACCAATGGGACCAATTTAATTACCTTCCTTTTACCAGGCTGGAGAAGGACATAAGATTCAACTATTTCTGGATCAGGTGTTCAAAACTTATTTCTGTAAGTCTTTCAGAATTTCAGGAACAGAAAATAGGAACTTTACTTCCACCTATAAAAATTGCCAAGATTGCAAAGTGTTTACCTTTGCTCATTGGAAAAAAACCAGTTTTGATAATAACGTGAAAATCTGTGATAATAAAACGCAGGTTACTCTATTCGCGGTGCATTGTGCTGGATGCTTCAACTATATGATTGCAGACAGATATCCTGATCCAGAGAAAACATGGATAGGTGCTGTCATGCCTACTTTCAGATCGGAGAGCTTATGGACTAGATATGTTACTGCCCTTTACTGGTCGATTACAACACTGACAACAACGGGTTATGGGGACCTACATGCTGAGAACCCAAGAGAGATGCTATTTGATATCTGCTATATGCTGTTTAATCTGGGCCTGACAGCTTATCTTATTGGTAATATGACCAACCTGGTTGTTCATGGGACCAGCCGCACCAGGAATTTTGTATGTTTCTCAACTTACTTGAAAAATCAATTAATCCCAAACTCAGTTCTTCTGTTTCAGTAATAATCATTCAGGGACATTAATTTTAAATATGAACACTGTACATGCATCACAGGACAACAACTTAAGTGAGACAAGGAAACAAAAAGAATATAGAATGTCGCTATTGAACAACCTAACTCAGTGAAAAAATGTAATGTGAAACTTTATACAAATAATGCAGTTATTCATATTCATTGCCTGCCTTCTACCATGCCATTGATTAAAATTAATAATTCAACAGTCCAAAACTCTACACACTATAACACCTACTAAACTGAGGAAATCAGAGCTATTATTTAGCTTGAGTGATCCTAGACTGCAAAAGTCAAATAGTTCCAACTGGACCATCCTAATAAGTTCTTACGCCAACCCCCAGCAATAGGATTCCAATCAAATACTCAGGGGCGGGAGAATCAGTGGATGGAACCAAATTCTTGATAGTCATTACATGTTTGTGGTGTATGCCAAGTTGCTTATTCTTTAGTTGTTCAAACATTTTTAGTAACACCAACACCAACTCACCAAGAAAGAAGAATAAATTCAAGGCCAACAATATACAGAAAAGGCCAAAGCAAAAGCAACAGAATAACTAAACCCTTTACAAAATCCTTAGAAAAAAGTTTACAAAAAAGAGTTAGCTTACTTGATTTGAACCATATTGGTGATTTTGCAAATGATGCAGAGGGACTCAATCCAAGCGGCTTCAGAATTTGCAGCACGAAACCAGTTGCCTGAGAAGATAAAGCAGCAAATGCTATCTCATTTCTGCCTACAGTTCAAGACAGAGGGGCTCAACCAGCAAACCATGCTAAATGGTCTTCCAAAAGGAATTCGTTCAAGCATAGCATACAACTTGTTCTTTCCAATCATACGTCGAGCCTACCTCTTTCATGGAGTATCCAATAATTTCATTGCAGAACTCGTAATATGATCAACATTTTGGCATTTATTTAAAGCAATTATACATTCCACTGTCATAGCTGATTAAACTACTTTGGCATCAGGTAATGGAGGTGCAGGCTGAATATTTCCCACCGAAGGAAGACATAATGTTGCAAAACGAAGGGGCAGCAGATATTTACATAATAGTTTCAGGAGCAGTGGTTAGTTTTTTTTCTGTGATTAAGTTCTGAAACAAAAAATTTACTAGTTTATTCAGCAAGCTAATTACACTTTCTTTGTTGCCTCATCTGCAGAATTTGATAACAACAGTAAATGGGAATGAACAGGTAAAGGTTTCTTCATCTTGCGTCACAGTGATGTCAAATATCACTAAGGTTTCCACAGATTATGATTTAATTATCTGAAAGCAGGTGTATGGAAAAGTCGAAGAGGGAGACATGTTTGGAGAGGTTGCTGCTCTGTGTGACTTACCCCAGCCGTTTACTTGCCGCACAGCTACCCTGTCACAGCTCTTGAGAATAAGCAAGATAAGACTAACAGAGATCATCCAAGAACACAGGGAAGACAGCAATATTCTAATGAACAATCTATTCCAGGTACAACTTTATTTTTTTAGAGGAACAAAATTTATAGCAGCTAATTAAGCTATCCTGAATTCTTAACTCTTTATGTCAATTTCTAGAAGCTGAAGCTGCAGGAAAATTTACCTGAATTGAACCAACTGTACCGTAGATTCATGCCAAAGTATGAGCTACTCCGTGTCCCTCGAGAAGCTTGGTTGTTACCTCAGCCATACCTACAGTACACAGAACACAAACGTGAAGACATTAGTAAGCAGGACCCAACCTTTGATGTTGATAACAGTACAACAAAATTAGTGGCAGAAACAATCCAATTGAGGAATACGCAGCAAGAAAACAGTCATGACCGACCAAACTGCAATCGTGGGACGACAGATGGGATGTCAGGCAAAGAAGAGGGCCATGATCAGGTTCACATAAACTATGAGACTAAAAATGGAACTGAAGAGTTCTGCATTCAGATAAAATCTGAAGATTGTGATGCAGCAAGCAGCAGGCAAACAAGCCATGAAACAATGAAGCTGGGGTCTTCCCACAATAAATTTGAGGGCATAACGAAGAGAAGAAATCAAGATAGTAGTTACATAAAAGCAGCCCGGACAAGAGTTACAGTTCACGCATATCCCCATAATGCAACAGGTTATTTTGCACAGAATGGGAAGCTTATCAATCTGCCTGATTCACTGGAGGAGCTTTTAGAAATTGGACGTAAGTAAAAGTTTCAAGATTTTAATTATGACTTGGTTATGGAGTATAAATAGTATGCAGATAGCAGATGCACTCCGAAATTTACAGTACATTTTTTACATTGCAGGTCAGAAGTTTCCAGGTTTCCACCCTACAAAACTGGTCAGCAGAGACTATGCTGAAATAGATGACGTCAGTGTTATTCGAGATGGTGACCACCTATTCCTTCTTCAGATGTAGAACCAGATAGCATTAATCTAACCTAACCTAACAAAAGAAGGCTTCAAGTTCTCCAATATGGCAAACTGCGGCAAATGCAAATTGGGGTGTGCAAGTGGCTGGTGCTGATTTATTGTGAGACTGAAGTACTGCTGGCTGGCTGATGACTGATGCTGATTTGTTGTGAGACTGAAGTACTGCTGGCTGGCTGATGACTGATGCTGATTTGTTGTGAGACTGAAGTACTGCTGGCTGGTGGCTGATAAGCCAAGCGAACAGGCTGATGAAGAGGGAGACATTTTGACACATTTTACGAATTGTCTGATTATTTCTGAAATGATGAAATTATCTATTGCGCAAGAAGTAGCAGTCGCATGCAAAAGTAACGGCATCATTTGGCCAGAAGTGGATACCTTTTTTCTATTTAAAAATAAGCATCTTGTGAAATATCGGGAGTTCCTCAAAAATGAAATAGTGGACTGTAAAAACACAATGGTAATGGAAATTATTGAATAATGCATTATGATGGAATAAAAAAGGAAAAATCTGAAAGCTAGGGGTTTGGAACTATGAGAAACTCCCTGAGATGAAATATCTAGAAAAGGTTGACTTTCCTTGGCCTGCTAGGGTTCGATTCTTAGCAAAAATCTGAAAAGGTATATTTAGGGAGGACATTTCTTGTCTCTTTGTTCCTTTTTGGATCATGAAACTATTTAAATTTCAAACTAAGTAGAAGTAGCTCAAACAGTTTAAGTGACTGAGAGCAGGTGTCTAAGTACGGAGTAATACCTAGTCTAAGACTTGTATTACAATAGAATAGCAATATTTCTAACTTAACCATAAACAAAAAAAAAATCAGCAACACAATTAAAGAAGAAGAAAGGGGTTGAACCACGAGTACACCCACACGAAGTTTATAGAGATTACATGTGCGCCCGTGATTAGACAAAAGACGAGCAGAATTGCCCATTAGTGCTACAGATCATTTTATCCGGTCAATGTAACTCAGTATGAAGTAACCCCACCAATAACACCACACATTTAATTTTAGAGACAGGCTCATGAATATAGTCAGACTTGAAGGTAAATATAGGACCAGATAGAACTCACTTCAAAAACTGTTCAGTCACAATTTTTTACTTCCGATTTCCCATTTTAGGGTATTTTCCATATATTACTGAAAAAGAATATCACAAATGACACTCTGACCAAGCGACCATACAAAAGCAAGCCTAAGCATTTTCCACAAGAGACAAAGACCCAAACCTTGACGTGCAAATATGTGGGCTAGGTCGCTAGGAAGTAATAAGATCAGCACAGCCCTTTGAATTTTCATTTCAATCATGGAGCCCCGTTTAAAACACGGAAATTCCCTCGATTTACACATGAATTGAACTGTTGGCAGCCTTAAATGACGGTGCAGAACTGGACCAAACCAGCCCCTACGACGACAAACCAGGCCCGAAATGCCAAAGCCTGTTCAGACCACAAACAGTGACCAGACAAAAATTCCTGACGAAACCAACACGAAAATGTGCGTTCCCTTTCCCTAGTCCCCCTTTGGGCTTGCGCCGCCCGGAATAGGATGCGAATCGGAGAACGATTCTCCTAAATTTAACAGACAGGTCATAACAGCAACAACTAACAAACGAGAGCGCTCCGCTCATCACAAGTGGCGCCACGCCCAGCACTCAACGATCCGAGAGGGGCGGGCAGCAGATTCGAGCGCCGGGGGTGGGGAGGAGCAGGAGCCGCGCGTGGTAGGTCACCTGAATGGGTGGAAGGGGCAAGGAGGCCTGTCGGAGCAGCGGCGCGCGTGGGGTTCCGGATTCGAGACCGACGGCGAAGGAATCTCGAGAGTGGCGGTAGGCCAGGCCACCGGTAGGCACGCACTCTCGGCAGCCGGCGCGGCCGGCACCGCTGCCCCTCGAGAATGCGGGCGGGCGAGCGCGCGGCACGCAGGGTCCACGACGAGTCGACGACGGATAACGAGAGGCGCCGCCGGTCGGGTCGTGCGTCGTGGAGCGGGGCAGCCATCATCACTCACAGATGGAAAAGGAACTGAAACAAAAGGGAGATGGGCTTCTGGCCCTTGTATCGTTCGTCGTCAAATTTGCTCGTGCGGCCCATCGCGCCTCCACGGCCACGCACGAGCCCCGAACGTTGCTGAACTTGCCCGATTCAGTGAGTCTCGCTGGAGAGGCCTAGTGGCCAACCCAAAAAGGCCGAGACCGCGTGCCTGTTGTGCTGGGCCTAAATCAGGACGAGCGCCAGTAACGGGCCTAATTTGATTATACTATTCACCAGTCTCATGCTGAAGCGCTCTGGCTGAAGCTGAATATATATCTCACTCCCACGAGGACACGACAGGGTTCAGCAAGCGCATGCAGCTGCTCACCCATTTGGTAGCAAGCCTACTACTAGGCATACCACCGTCCAAACACAGTACTAGCTGACTAGCTGTGGGCCCGGGATGGCGGCTGGGCGCAGCACACAGCAGCGTTCTGCATGCTGGGTTGCTTTGTTGGTGAGGCAGGGAGCAGGCATCAACGCGTGCGTCGGGTATGGGTCTAGTCTATCTAGCATGCCCGCCCAGGCCGGTCACGGCCAGCTGGGGACCACTTGCCGCCGTACCGGATCGGTCGTGGAGTGGATAAAAATGGATATGCCGCGGCAGCGCCCTTCGTTTGTATTTGGGGGTGTTTAATTCCAAAAAAAAATTTCACCAAAATTTTTCTCAAGGGAATCTTACATGCAGTAAACGTGTGTTAATGACAAACTCATTCCATAACCCCAAGTAACTTTGCGAGACGAATCTAATGAGCCCAATTAGGCCATGATTTGCAATAGTGATACTACAGTAACCATCCGCTAAATATTCACTAATCATGAATTAATTACCATCATTAGATTCGTCTCGCGATTTCCATGCGAGATCTATAGCTTTATTATTAGTCTACATTTAGTACTTCTAAATGATAAGATTCTCTTGCAAAATTTTTCACCAAAATTTTTTCACGGAATTGAACACCCCCTTTGCCGCAGAGATGGCCGTGATGTCCGGGCCTAAGCTTTGGCCTTTGGGTTAGTTTTGTTTGTATCCACATGCTCGTTGCTCGATGCATACGAGCTATGAACGATAAACCTGAAAAAAAAAATCAAGTTGTGAGCCTGCAAAGATATGGGACAACGAGAAGAAGTCGAGAACGAGCTGGTGATGTCTTTCTTATCTGCTCGGGTCCAACAATAGTAGCTTGTATACTTAGCCGATCCTTCGTGGTGTCCTTTTGCTGTTTATATCGTGCGCTCTATGTTGTACGTTGTTCGAGTGCATGGAGCCATATGGACATTGCTTGGCTTCAGCAGTTCAGGGAAATTAATTTCTTTTATTCTTCTTTTGGGCGACAAAGAATGTGTGTTTTCTTAGCCAGGGAAAGTGAGTCGCAATGTCTGAGAACCCCAACTGCTCAAATTACAAATCGGTTAGTGTATTGAACCTGAGAGACTGATCGGTGCTTCGTGGAGCTGGACTGCTAGAAAATGAAGATCAGTGGCGACGCGGCCAGCCACCGACGCGATGTGACTGCGAGCCGCCTGATGCGATTGCTAGGGCCGGCACTGGCGGCGAGAAGAGCAGGAGCGCGGCGGTCGTGGCGCTGGCGCATGCCGGCAGGCACGCGGAGATCGTTGAGCACTTCCGCAGGACGCGGAAGGAGGGGGTTCTCGTGAGCCGGTTCGTGCTCCCAAGTCCCAAGCGTGTTCAGAGTTGCGTCGGCCTACGGGACAGCAGGATCAGGATGCTCCGGCGGCGACTGCGGAAACAAAAAGACGTCCGACGGTTCGTTCCTCTGGTTTTTCTGCCGACGCTCGTGAATCGTGATGGCCTTCAGTTCAGGCCTTTGGCGGCTTGGGCTCTTGGCCTGATTGTGATTGGCCTGTATGTATTGTATGTATAACGTATACATACATGGACTTGGGCCCCTTCCTTGCTTGGGCCCTCGGCCGGCGCACAGACCTGCCTACCCCTAGGGCCGGCACTGTGCTCAATCGACAAATATTGAGTTACTAGAGGATTTGCAAATTTTGACAGAGGTCAGCTGGCCCCAACAAACAGATTTCCTAGCATAGCGTAGCTCATGAGTTACCAGGATTCAGGCAAACACGTCAGGAGACCGGGTGGCGCCCTTCCTATAGGGTTTCAAAACATAAGGATCTGAAACTCGTGAGCTTGAATTCATGAACGCATTAACAAAGAAAACACATGAAAAAGTGGAGATGCCTAGTGCGCTAAAAAAATATGAGGTTTACTAAGCTCATAATTGTTTTTAGTGTGGAATTTGGGCATAGGAATGCAATTCGTGGGGATTTTGACTACTCAAATTTCTCTGTTTTTTATATTGTTCTAAAGGACCTTAATATGAAATATTTTATGAAATAAATTTCTCAGAATTTCGTATGGCAGTCTAACAATCTCGATGTGAGTACGTGACCTCATGGTGCTAGCTACATTTTAACGGTAACATTAAATATTTTGCATCGGTGTCATAGAGAGAATATAATGATAATTTGCCCACTATAAAGTTAAAACGATATAGCACATGCTCTCATATAGTCATATGCTGAACCTGAACAGTCTTTTCTTCTTTCTTTGATTATTTGGCCTTGTTTAGATTGGGCCAATTTAACTGAATTCAATGATTGGAGATGCATTGGGAATTTAAAAAGTAGAGAGGGGATACATAGTTTAATGCGTTGCTTTTTGATTAAATTGGTGCCTTTTNTCTTCGTGTGCTAAAGATACATGGATGTCCTCATCTGATATTGTTACATCCCCTGCCTCCTGCTGAAAATACTCAAGTATCAGTTCAACCGCTTTTAACATATCCAGGAGTAGAGAAAAGTTCAAGTGATTTGTCGGTCATGTCCTCTAAGGAGTTGAGAGTGCTTAATGCCAAGATTTTGGTGTTCGAAAATCTAACAGATGTGATGTCACTGCGCCTAGAGCACTGTCCAAATCTGGCATTTCTTTCATTTGAAGGCTTCAGTCAACTCCTCAATTTAAGAAAGATGGTGATCGTCAGTTTGGAAAGTTCGGCTTTGTGCCAAAAGCTACGGCGGATGGGAAATCCGGTAGCACTTAAAAGATGGATCCTTTGTGGATCAACCCCCCCCACTTGTTTGTCTTGTTTTAAAGAGCTTGCTTTGCTAAAGTTGTTCCTTGTTAAACCCTTGCATGAGAAAAATTAGCTTTATTGCAAATTTAAACCTTAGCCTTATTCCTTGATCTATCATATGCATAATTCTGTGTTAACCCCTCCGTGGGTGTGATTGGGCTTGTTGAGTACTTTTGTACTCACCCTTGTTGTTGTTAAATCCAGAAGAAGACCCGGCCTTTGTTGAGGACGCTGAATAGGTGGTCGCTTCCGCACCCAGCTTTGCCTGTGGAGTTTGGTCCCGCCCAAGATGGCTTCGCTGTCGCAGAACTCTGATCCCTTGGTTGAACCGGTCTGGTTCATCCTTTGGCTTACCGCCATAGTTTACCTTTTAGCAGTTCTAGTTTGTATTAGGTGCCCGCTTCCTCGTGGGCTGTAAGTTTCTGTATCATCTGTTGAATAAATGTGTATCAGCCTCCTGGGACTGATAATTTGTATCACATTTAGTCTCTGCTTAGGCAGGGGCGCTTCACAAGTCTTCACGCAAATCAAGACCATCTGTGAGAGAGACAAGTGGGTCATGGGATGCTATGATAGAAAATTGCATTGGGGAGTATAGTTTCTTGTGAGTGGAGTCTTGACGCTAAGACTCTATGAGTGGAGTCTGGGTTGGGACTGCCCTAACCTGAACATTGTTTAGCCCAAATCCCAAAGAAGCTGCTGGTGTCCTCAATCCTCATGATCTACTAGACCGAATCTCTGATCCTGAGCGTCCGTTCCTGTCCGGACGGTCACACCGCCAACATTTCCCGCCCAATAAAAACCCAAACCCCCACCGCCCACCACCGCCGGCGGCGGCGCCGCCGAGATGGAGCTCTCCGCCGCCTTCGAGGAGCGCGTCCAGCAGATGGAGGACACCCGCAACCACCGCCTCGCCCTCCTCCACGTCTCTCCCGCTGCTCCCCTCCTCATCGATCCCACCTCTCCGAACCCTAGCTCTTCGGCCTCACCGGCGGCGCCTCCGTCATTCCTTCCCTTGCCTTCTTGCGCAGGCCGAGAAGGAGATCCAGGCCGCCAAGTCCCGCATTCTCGCCGCCAAGCTCGCCTCCGCGCGCCGGCTCGAGCGCCGCCGCCTCCTCCTCGAGCGCCGCGCCGCCGACTTCGCCTCCCGTGCCCTCGCCGCCCGCGCCGACATCGACGCCGCGCGCTTGCGCTGCCACGCTGTCGCCCGCGACCTCAGGTAGGCAAGCCACCAGCGATCCTCCCGTCTCAGTATCTCACTGTCTCTTCCACCACCCGAAACCCCGGGGCGTTTCGTTTTTTAGTTATTCCACATCTGCATTCTCAAATTTGGCTCGCAGCTCGGTGAGGGATGAGATTGAGGAGGCGGAGCGGAAAGAGGAGGACTGGGACCGCTTCTACGAGGCCAAGAAGAAGGAGATGGAGGAGTTCCAGGCGGTGTCGCGGCAGTTCGAGGCGGAGACTCGCGACGAAGTGCAGAGGCTGAGGGATTTGGTATCTCAAGTATGGTCCCAATCCTTTGCATCCATAAACTATGAGCTCATTATGGTTCCTAGCTTGTTTACGTTTAGCCTAATTGCAACTGGTAACATCGGCATCAGGTGAAGCTGGTAAATTGTTAATTCTGTTCAGATTGGCATGCTCAAATCAAATGGCAACAGGGTAGGGGTGTTTAATAGGTTTTGGTCTCTAGCCAGTAGCTTGTCCTCTGAGTTTAAAACTAGCCAGTGGTTTGTAGTTTATTCATTGATCTTTGTTGGCCGGCCCAATGGAATGGACCACTGGGCAAGCTGGAAGCTACCTCTTGCCATCTAGTTAAAATGTTGCCTTGCCATTTCATTGCAATTCAGATGGACCAGATCAATGCGGATGATAAATTCTTGGGCCATGGTTGTTGCCTCCTGAGACGGGTTTGAATTTTCAAGCCTGTGTTGGTCTGCACCAAAATTTGTGGTTTCGTTATTCAAACAGGAATAAAAAAACAGCATGAGCTATGACTTCTGTGAAGATCAAGAAAGGCTAGCCGGTGTTTGATTGGGCCTGTCGCTTACTAGTTTATATAGTATGAACATTAAACAAGAATGTGTTATGCTGTCAAATGGTCTGCTGATATATTATATGTGTCACTTATAAGTGATGGCAGCATCGAGAAGGTGGCTATACTTGGATCATAAGTAATTATCAATGTTAGATTCAGAGAATATGTTTCTGTGACAGTCAAAATTTGGCTTCTCTGCAGCTCGGTTCACTTACAGCATTGAAAGACTTGACAGTTTATAGCTGTGACTGGCTCACTTCATTGGAAACCTTGCCATCCCTCAGGAACAGGTAGCAAGAAATAGCTGTTCATGGAAGCTTTATGTATAATTTATCTGTTGCATCTTGGTGGATTTTCTATCAGTCCATCTTATCAGGTAGCTATTACTTTACTTGCCCAATGGAACAAAACAATTCATGAGTCATGGACCATGGTCTGCACATAACCATTAACTTCACAAGCATCCAAATAACATTAATATGAATTTAAAAGACAACCTGTTCTTGTATATAAGAATCCACCCTCCTAAGAAATTTTTGATTGGTCCATTTTGTTAGGTTTGCAGTGCAATGATATAGTGCAGTAGCTAGGAACTATCCAAAATAATATACAGTTCAAGATCTACTGGTCTGAACCAATGAATAGAGAGCCATTGCTCAAGATCCCATCAAGCTTTTGGCTACATTGTTTTTTGCCATTGTCTGTGATTGTGCCTCATATGGGGCCAAAACTTTGTTCTGCTGATGCTGTAGATTTGTATCTGTATCTGATTAACGGATGGCTACTACTGTAATGGTTACAGCTGAAATCTACGCTGCAAGAGCTGCAGAGCAGCGAGATGTACTCAAACAACACCGAGATTGCTGCTGCAGAAGCCAGGAAGTCTGATCTGACTGCTAAGAAGGCGAAGCTGGACGAGAGCCTGGCTTCAGCCCACCAGTTCAGAGCACTGCTTCAGCAGCAGCTCCAGAAAGCCTTCCAGTCACAGGTTGGGGATCAAGAAACAGCCCAAGCTACCATTTGAGCTTCAGGTCCAATCCTGCATAAGGAAAGTGAGTGAGGACGCCTGTGCGGGTACGTCCAGTGACTTCTTTCCGCTTCATGTTTGATGCATTGGTTGTACAGATGAAGTAAATCTGATAGGTACCAAGAAACATTTTTTTTTCCTATGACCATATCGTACCTTTTCACGGCAACGGAAGCCTGATACTCAATTGTTTTACTTTCATTGCAATTGCAAGGATTGATCAGAATTCATGAGGCGCGTGCTTGTGCCTTCACCATGCAGCAAGCGCGAAGCATATATACTCGCCACATTTGCTGCAGTATCTTTGGCAAAGCGTGAGCCTTTTTTCACCACCCCAGTGGTCAGTAGATTGGATTGGTACTGAGCACTGCTGCCGCAAAGTGTGCAGCGTACTCGTCTCATCAATGTGTGTAGGGCTATAGTCGCCCCCGTTCGCGTATTTGCATGCAGCCCAGAGGCAAAGTGGAGGCTTTAGGGTTGGTGCCCCTCTCCAACTACTCACGCACTTGTACCGTCTCGTTAAATGCTGCTGCTGCACATGAGGAAGAAGCTTTTCTTGCCATGTCAGGTACGAATAGTCCGTGCATTGTAGCGCACAACGAAATGAGGCTGTAATTCATAAATTCTGCCAAATAAATATCGTGCCAGGGGCTAGAGACAAAGAATGATACAGAACACAGTTAATAGAGTCACGGCCATATACACCCCCCGTGTGCCTGAGGTTTACTGATTCAGAGTTCGTCTTCAACACACAAGATTAGGCATTTAAATGAAAAGGAAGAAAAAGATTAATTTAAAACAAAAAGGGCACATTGATTAAACAGCACTAAACCCACAGTTTTTTGTGAAACCAAGTGGTTGCTCACCGTCACCGCACCTACTGCCACAGGTTAACACACTCACGCGACACCTATATACAGCCACTTAGATAACCCTTGTTAATTATTACACGTGTTCACTCAAGAAAAATAACTTTATTTCCCGTCGCCCTGACGTCAGATCACACACGTTGATCGTGTAAGGCTATCCGCACTCGTCGTACTCTATTTTCATCCTCTAAAAGGAATATTCTATCCTGCTCATCGAGATTCTCTCTTCTATACTCGGCTCTCCCGCACCCATCATTCTCTATATCTCATACTCTATATCAACTAACAACTAACCCAGCATGTGGACCCACACGTCATACTTTCATTTTCCTTTTTTTCCTCACCCTGGCTTGATACTGGACGCGGAGTACATCCGCTTGCAGTACCGTGTCGGCAGCGGAACGCTACTTTAGCGTGTCGTTTGCAGTAGCCTGCTGCAGCAAATTTTACGCTACCAGCGTACTGCATGCAGCATACCGTTTCGTTTACCACACCCAGTGCGGATAGCCTAAGCTGTGGCAGAGACGGGAGAACGCAATGGAATACTCCGGCACCTCTATCACTTAAAACCCAGTGGATAAAATCCCCGTTGCAGGAAAGTAGACAGTTCAGAATGGGCGCACGCATATGTAGTACTCCGTATATGCTATGGCAGTTGAGAAGGAGATAATCGGATCGATGGTCTATTTTTTTTTTTATTTGGGCAAACTGAGACTTCCATTAATTCATACCAGGGTTACAATCTTTGTAAGCCATTTCCCTTATCCATTCCGGATCGATGGTCTATTGGGAAGTAATCTAACAGACAGTACAAACTTGCTCATTTGCGTAACCAAATACCCACGTACGTCCATTGTTTAGATAAACAAGCCATTCTCAGCAATCCAACAAAGAAAAACAAGTGATGCATAGATATATACTGATCGACAAAACATTTACACGTCATGAGTCCTCTTTTTGTTATCGGCGCGTTCTCTTTCAAAAATGGTGTACCACAAACAGAAACATATTTCGTACGTTGTTTGAAGTGGGAAGGTACAATGTTCCTTTTGGCATGTACAAAAGTCATACACTCTACAACCAACTCTACTTTGAATAGATAATAACACATCGTATTTGTTGTCAATCGAGGAAATAAAAACTAGACATGTAGAAACTACCACGCGGAAAAGAAACACACATATCCACATTTCGATCAATCTTTCTATTAACAACATGCACATGCATGATACATCCACTCTTTAGATAGAGAAGCCATCTGTCACACCCTAGCAAAGAAAAACAAGATGTGTACGGATGCAAATCGACAACACTTTTCATCCCAATCTCCCTGAGTCGTGGTGTCTATTGAGAAAAAGATTGACCATATATACCACACCATTTAAAGTTTGTTCGGAGGAAACCATCCTTCTTTTTCAAACTGACCACTTTTCCTCACTTAACTCCCACGTGATCATAGATATCAAACACTTAGGTGCCTGTGCCTCAGGGATGAAACTGTGCCCTAAACTTCAAGTGATTGGCGGTGCCCAGTCGTCCTCCTTACATATGCAGGTACACTATAGATAGATAATAACAATACGTCTCAAATCAAGCAAAAATTAAACAAAACACGAAATAGAGAAATGGAAGTACATATATTTTGATATGCCTTTTTTTTTATAAAAACCACATCAACATTTGTTAGATAGATAAGCCATCATTTACACCACTATTAAGACAAGTATGAAATCGAAAAATGCAAGCCGACAAAATATTCACATACCATAGACTCCATTTTACACAATATCTCTCTATGCAATATAGCATCGGTAGGAGCCACCAATGTTAAACCATTTATATCTCATTTCAAGGAGAAGTGTATCATCGCCTGTTTAGATAGACTCTATGCCATTTCCGCAATTTAGTCTTCACGCAATAGCAATATCAAACAACCCGTGGCCTAGGGACGAGTACCGCAGTTACTTCTCGATCCATTTTAGCATGCATATACGTCCAACCTCTGGATAGGCGAGTCATTGTCACACCACCGTTAAAGAAAAGCCACTGTAAAATGAAAATGTTACCATCTTTTTTTTTTCAAATTCATCGAGTCTCTTTATAATCCACTCCCACACGTCATGCAAATATCGAACGGCTGTCAACCTAGGGTCGGCTACCTAGACTTCACTCTTCACACCCCTCCCCCCTCCTCAAGAAAGAAGAGTACAACAACCACCTAAAAACTCAATTTGTCAACACTGCACAGTTGTCCTACATACATATATAAATATACTTTAGATAGATAATAACAAAACATCACTAACAAGTAAAATAAAACTAAGCAAGAAAGTATTGCCGTATGAAAAATAAAGAAGAAAACTACATATATTTGGATATGTCTTTCTATCATCAACAAGCGCATATGTCCATTCATTAGATAGATATGCCATCATTTACACCGCCGCTAAGAAAAGCAAGATATAAGTAGACGCAATTCGGTAAGATATTCATGTATTAAATATCCCATTTTATCACGATATCTCTTGCCAATATATTCGGTGTACGTTGCCAACATTTAATAACTTAGAACACATCTAAAGGAGGGCACCATCCTCTTTTTCGGAAAGATCATGCTTTTCCACAATTCACTCCCGCACACAATGACAAATATCAAACGGCTAGCGACCTCGGGTCTGCACCGTGGTTGGGGAAGGTCTGCACCGTGGTTGCTTCTCCACGCCTTTTTCTATCACTAACACGCACATACGTCCATTTTACAGATAGATACACCGTCCGTCTCGCCACCATTGAGAAAAAAAGGCGCTTTAAAAGAGAAATGTTCCATCTTTTTTTCGAGCACACCTAAATCTTTTCTGTAATTCACTTGTGGCATGCCGTTACAAATATCAAACGGCTAGCGTCCCCTGTCCGGCCGCCGAAACTTCACTCACCCCCGGTCGACACTCCACAGTTGTCCGTTGCAACCCGCGGGCCTGCCGCCGGTGTGGAGGTCCGCCCGCCCGGTCCCTGTTCTATTATAGTAACCACAGGAGCAAGGTTTACAGGCGAAGAGAGGGAGAGGGAGAGGGGCAGGAGGAGAGGGACCAGGGAGGGGGGAAGCCGCGGCGCAGTCTCTCTCGCAACGGCAGTGCAGGGCAGAAGCTGCTGCCCCTGGCTGCGTCCGTCGCGTGCAGCGTGCGCCCCGGCCCCCTTCTCTTTTGCTCGCCTGCCTCTGCCTCCCCTGCTTCCTTTCCTCCCCCACCCGCCCCGAGGAAAAAGCTTTTTTAAAAATCACTCCCACCTCGCCTCGCCCGCTGCGACAGCGCATACGCCCCGCCTCCCCCTTCCCGTTGCGTACACCGTATGTATCTACGGTGACGCGGGGGGCGCAGTGCGGTGCGGGAGGACGAGCGAGCGAGGGTTTCGTCTCCGGCGGCGGCGGGCGGCGGGGGCGGTGGATCTGGGAGGGATGGGGAACCGGATAGGCGGCAGGCGGAAGGCGGGGGTGGAGGAGCGGTTCACGCGCCCGCAGGGGCTCTACGAGCACAGGGACATCGACCAGAAGAAGCTGCGCAAGCTGATCCTCGAGGCCAAGCTCGCGCCCTGCTACCCGGGCGCCGACGACGCCGCGGCCGGCGGAGGGGACCTCGAGGAGTGCCCCATCTGCTTCCTGGTAAGCACGCGCGGGGAGATCTCCCTCCCTCGCTCACTCCCCTTCTCTCCCTCCCTCCTGCTTTCCCCTCCTGCGAATTCCGGCGGTCGCGTTTGCCCGTGGCTCCAGTGTCCGAGCGCGGGTGGCGTGGACGAAAGGGAAGCTTCACTGGCGGGGGTTTATTTGGTCGATTACCGGTTGATTCTGTTGGATTTCCGAGTGCCGTTGCCGGGATTCTGTTGCTGCGGAGGTCGATGAGCCGCGCACGTGGTTCTCGATGGTGTTTGTTCTGGAAGCTCCTAGGACCAGGGTTTCAGTACACTTAGGCACGTTTCTAGGCTAATAGCACAATTTGTCCTCTAGTTCTGCAAAGTGCAGTTACAGTGGCATTCGTATTTTTGTTCTGTGCGCGTCTGTTTGTATCCGACTGCACTGCTTCTGCACGTACATTGTGAAAAATCCGATAGAGAGATTCTAGTCTGCGTTCCTGGAAGCTCTTAGGACCAGCAGAGGTTTAGTCCAGTCGCATGTTTTCATGACTTTACTGTTTTTGCCTGATACCATGAATTGCCAACAAGTATCGCAAAGTGCAGTAATGGTAGCGGTGTTCTGTATGCCTGTGTTGGTATCAGCTCCACTGCTAGGACATCAGTATACACACATTATGCAAAATGTGCTAGTGTGCTACTATGTTGTCCTAAGATTGTTTTTATACTACATAGATGCATTGATCATGTTCGTTAGAGAATTTTCTCAGTTTCTTTTGGATGGATAACTGCTGTGCTATATACGAAGTTTTGAGTGCCAATGTGCCATTGATGTTATAATTCCTAGAGCTGTGGCTTAAGTTTGTTCTATTGTTCTATGTTCCTATGTGATGGTACTGTTGTAACATGCATGCCCGTCGCTTGAAATGGGTAGTGCTCCTGTGGGATGGGTGTATCACGAGCCTTGCAAGAAACTGACCTAATTCCAAACCAAATAATTTTCCCTGTGCCAAGGCATTGGACACTTGTGACTTGAAAGCTATCAAGGCTCCTGCCATATATGAGCATGTGTCTATGCTGGATGTGATTTGTTTTTGAGGATATGCTCAATGGTATTGTGGCTCTGCTCTTGCGAACTGGAATTGATAATCTTATTGCCATTGATTTGGTTATCTGAAAGGTTATGCATGATTCTATTGGATGCAATAATTGTTGTTCATAGATATAGGTAGCCCATTCCAAGCTCATAAAGAAATCTGGAAATGATGTTAATTTTGCTTGCATTTACATGGCTTTGTTAGATGTTTTTGGCATAACTGTAATTGGACAGGTACTGCAATTCTAGTGCATTTGATCACTACCTTCCTAGATAGTGGAGGAATTTTTGTCAATGGTAGTGAAGAGTAGGATGTGCTATTGCGTTCTTAGAAGTATTTTAGCATTCGGGTTATTGGGGTTTAACAATAAAACTCAGTTGCTTTTCTGGAACTACTCTCTGATTTCTCCTCGAATCCTTCCCTGAAAGATATTTTTCGTGTATTGCAGTACTACCCAAGCCTCAACCGTTCAAAATGTTGCTCGAAGGGGATATGTACAGGTAATACATCTTCCCTACAATTGATCCATCCATCCATCCATCCATCATGTGGAAATATCCCTTACATATCTTGTCTTGGCGTTTTTACAGAGTGCTTTCTTCAAATGAAACCAACTCATACTGCTCGGCCTACACAGTGAGTATCCTTTATTCCATGTATTGTCCTAGTCTCATATTTTTTTGGTTATCTACATGCCTTCCCAATCTCATGAAAAATACTTAACCAATGAAGATGCCCATTCTGCAAAACGCCCAATTATGCTGTGGAGTATCGTGGTGTGAAAACAAAGGAGGAAAGGAGCATAGAGCAGTTTGTAAGTCTTTATTTTTATCATCTTCCATTTATAAGTTGCCAATTTGTATATAATATTTAGACTGCAGTATGCATCTTCTTTAGCTTATATATAATATATCGCAGGAAGAGCAGAAAGTCATAGAAGCACAGTTGAGGATTCGCCAGAAAGAAATTCAAGATGAAGAGGCTAAGATGAAAAGAAAACAGAGTAGGTGTTCTTCTACCAGGACGGTAACCCCAACGAAAGAAGTGGAGTATCGAGATATTTGCAGCACATCCTTTTCAGGTTAGCAACGGATGTGACTAACATGCTCACTTCATAATGCTATCTTTCTGCAACTTAATTTGATAACCTACAATGCTATACTGTCATGTCCTTTGCAGTACCATCATATCAATGTGCTGAGCAAGGAACTGAATGCTGTTCATCTGAACCTTCATGCTCTAACCAGGCTAGCATGCGGCCTTTCCACTCTAGGCACAACCGGTATGTTTATGTTATCTCTTTGATGTTTCATATGAAAACGTTCAAGCTTTCTTCGTTGCAACTTGGAATTTGCAAGTTTAGATGTACCGAGACAGTCTTTTATGTTGGCAATAAAGTATGTCTAACCGTTAATATCAAATTGGCATCTAACAAGCAATGCCACCTGTTTTTGCTGACAGCGATGATAACGTTGACATGAATCTGGAGGATATGATGGTTATGGAAGCGATTTGGCGTTCCATTCAGGTTGGTAGGAACTATTTTACAAGAATATATACAGTGCACTGAATTGAATAATATTATGAATGCTAATTCACTGGACCAGTTATTATGTAGTGGTTTTCTGTGAGCTGCGCAAACATAGGCTAACATTCCCTTGAAATAGAAGTTTACCGACTTACAGCATTTGTAGTTAAAGAAAGCATGGTGAAAGTCGGATGCGTAGTTATATGCCTGTCTTGAAAAACAAATAGGGTTGTGCTATAACAAATGAACTTATGACTTGTCATAAAAACCTTGCATTTGTCTGTTGCAATGCTAACATGCCGAAGTGATTTGCAGATAAGCATAATCATTTTACTGGCTCATTGTGATCCACAGTTTGGTTATTCGATGTTCTTTTGCTACGAATCTCGGCTTTGTTCTGAATGTTAAGTTGAATTGATTGTGTTATGATGATTGCATGAGTTTACTTTAACAACTCCAGACTTTTATCCAATTGTGCAGATTTCAGACATGCCTTTTTTTGTGCTAGTTTAGAGAATGGAAGTGGAGTTGTGTTGCATGAATGAAACTAGGGCTATTTGTGAACAATCCTATTGTCAAACTGTCTTGTCTGCGACCACTCTTGGCAAAAAAGAGCAACATAAAAAACTTAGCTATTCTATCATTTTTTGGCTGCCTGATTTGTAGCCAGAATGCTGGCTAATAAAAAGCATACTGCAGTAGTTAGTTTTGAACCAGTATCATGATGGAGTAATATCTGTTCTATACACCATTTGTTTGATCTGTGCAACTAAATCTGATGTGCAGTATTTGACCTTGTGCTGTGAGAAATTGCTTCTGGCACTTTCTTCTTTGTTTCATTTTAAATAGCCTTTTTCAGGGCATACAAAGGTAGAGTAACTAAGCTAAAACGATAGTGATCTCGCTTAATTTGTGTGCAGTCTGCAGTTGTCTTATTGTTATAAAGATTTATGCTTGCATAAAGTTTCTTTTTTTGTGCCAAGAGGTAATGGTAATATTGATGAGATCCTTCTAAAATTCCTTTTGAGATTGGTTTTTTGTTAACTGTATTAAATGAAAACCATCATGTTGACTCTGAGATTTATGTATTTACCATGTCAAAGCAAAGTTTATATCTGTTTCCTTTTTTACTACTTTAGCAGGAACAAGGACATCTAGTAAATCCTGTTTGTGGCAACTACTTTCCTGTAATCGAGCCACATACACGTGAAAGACAGGCATTTCTTCCAGCTGCTCCTCTAGAAATGCCTCATCCTGGTGGATATTCATGTGCGGTTGCGGCTTTGGCTGAGCACCAGCCACCCAGCATGGATTTCTCTTACATGGCTGGCAGTAGCACATTCCCAGTCTATGACATGATCCGCCGACCATGCAACATGGCCGGCGGAAGCATGTGCGCTGTTGAGAACGGTTCACTAGACACCTGGAGCGGGATCGCATCAAGCTCCAGCAGAGAAGTGGTACGAGAGGAGGGAGAGTGCTCGACCGACCACTGGTCGGAGGGTGCGGAGGCGGGAACAAGCTATGCTGGTTCGGACATCATGGCCGATGCTGGGACGATGCAACCATTGCCTTTCGCCGAGAATTTCGCCATGGCTCCAACCCACTTCCGTCCGGACAGCATCGAAGAGCAGATGATGTTCTCCATGGCCATGTCGCTAACAGAAGCTCATCATGGTAGGGTGCACGCGCAAGGGATGGCATGGTTGTAAGTTGTAGCTCTAATTTTGACTCTTCGCTGCCTGCCCGCCCCTTTCTGTTGCGCCTGCCCCCCACCCCAAGCTTCTGCTTCTTTTTGCCACCTCTTTTGGCATTTTGTTCTTTTGTTTTTTCTTTCTTTCTTTTTGCATGTGTTGCTTCATGGCTTGATATAGATCTTGCTATAGCCGTCCATTGTCATTGCTTATATGTATGTAAAATGGAATATGTGGAAATAGAAAAAGAAAATGGGTCAGAAGTTGTTTTGCTGGTAGGATGCGCAGTGTGTTTTCGCATTGCGCTCAGCATTCAGGATGTCGCAGCTTTGGCTTTGCAGGTAACTCCTACTGGCCCTTGGGAGTGGAGGTGGGGCTTCTAACTATTCTGGTTCAATTGACATGCTCTTGAATCTTGTGTAAAGTAGGCCAGAGCAGTGGATGTAAAGATCTGTTTGTCTGTATCCAAAATTCATCTAGACTCTGAACTGATTGAAGGTTAGGCTAACTTTCATGCTTCGATCTGTTTATGATCCTTTATGCTTATGGTTTCTACTCCAGGCAAAACTTATCCGAATTGTAGAAACAGTTTCAGCTGAACTGGTGAACCATGGCCTGGCACGCAGGCGGCAGGCTACAAACGGTGCCCAGCCGTACCATGGGTACAGTTATTTTCAGCATCGAGCATGTTGAACCGGTGGCGGACGACATGGATTGTCGCACGGTTCTGTTGTTCTGCTGATCCCGAACCGTGAGGTTGACAAAAGGAGCCAGGTTCCCTTCTTGGAGAGGAAGCATCATTCTGCTTGGGTTGCTTGCCGCAGCAGCCAGCAGGTGTCAGGTGAGAACCTCGGATGCCAACCGCAAAGCTGGCAGGACTGGGACGTGGGAGTTGGGTAAGAATTTTGTACGCTTTGGACCGATTTTCCACAGAGCTCATGCGAAAATGTGCCCCACTTCTCCAAACGCGAGCGAAAGGCCAGCCAAAGGCTGTGTTCCGTGCACAAAAAAGGGAGTGTTTGGGTGGGAAATGGGGGCTCCTGGCTTGAAATGCGGCCCACGAGCACCCGTGTGGGCAATGGGGCGTTCGCAAACCGGACAACGACTAGCCCGGCCCGGTGCACACGTGAGATACACTCATACACGTTAACAGCTTAACTGAATCTGGGCTACATCTTAGATTATCAGAAGACAAAAGTTACTTGGAAAAAACGTGTCGCGTAATCGAATGAAGGTCATTGAGCAAGCACTCTCTACATGTTGTTAGATTTCGCTTTCTTTCACGTATAGTGCGGGGTGTTTATAGAGTGGAGAATGGCTTTGAATTCCAGCCATTCGATTTCTTTCCACGGACAGTAGCAATAATCCTTTGTCCTAAACTCGTCCTCTCTTTTTCTCCCCTTTTTCTTTCTGATAGCATAGAGTTTGAAAACGCACTAAAAAAACCGTTGAATTTACCTCCACGTTTTTTTTTTGAAATAGCTTTACCTCCACGTTTAGCCATGCTCTTCGCAAAATCCTCAGAGTAGCTAAACGGAGATGACGAAGCCACGAAGGACGGACCCACTCGTTGGCGATGCACCAATGATCGCGCCCGTTCTCTCCCTGATCTCCCCCCTCCTCGTATCGCCATCATCACGTTGCCAAGTTCGTCGCCCGCCCAAAAGCCAGCGTTACGCGTTTCTTATCCACCGGCGCGTCCAGAATCATGAGGCCTGTCCCTGTCCGTGCACCAAAGTGAAAAAAGCATAGATCAAACCAAACCAATGACCCCATCGCAGATCTTGCAACAACGGAAATTCTCCCGGGCAATCAAGCCAACCCGTCTTTCGGTCCTGCATCTTTCTTTCCCGGATGGAGCAACGGCCACAACAGTGAGGACAACAAGGGGCAGGCCAAGGATAGGCACGCCCTATCTGTCGACCATATTCTCATCTGCATGAGAACAGCAAAGATGCAACGGGATGAAACAAAACAAAAGTGCTTCTGCTCAAGGCGTGTTCCAATGGGTAGTAGCTTGAATTGGGGGATGTCGATCAAATTTGTCGCCGGCGAGGTGAGTAATCAGTGACAACGTCAAAGACCATGTAGAACTTGTAGTCACATTGGCACATCATCCTTTCTTTCTGCGTGGTTTGCCCTGGCCGATGATGATGGTAAGCATGATCAAAGAACCCGGATATGCCTTTTCTACCATATGTGAATTATGTATAAGCCGAAGTCGTGCCAAACTGGGTAGCATATATTCACGTCAAGAAAAAGAACCGCAAATATTTCGTCTCTTTAGGCCTTGTTTAGTTCGTGAAAGTTGGTTGAATTTTCTGTAGAAAAAGTGCATTGGGAAGCGTGTTGCAGAGAGGAGGGCACGTTTTCAATGCATTACTATTGGTTGAATTGCAGAAACTTGCTGGAACTAAACAAGGCCTTAGTCTTCTTTCTTTTTTTTTTGAAAGAAAAGCAGGAGTGCCAAGGGCCTGTTTAGATTGGAAAGTAAGTTTGCGAAAGAAAGTTTCCAATTCTAAATCGAAGATTAGGAGGACTAAACATGATCTAATTATAAAACTAAATACACGGATGGACGGGAAATCGCGAGACGAATCTATTAAGCCTTTGTTTACTGTAGCATGACGTTGTCTAATCATGGCCAAATTAGGCTCATTAGATTCGTCTCGCAAAGTTACCGGGGGTTATAATGGGTTTTGTCATTAACACACGTTTAATACTCCATGCATGTAAGATTCCCTTTGATGAATAGTGAAGTTTCAAAGTTTCAAAAGTTTCGGTGAGAACTAAACAGGCCCTAAATCATCAGCCTGTTCGGTTGGCTGGTGGCTGGTGGCTGGTGCTGATTTGTTGTGAGAGAAAGGTACTGCTGGCTGGCTGGTGGCTGGTGCTGATTTGTTGTGAGACTGAAGTACTGCTGGCTGGTGGCTGATAAGCCAAGCGAACAGGCTGCATATAAGGAGGAGAAGCAAATACAGAGACCGGTTCTTATTACAGAAATAAATGGAATAAAAACTCAAACACGCTCTTTACTCTTTCAGAATCCTTTCTACATCTCACCTTACGTAATCCTTGCCCTCAGACGTCAATATTGAAGTATTGAACTGCATGTAGTACTATTTTACAGTCTCAAAACGTCATGTAAAAGTGACCCAAGGCAGCATATACTTAAGTTAGTTCTGAATTGGCTAGTAGCGCATTCCGAAACGTCCCAAAAAGATTAATATAATAGAAAAAAAGAACAAAAGGGCGTTTGTTCATGTGGAGCTGTTATGTTTTCGCCAGGTTGCCCTCGACACAAAAGCGGAGCAAACCGAACCCGGGCTGGAACGGAAGGCCATTGGACGAGGCCATGTGGAGAAGAGACTTGGCAAGTGTCTTTTCGCGTGGGGGTCAACGGCACGGGTCCCCTATCATTTGCCGCTTAATCTGGTTGCCTAATCAGGCGCGCATAATGCAGGGAATCTTTTCTCTCGCAGCGATGCCCTGCCATGTTGACCCCATCCGCGTCACCCGTGGACCAACGAGAGTTTAATTTCGTCCCAACGAGTCCGCAGGACATCCCAGCAGCGGCAGCAGAGGGAATTGCTATGAGCACACACGCCTGGTGCCCCAGTTTTTTTTATCCATGCATGGCTTGCCTTTCTTTTTCTTTCTTTTAGAAAATAATTGTAGATGGCGTGCTCCTAAATTTTCAAGGTGGGTAACTTGCTATGTTTTTTTTTCAAGGAAACAAACTTCCTATACTTATCCTCCTAAGCTTGCAGTTTACTTTCTCATATATGTATATGCTTATACTTTTCTGTCTCACCTTTCACTTCAAACTCGCAATTTATTACTTTCTTCTCCCTTTTTATAAGTTATAATTGCTACGGATCGGTAGAATACAGATTCATTGGACAACAAGAACACAAGAATAGTTTGTACTACATGTACACAGCCATAATAGCACTTTGGACCTCTGGTAGTTTACTAACATCAGTGTTTTCAATTTGAACACTGCTTCACATTTCATTTCAAACTCACAATTTACTTTCTTGTCCCCTTAAGGGGGGTGTTCAATTCCCCAAAAAATTTTCACCAAAATTTTTTTCAAGAGAATCTTACATACATGGAGTAGTAAACGTGTGTTAATGACAAAACCCATTCCATAACCCCAGGTAACTTTTCGAGACGAATCTAATGAGCTTAATTAGACCATAATTTGTAACAGTGATGCTACAGTAACCATCCACTAATCATGGATTAATTACCATCATTAGGTTCATCTCGCGATTTCCAGACGAGATCTATAATTAGTTTTATTATTAGTCTACATTTAGTACTCCTAAATGGTAAGATTCTCTTGCAAAATTTTTCACCAAAATTTTTTCACCCAATTGAACACCCCCTAAAGGTGAATGCAAATTGATTGGACAACAACACAAGAAAAGTGAATAGCCTTGAATGCATGTGGGAGATGAGATTGATGATGGATGGGCCTCCAACGGTCACGGCTGGACCATCCCTCCCTCTCACCCAGCCCCCTCTCCAACAGTCCAACTCCACGGGCATTTAATAGCCCCTTGTAAGGTTGCTGCCTCCTGGTGGAGCCTGCACTGGGGCACTGGCGATTTCATTGAAAAAGCGGGCAGGGGTTTGTAGGCGAGCGCTGCACGGCGGGCAGGGAAACATCATGGGGAATGGGCGCAGTACAAAAACCGCAATGGCTGTACCAGTGGCGCCCAGTACTCCCTTGTTTGCATCTTTTTGTTCTTTTGAGGCCGTGTTTAGATGGTGGGGTAAATTTTTTGCACCCTACTTTGACCACTAATTAGAGATAGTAAATAAAGTCAGTTTACAAAACTACCTCCACAACCCCTTGGTAAATTCGCGAGACGAATCTAATGAGGCCTTTGACCGCACGATTAGAGGACGATTACTGTAGCATTACTGTAGCAAATCATGGATTAATTAGGCTCATTAGATTCGTCGCGTAAAGTTGCACTCATCTATAAAAATGTTTTGTAAATAGACTTCATTTAGAACTCCATGCATGCAAGGAATCTGAACACGGCCTGGGAAGCAAAACATGTGGTACACCGACGCTCAGCCTGGTGCAGAATCATCACCACTAGGTCCAGGTACGGCACGATAGCGCCTGTTCGGTTGACTGGTGGCTGGTGGCTGGTGCTGATTTGTTGTGAGACTGAAGTACTGCTAGCTAGCTGGTGGCTGGTGGCTGATGCTGATTTGTTGTGAGACTGAAGTACTGCTAGCTGGTGGCTGATAAGCCAAACGAACAGACTGCGCTTCGATCAATGCGTTTGTATACAGACGATAGTATGATAGGCCCTGTTTAGTTCCTACAACAAACTTCACTATTCATCCAACTTCACTATTCATCAAAGGGAATCTCGCATGCATGGAGTATTAAACGTGAGTTATTGACAAAACCCATTCCATAACCCCCCTAACTTTGCGAGACGAATCTAATGAGCCTAATTTGGCCATGATTAGATAACGTCGTGCTACAGTAAATAATCTCTAATGACGGATTAATTAGGCTTAATAGATTCGTCTCGCGATTTTCCGTCCATCCGTGTATTTAATTTTATAATTAGATCATGTTTAGTCCTCCTAATCTTCGATTTAGTTTTGCTACAGTAAAATTGCTACAGTAAGTTGCGCGAGCTAAACAAGGCCATATATGCGCTGCAAATTTGTTGTGTTTATTTTGGGATGCACTAGTCGTTGTTCTTTTTGGTTTACTTACAGATTTTAAGGGGACCATCATCACTTTTTAGCGTGTAAAAATTTCACTCTTGTTTATTTATGCTAGCTAAGTAGCTATAGACCGGTTTGTGACTGGCCTTTCTATGTAACATCTTTTTCTAAGAACTAAATAGTAGCCACATGGCACTTCACTAAAGTTTTTGTAAATTATACTCCACCCGTCTAGAGAAAATTGTGGTTTTGGGATATGTGTAGTCATCGCATTTTAATTCTAAACAGTAATATCTTTTTGGATATCTTATTTTTTAAAAAATGATAGCTAGATTTGTCTTCAACATGTTTCCAAAATATTGCACATTTGCTATATTTTTAATATGTTTAATGTTGATATTTTGGGAATTCTTGACGACGAGGTAGCGTTGAAACGACAAATGGGAGGGAGTACAAAAAGAGTGCTAGCTCTGGATACTCTCTCCATTTCTATATATCTGACGGTTAGGACAATTAATTAGTTTGATTAGATTATATTACAATAATTTGTTCTAGACATAGTATATTTAAAGACGGATGGAGTATTGACCAGTATAAACATCCAAACAATCCATGGGAAAAAATGGGCCATCGAATGTGTGAATTCAAACTTTAGACCATTCACTTAATGTTCATAGTCGGACCTTCTTTTTTCTCTTTTAGATAAAGAGCTAGAAAGACTTAACATCAAGAAATGTCGTCCCTAAATAATACTTTCTCCTGTCATGAATAAAATGACGCTGACAGCATTAACTCTAGCATTTGACCAATTTTAGATTGATCGAGTGAAACCAACCCCACAATATCAGTAAGAATGACTTAACATCAGGAAATGTCACACTAAATAATATTTTCTCCGGTCACAAATAAAGTGATGATGCTAGCATTAACCGTAGCCTTTGACCATTTTTTAGATTGTTCAAGTGAAAGCAACCTCACAATATCAGTCAAAAGGACTTAAACACCAGGATGTGTCACGCTAAATAACATTCACAGATAAAGTGACGTTGTGAGCATTAACCATAGTCTTTGACTAATTTTAGATTGATCAAATGAAAACAACCTCACCATATCATCCAGAAGGACTTAAGCACCAAGATATGGCACGCTAATAAAATTTTCTCCGATCACAAATAAAATGACGTCATGAGCATTGGCCATAGTCTTTGACCAATTTTTAGATTGATCAATTGAAAGCAACCTGACAATATCAGTCTAAGGACTTAAACACTAGGATATGTCACACTAAATAGTACTTTCTCCGAGCACAAATAAAATGATGTTGAGAGCATTAACCTCGGTCTTTGACCAATTTTTCAATTGATCGAGTGAAGATAACATCAAAACATCACGAATTTGTGACTAGGGGTAATCACTACACCCAAGGACGTAAAAAAAGAAATTACTTGTATGTAATGCCCATCTCGAAGACACAAACACTTTTTCTTGAGATGATTTAGGTGCCTTGCTAGTTGGACTAGCAATGCTTTTCCATGGCCTAATTCTTTCCACTTGAGGCAATCCAACGCAGCTCACCTCTTTTCCAGGGTATGGACGATGGGTGTGTCGTGTGTGTTCAGACAGGACCTTGAGGCTGACCGCAGTGGAGTACGCGACGCGGTCCTTCAGGACGGAAGTACCGGAAATATGGCTGCAGCGGGGTACTTTAGTGGTCCGGTAAACAAAAGTATCGATCGTCGGAACGCTTGTTTCAGCGGACGTACCGGAAACGGCACAGGCGCCCGCGCGGAGAGAGAGAGGAGAGAGAGTGGTGGGCCCCACGTCCTCAACTAACTAAAAAATGTTATAACTCACAAACCAAAAAACCAAATTAAATTCCGATTGCACCATTAAATTCGTTGCAATAAATTCTTCAAAACAAGATCTCAGATGGATATATTTTGATAAAATTTATAAAGAAAAGAAAAAAAAGGTGAGAAAAGAGATGATATAGTAGTTGGGATAGATGGATAAAATATAGTAGAGTTGGGATAAAGTATGTGATTTGGAGTATGACGGGTGCGGGAGAAGTTGGTTTAGAGTACGGAATCTCGATGACCAGGACAGGATATTCCTTTTAGAGGATGCATTTAGGGGACGACGAGTGCGGACAGCCTGAGCCCCTCTCGTACTGTTGTACAACAAGGCCAGATCAAGCCGGCAGACGGAAAAAAATAAAATAAATTCCCTTAAATCTCCACCGTCGATCGCCTCGCCGGACGGCCAGGAAAAACCGCAGCGCCCCCCCTACGGATCCGCATTTCCCTTTCGAAGCCCAGCAGCTTGCGCTGAGCGTAGCAAATTCACCACACCCCGATCGAGAGCAGACGGCAGCAGCAGCAGCCAGCGGCAGCAGCAGAGAGAGCACAGTGGCCAAGCGACTGAGAGCATCCGAGCCCCAGTGCTAGCACCACCACTCCCGATTCCCAACCCCCACCTCCTCCGCTTCCGCTTCCGCCTCCGGCCTCCTCCACCGCCGCCGTTCTCCCCCGGCCGCCTCCACCGTCGAAGGGGGCGCCGCCCCGCCTCCCGGCCTCGATCTCCGCCCGGAAACCGCCGGCCGTGGCCCGGTCCCCTCCTGCTCCTGCTGTACCAGGCTGGAGATCCGCCCGCAGTGGCATTCCTGCTCTCGGTAAACCCTAGACGCGGCTGCTCTCGGTTCCCCCCTTGTTCTTGCTGCGAAAAATCGGATTTTTAGGCCGCGGACGAGGCCGCCCGACGCTGGGAACCAATGGAATCCGCCCGTTTTTCTTTTTTCCTGCGCATGCTCGTGTCGGTGGGGTCGAGTGGGGGAATTTTTAGTGGGCGTTGTTGGCATTTGGTCTAGTGCTGGGGATCTGGGAGCTTAGGGTTCTCATTTTGAGATTAGGGCTGGGCTCTCTGTCAAAAATTTCTCATTTTGAGTTCTTGCTCTTACGAATGTGCTGCTGTGCACATGCTTTGGTGCTTGGTGTTCGTTTCTTTGTTGATTCTTCGAGGTGTAGGTTCAGGTGTTTGTTGCTGTGTGGAAGCATCTGAACACTAGGGCACCTTGTGGGAATCTGGATGTAGTATGTTGGATAAGAACCTGAACACATTTTAGGAGCTGTTTCCGTTAGTTGGCTGAACCACATTGCACGGACGACGAAGAAGATCAACTCTCTTGCTCTGGATGCCCTTTCAGGTACTCTAGCGCTTGGTTCATGGTAGGACATTAGTCTATTACAGTGGTGATTAAACCATTTACTGAGTTTGGTTTGGTTTTCTGGGGAATGGGGATAGTATTTTCAAGTAATTAACCAATTAGGGTGTGTAGTAGCTGTGTGGAGTTTATAGTTCTGGATTTTTTTTTTGTTGTTGTCTACTTTAGGATCTCAGTTTAAGAAATCAAGGGCCTATTCAGACCTAGTTTGAGGCTTTTGGCTTGTGAGCTGAACCCATGGTCGAACATGTGGTAGCTTCTTGAGATCATCATACATAACGTTAGGCAATTTCGCACTAGAAGCCCCAAATGATCTGAATCCAGAGACAGCAAGTAATTTTCTGTTGGTAAAACGGCAGTTTAGTGGAGAACCTTAAGCTTGACCTTGGCCCTAAATGATTTGGAGGCTTTAGCTTTTTCCTGTTTTCGTCCATTCGTACAACTTACGAGAGCAGAAAATGTAGACTTACTTTTTTCTTTCTTGTATGTTCTTTCCTCTAGGTCAACAATTATTCTGGAATGTTTTTCCAAGCTGAAGTAGATAACTTCTGGAGCTGGATATTGGTATTCTGTTAGGGACATGCTCCAACCAAGGGAAGCTGATGTGCCTGTACTCTTTCTTGTCTTCATTGTACTTCCTGTGGTAGCTTATTTTCTTCTTGGGAGATGGCATGAAGCTGCAAGTAAGAAGGCAAGGGTAAGTGTGCTTGCACAGCGAGCCGCAGAAGAAGCCTTTAGAGTGGAAACAATGGCGTGCCCAGAAGTTATGCCTCCAGGACCTTCTTTGAGAACTATGCCCTATTTCGGACCTGTGCCTACATTAAGACAGGAATTCCATGAATGCGCAACTTGCCATGCCCCTGCCAAGACTCGCTGCTCCAGATGCAAATCTGTTAGATACTGGTATGTTTCTTCCTTTTGTACTTCCTTGGAAAACAGTTTAGCTAGGTCTCTGGATCTTGTATATCATGTACTGTTTATTGACCATCATAAATAAAAATTTATTTACTGAAAGCAACTGTGCCTGATCAGGCTTATTTGAAATCCAAAGATCTGGTCCACTACCTCAGCCTTTTCCAGTTTACCTAGCCTGTTGCACATAGCAATATAAACCATTCTACGGAAATGATAGGAGTATATTCCTGAGCATAATAGCAAGTGTCTGAATTACATTCAACGGAAGAGAAAATTTGAACCACTTCCACTCTTACTTGTTTTGTCAACAGTTCGTTTGTCAGGATCCTATTTGTTATTTACAGGACGCTTATCTCAAACTCTGTAGCTCTCTTGTTTGCCTAATTTTATGATGTCATTTATTTTGATTTTTTTTTTTGCTCTGAGAGGTGAGCATATGACATAATGGGAATGAAGAACGTCACAGATTATGGGTAGGCATGCAAACTAATTTCGTATAGGCAAGCAACATTTTATAGTTGTCCGGTGCAACAATTAAGCCATTTGGGACACTGTAACATGTATATGCTGGGAGAGGCATGTAACACGAGTCTGATACGTATCTGACATGGATAGACGTTGGATACAGCTTCGAACGCATTAATAATGACCTTTTTATTGTTTTTTTTAATTTCTTAGCTATTTTTTTCATCCAAGTTGTTTGCGCCTTGAAAGGGCCATGCTTATTAGGCCATAATTTGCTCAACCAAGTTTAGTTGCCATAGTGTGACCGTTTACTTTGGATTCGAGCAACAAAACTAGTCTACAAATAAGTGCACATTGCAGCACACTAGTTGTTATTTTGGTCAACTTGACATTGGTGACAGGAGTTATAGTTCTCTTCTTATTTTCACCTATTTCATCTGATAGTGCATAGGTTGCCTTATTTAATGGCCTATTTCCATATCAAAAGATCATGCAGAACATTATGTTGTTTTATTGTTTAGGTAGTCATGGCTGACTTGAAGCTAAGCGATTGAGCTGTTTGTGTGGAGTTTGGGTTGATATTTAGCAGTAGGTCTAGGAAATACTTTTGTCGTTTACTACTTTAGCCTTCTACAGCAGGAATTAATCCTTCCCGGCTGTTTTTATTAGACTGGGAAGTAGACTTGTTACTGATTGATTATATTGAATCCATCTGGTGGCTAATTGGTCAATATATTAAATGTGTCTACTACCTCATCATCACAGTAGATCTAGCACATGATTAGAAGTAGCCATTCAAATATAGGCTCTGTCGACATAATATGATGATATCCGCTGTGATTGATTATATTTGATCGTGCACCATGAATTCTTTTGTTTTTACCATGTTTACAATCTTCGTTATGTCATAACTACTGTATATATTATCTTGCCCCTGCTGCTAAGGATACTTCATAACACCATTTTGAATGTCCTGCAGCTCTGGAAAGTGCCAAATAATACACTGGAGGCAAGGGCATAAGGAAACATGCCAAAAATGGCTTGGTAGTGGTTCTAGCAGCTTTGGTGGATCTGGCACTGAGGCTTCTGAGCAGATGCCCTTCTTGACGAACTTAAATTCACCTCTTCCGGGTGGTGACATTCACTTGCGCGACATGAACTTTGATACTTTATCAGAGCCTTCCTTTCCCACAACTGATGGCTACAGTCTAGATACTGATCCATTTCCGACAGACAGAAGCACCATGGATAAATCATTTCAAGGTTTTCATACAAGCGAGAATGGTACTGTTGGCATCTCTTATGAAAAGAGCAAATACAATGCTGATGTCGAAACCCGCTCTTCCGAGATTTTATCAGGAAACAAGGTAGTCTAGGAAAACTCTTACAATTCACTCTATTCTTCAGCCTACATGATTGTCTCAGATAATTCAATCATTTGTCTTATGACTGCAGGTGCCAAACAGTTTTGGTTCTGCAGATGGGATGAGTAGTAATGGTGATGCAACTTATCCTGCCAAAAGTAATGCACACAAACCTAGCAATTGTGCTCCTGAAATAAGAAAACGGCCAAAAGCAAGCATCACAGTTATTGAGCCTGGCATGGGTGTCTATTTAGCTTCTCATATGGTCAATTCTTGTGAGGGGCCATATACTTCTGCTAGTGAGCCACTGCAAAGGAGTTCGTCATCTGGAAGAACTATTGGGAAAGCAAATGTGGTGAATAAGAGGCCTCCATACCCATCAGTTAAGGTGGCTTCATCACAGAAGTCACAGGAGAGGGTCTCTACATCATATCAAAACGATGGCCATGACAAGAATCCTTGCAACAAAAATGACCAAAGTTAGTAATGAGAGTTCTCTGATAAAATGGGCTAGCTTTATCTTAAAGTGCTCTCTTTTATCTCATATAGCTACTCATTGTCCAGGATCTACCCAAACAACTGAATCAACAAGCAGCAACGTACAAGGATGCAATGGAATCTCAAAGTTTGGAGCATCCAAGGTTGAAGTTTTAAAGAAACCCTCAAAGTTTCTCAAAACCAGCCTTGTGGGATTGATCAATGATAACAAAAGGAATAAGGTTAGGACTAATCTATAATCAATCTTTTCTGTAACTGCTTTATGCTTTGTTTATGAAATGAATGTTTCCTTTCTAAAATGGCACTTCAGGTATTGTTCCCGTATGAAGATCTTGTCAAGTTTTTTCAGTATGAAGCACGGGGTATTTCTCCTAGAGGTCTTTTCAATTGTGGAAACAGGTAATGAACATTTTGCTTACAGGGATAGACCATGCTGCCCTAATTATTTTTGTTACCATTGTGTACTTTTGTCAATACGGATAACTTAATATGTTCGTGGAAGTGTATACATAAAGATGTGAGTGCAGGTCAATAAAGCTGAAAAATTCAGGGACCTTTTCAATGATGCTGGTGCCTTTTGGTACTTGATTTTTCAAAATAAGAAAATGCCAAATGAGTTTGCAGTGGCTGCAGAAGGGATGGGGGAACTTACAAAAGTAGAGCAGCTGAAAGGTCCCTGCTAGGAGCCTAGGAACAAGAGTTTACTCCACAGTGGTTTATAATGTTACAGTGACTAGATTTGTGGGATGATTATCACTCCATTAGTCTTAATGTGTGCACACATACACTGCATATAGGATAATACTGGCCCAGAATAGATGCACCTGAGATAGTAAGATATATGTAACACGAATGAGATTCTCTTAATACTCATCTGTGTACATATATGAATCCTAGTATGTAGTGTGGGTTACCAAGAAGTATGGCAGTCAATTAACCAGAGTATAGCATTGGCTACACAATTGGCAAAGAAGAGCAGAGCCTAAAAATATTAACATATGAAATGAGATTCATTCCATAATAAGAGATGTGACAGTTTTTTTATTAAATAGATTGGCTAATTTGAAAATGAAAATGCTTCAAGCTGAACTAAAATACTTATATATTTGATATACAACTGATAATATCTAGCAATTTTACTGCAAAAAAAGAACTTCAAAAGTATTAATTTGAGTTACGGTCTTAATTTATCCAAGTAAATTTGTAATAAATGTTTTGTCCTTTCCTCCCTTTTTATGCAACTTCGATTAATCGGCAATTTGTCATTATTTTACATTTACTTGCTTATGTGCTGCCGTCTTGATTATCCTCATTTTGCAGCTGCTATGCTAATGCTGTTCTGCAATGTCTGATGTGCACAAAACCACTGATGATCTACCTGCTTCTGAGATTGCATTCTAAAGACTGTAATCTAAAATCTCAAATAGCTACCCCCCTCTCAATATTTCTTTGTACTTTGTGTTTCTTCTCTGACTTAAGTTACTATCTTCTATTCTTCTTGTAGGTTGCTCAAAAAATTGGTGTCTTATGTGTGAACTTGAGCAATATGCTTCAACTTTACGTGAAAGTGGTGGACCATTATCTCCTAGTAGAATTCTTTCTAATCTGAGGAATATTGGATGTCGCTTGGGTGGTGGAACTCAGGAAGACGCTCATGAGTTTTTAAGGTACTACTGTTACATGTTTGCTTTTTGCTCCTATTGCTTTTTGGGGTGCTTGCTAATGTTTTACTTACTGCAAGAATAAAATGGCTTCATTACAGCTCAGAGTAACTGTTCTTGTGCCCAGTGAAAGCGTCCACTCCGTATTATTTATTGCTCGAGTGATCGCGTTTTGTTTCTCTCAAAAAAATCCATGAAAAACAACTTTCCCACTTCAAAAGTTTTTCTTTGTGTGAAAGTTGGTGAACTCAGTTTACCTTCTTGAAAGAATTTTATGTCCAAGCTTGTTTTAGCTTTTTTTGCTAAATAGATATTTTCTGTTTTTAATAGGCGTAATTAGTTAATTAAACTTACATAGCTGATAAAATAAAAAAATGATCACATGGTAAATTATATGGTATGGTAATCTGTAACATAGGATGTGTGGCGTGATATAAAGTAATCACTATCTTTTGCACTAATGAAAATCCATAGCTAGTAAATAACTTCTCATCTCATACATTGTTTTCCTCATGAGTAATTGATTGCTGTATCCCAATGCTTGGAATAGCGATGTAATATGTTTTTCTTGGAACATTAAAAGGGTATACTGAAGTATCTTTTTCTTAGATTCTCATGCTGTAGTATGTTTACACTTTAGAAGTACGTTAGAACGTAATAGAAGTTTAAAAAATTGACAAAACTATGCTTTCCTCTTGAAGAACATGTCCATTTGTAGTTTGAACTATTTTGTATGAATTCTTATTTTTTTTTAATGAAATGATACGCATCTCTATTGCGTATTCAAGAAAAACATGTTGTTGAAAATATGCTTTAACTTGAATGCCACCAGGCACCTTGTGATGTCAATGCAAGCAGCATGCTTGGATGGGCTGGGTGGTGAAAAGCACGTTGAACCAAGTTTGCAGGAAACAACATTGATACAACAGATGTTTGGTGGCCGTCTTAAATCCAAGGTAACTTGATAAATCTCAGATTTCTGGTGGGATTTGCATTTTTTATATTAAGAAAATGTTTCTAGTTTCTTTAATCATGTACTGTATTCCTATCTACTGAACTTTTTTTCCCTTCATTTTTAATTAAAGCAAACCTTCTCACTTGAGTGCTTCCTCATCAGTTCAAGCCAACCCTCTGGTTGTTTTTTATCATACTCAGTCTACTGCATCATTTGATCTATGATATACAAATTAATCTTTGTTTATGAAACAAGGTTAAGTGCCTCAGATGCCATCATGAGTCTGAAAGATACGAGAATATAATGGATCTTACTTTGGAAATTCATGGCTGGGTGGAGTCCTTGCAAGATGCTTTAACACAATTCACTGCTCCTGAAGATTTAGATGGCGAAAATATGTATAAATGTGGAAGGTAGTGTTGCAACAGGCAGCTATGATCTTTTTTATCCATCATTTCAGTTAGACCACAACCAATTGAAGTCTGTTGAAATTTCAAATATTTCAATGCAGGTGTTCTACTTATGTCAAAGCTAGGAAGCAATTGAGTGTGCATGAGGTGCCAAATATATTAACAGTTGTTCTTAAAAGATTTCAGGTAATTGTTTTTGTATCGAGTTTCATGCAATAGCATTTGTGCAATACCGGTTTGTGGTGATAAGTACTTGTAATTTGTGTAATGTTCAGCCAATCTTTTGAGGCATGTATTTGCATTTCTTTTTTGTCATTTTTTTAGATGCACTAGTTGGTATCAGGTAACAATCACCTGAAATGACTAATTTATGAAGGAACTTGATGATGCTATGCTCTGCACCTTAACTAAGCGCCTACACGTAAATCTGTTCCTACATTGATGTTTTAGAATCTTTGTGGTCAAATTTTCAAAACATTGATTGATACTATACACAAAACTGTTTTAAGTTCGTGCTTAGAAATCATAGCATATTGCCACAACATAGTATTTCCATATTTGCCTTTTCAAGTTCTTTTACTAATATATTATTTCCATATTTGCCTTTTCAAAACTGCAAGTGTATATTATATATTAATAATAAGTAAAACCCCAACTATCTGGGGAACAGGGCTGGGTAATGAAGCACATTTGGGGAAATTTTCATATTAGTTCATTGGTTGGTTGACTTAATTCAGTTATCACATGACTCACGCTCTTTGCTCGAGTTGACAATTGCCTGCTACTTGATTGTTTCTTGATGGAAGAACTAATGAACTTTATTTTATAACTTCAGTCAGGAAAATATGGCAAGATCAACAAATGTGTCACCTTTCCTGATATGTTGGACATGGTTCCTTTCGTGACTGGATCTGGTGACAATCCCCCTCTTTATTTCTTGTATGCCGTGGTTGTACATGTGGATACTGAAAACGCATCATTCTCTGGGCACTATATATCATATGTCAAAGATATGCAGGGTACATGGTTGAGAATTGATGACTCAGAGGTATGTTTTAAAACGAAGTTTATATTTTGAAGTAGGTTAAGAATTTGTTACCTGTATATGAATTGTGAGATTTTACTATGCACTCATGAAATTGTGTATGAGGCTATTATAAGGGTAGTGAACATACCATGAGGCAGTGCTGATTATAATTGTTGACTTCTTGATGCATTGGTGCTAACTTCTTTGGTGCACATATAAATAGTTAAATACATAATCGTTCATTAGGCATTTCCTCTGTTTGCTTCAGAGTATTTTGTGCTAATAACTGAAATGAAATGCGATTTATTTGTTCCATATGTAGGTCCAGGTTGTATCGGTGAATCAAGTTATGTCAGAAGGTGCATATATGCTTTTCTACTTAAGGTAAATATAACTAAACATGTGATATGTGTTGAACCTAAGTTACTATTCGGAGTATATCTCTGTCTGCACTCTGCAGCAGCCTCATATTTGTAAAATATCGCTCAGGTCGTTTCCCCGACCACCAAGGATATACATCGAGAAGGGGCTATTGCCTGTTCCAATATCTGTAAAGCGTCACACATCAAAATCATCTAAGGGCTCGAAACATGAGCGCAAGCAGGCAGAGTTGCTCTTTTCTGCAAATGATCAAACATATGGTGTTTATGATTTTAGACCTGATGGAGAAGGCTACACGCAAGATCAGCATGCAGACTTGAGATCCAGAGATTTCCATCATGCAGATGATGCCTTTGCAGACTCAGTTAGCACAGACTTCTCAGAAGCTACATCAAGTGAATGGTCTCTGTTTACCAGCTCTGATGAGTCCTCATTTACCACTGAGAGCACTAGAGATTCATTCAGTGTTGTGGACTACGGAGACAATGCTGGCCTCGATCCGATTTCCTCTATATTTGGCCCATGTTATGCTCCGGAACATCCTCCTGGCAATTTCGTCTCATGTACCAGGTTCTCACCTTCCAATCCACAAACAAGGTACTTTTCAGAGAGCACAGACTTTGTCTCGGACTCTTCCATGCCGACCCACCCTCACGGCAATGTACATAGAGGAAGGTACCCAGATAGGGCATGCGCCTCTTCAGCCGAACCTCTTGCTTCGGCACATCAGCGGAGCGGGTATGGTCGGTATCCCCTTGGTAGAGATGGTTTTGTTCAAACATCTGGATTTTGCCAAATGTAATCAGCCAACATTTCATAGTTGTAGCTGGTGCTCGGCAGCTGCGGTTAGCACTGCCATTAATGCTGCCTCATGTTCTTTTATTTCAGATGAGGCATATTTAATTTTAGCTGCATATCCTAGGGGGTAGTTCGATTCAATGTAGCGCAGAAATTAGATTATGTCCATATGCTTAGCATGGCAGGTGGAGTTTTTAGAGCAGTGACAGGCGTTGTGCCAGCCATTGTTCAAGTGAAGCCGGTCTAGCACTGCTTAAAATTGTAAGGGAGAAAGTTCTGAACGCGGTTAGTTGACTTTCTATCCTTACCCGGAAAATTGGGAAAGCTCAGCATTTGATTTTATTTGTCTACAAAAAGATTCAGATGCTTTCAAACTGCAACGTATTATATTTCTGTTTTCATAGGGTCGGCTGATTGTTCTACCTGAAAGCGATGTTCTTAGTCGGGCCGAGGTAGCCACTGCAGCTGGATCTGAACTAAGTAAAAGACTCTATTTTAATTCTTCTGAACCAAATAAAGACTACTTTAGTCATCTGGACCAAATAAATCACCATGAATCTGGCAGTTGGATGGCCTGTGACATGATCCCGGTACACCCGTGTCCATAAGTCTGGTGCTCTGGATTCGGGTTCGCTGAGCCTGCTGTAAGCTCTGCTGCTCGCCTGCTCCTATGCAGTTTTACAGATTGATTTAATCCACCTGCACTGCCTTCTTGAACGCAGGCATGAACTGTGCATTGCCTGTGTGGCATGCATACATTCTTTGGGGTGACTGAATGAGGGGATTGCTCCATTCTCTCTTTATATTTATTATGGTTGAAATATGAACTGAATTGTTTGAATTTCAAATTGGTTAAGAGTTCCATCAATCCCTGTCCAAACATGAAGCACGCTCCCAAATTTACTACTGTTGGCACTGGGAAGACACTGAAAAGAGTACCTGATGCCAGTAGCGATGTTAAAGTTAGTTGAGATCATCCCTTGCTAGATTCTTGTGGATCGCAAAGCGTAAATCTGGATTAGTTGCAAGTTATATCCTTTTTCCCACAGAAAAAAGGTGAGAGCGGTACCACAAAACAGAGGTAAAAGCGTAATTTATTTGTAGTATGTCCAGATTAATCTGATCCATATACCTTTCGAATCTCAGTCTGGCTGAATAGCGAATAACTTGAGTTGGCCGAAGCAGAATAAACAAATACTTCAGTTGGCCAACTAGTGCCTGAAGATTGCTGAGGCAGAGGTGCATTCAGAAAACCAAAGCTCCAAAAGATTAGGCAGTATGTCGTTCGCTACCGGATGGGATATTTGGATAAAGTAATGCTTCATCATCCCTATTTTCTATCATGCTCACTTTCTGTAAGCTCAATATTCTACACAGAGGCGGCAGTGGAACGACTAAAAACCATTCTGTTGTGCAAGGCACCAGTTTTTCTTAGGTCTGTGATGAAACAAACGGGCAGCTCGTATGCTGCTGCACCCAGGCCTTACATCTGGCCCAACCAATCTTACCAAACGCCGAGCTGCCGAAAGCCTACACCAACAGTAATTTCATTTCGGCTCGCCTGCTTCTCTCGGCCGTCGGATCGGACCTGTGAACGGTCCAGATCGTGCCAGGCCAGGACATTTTGCAAAAAGATCCTCCTATTTAGCAAAAATCAACCCGCAGTCCAATTCTTCTCCCTCAGACATCTTTGCAAAAAAACCCTCAGATTTTACTCAAATCAACCCATGGTCCATCATCACCTCTTAGCTATTTTCTATGAAACAAACAACCTCGTATTTTCCTAAAATAAAATCGCAGTTCTCCACGTCAGTTACTTCATACGGTCTAAACTGTACCTACAATTCGAACGAAGAGACATCTCCAAATCAAAAAGTGTACAATACGAAAAATGCTCAAAATTTTGAAACCTACAACTTTGTTACAAAGAAAGATTTTAAATTCTAAAAGCTTTCGTAATTAATTCACATATATGTTCACATGGGATCCGGAGAAGCAGGCCACGTCGCCTGCTTCTCTCGGCCGTCGGATCGGACCCGTGAACGGTCCAGATCGTGCCAGATCAGGACATTTTGCAAAAAGATCTTCCTATTTAGCAAAAATCAACCCGCAGTCCAATTCCTCCCTCTCAGGCATCTTTGCAAAAAAACCCTCAGATTTTACTCAAACCAACCAGCGGTCCATCATCACCTCTCAGCTATTTTCTATGAAACAACCTCATACTTTCCCAAAATAAAATCGCAGTTCTCCATGTCAGTTACTTCGTACGGTCTAAACTGTACCTACAATTCGAACGAAGAGACATCTCCAAATCAAAAAGTGTACAATACGAAAGATGCTCAAAATTTTGAAACCTACAACTTTGTTACAAAGGAAGATTTTAAATTCTAAAAGCTTTCATAATTAATTCGCATATATGTTCACATGGGATCTGTTTTACCTACGATTCCGACGCCAAAACATCGTCTTCAAATTAAAAAGTTTCCAAAACGAAAATTTCTTAAAATTTCAAAACCTACAACTTTGTTAGAAAGCAAAGTTTTGAGTTCTAACAGGCTCTCCAACTCATTCGCACAAATGTTCACATAAAATACGTTATACCTACAATTCGGGAAACGAAACGTCTTCAAATTAAAAAATGTCCAATATAAAAATAGTTAAAATTTTCGAAACCTACAACTTTGTCATAGATCAAATTTTTTATTTCAAACCAACTCATCAATTCGTTCGCATAAATGTTTACATACGATCCGTTCTACCTACAATTCCGACAACGAAACACCTTCAAATTAAAAAGCGCTCATCGACAAGTGCCTAAACATCATCTATTCAAAAAACGCACAACATACCTAATTCACCATCACAAATAAATTTTAGAACCAAAGAGTCACTGGCTAAAACATACTCCCAATACATAATACACTAGCGCAATCGAACTAGGAGCGGCAATAAAGTTCGCTAGAAAGCAATTTTTTTAATTCTAAGGGCTATCCCAACTCATTCGCATTAACATTCAAATACGATATAGTGCACCTACAATTTCAACACCAAAACATCTTTAAATTAAAAAGTACCGAATATTAAAGTTGCTCAAAATTTCCGAAACTTCTCCATACAGCAAACTATCACGTAGATCAAATTATCTTCAAAAATTTATAGAACAACCTACCATGCAACATATTTATATCATCTCACACAAATAAATAAATACCGTACCACCGGTACTCCACTGGCCATCGCGGCAACGCGGCGAGGTTTTCAAGTATTGTTGAGAGTCGAGACGAACCCCATGTCGAAACTGCAAGAGCACGACGAGATTGCAGCAGCAGCAGCTCGCTGCACGACATAGCAAAGGACAAGAACTGCACGTGAGATGGTCGAGCGTGGCAGGCTCCATCTCCATCCATGTCTCCGCACCTACTCCTTCAGACTGCTCATGCGCAACACCTGCTCGTACTTTATATATTTAATATCTTCTTTGTTCTAGTAGGACACTTCTGAATTATATAAAATAGTTGCACTCTCATGAGCCATGCCGTGGCAATCTCGTCGATGAGACTGTGAGAGCACAGTTCTGTAATGGGAAAGTGGTTTCCATCAGGGTCGTGACATGGGACTGAATATTCAAGTAACTCTAGTGTTTGGAGCTTAGCATCTGACCTACTAGCGAATTTTGATTTGTTTTCTTCTGAAAATTACCAGGGACATCTTTTCTCTTCACCCCTTTATTCATAGGCTCATGGAGGACACTAACAAGCAGGCAAGCTGAAGAACTTGTGCATGGTAATGCAAATGATCTTCTTGGACGATGGCAGGGTTTTGGTCTTATTTACCGTACATATATGATATATCTTTCCAGGTTCTCAGAAAGTTCAGACAATTGTGTTGGCCATGGACTTTAGACTTTCCCATTGAAAACAGGACTGGTGACTGAAGAAAGCTTGAAACAAGAAACTTGATTCAATCATGGTACGAACACGACTGATTAGCGAGTCAATTAATACGCTTGACCAAATCTTGCAGCCCTAGAAACATGTCATGCCCATTCATACATGAATTCTAGAAAAGAATTCAAGAGGATGTTAGTACTTGGGGGCAGTACTGGCACTGACTATTTAGCAAGAAAAAGAAGTAAAATGGTGGTTGAGAATTTCCCGGTCAGGCACTACTCCCTGCAAGTTTGACCGGCAACAAAATCTCTTGCAGAAATATTTTCAGTGCCTGCGCAACGAACTCCCCTTGGAAGCATGGAAAGGAAAAACTCCATTGGAAGTGAACAGTATTGTAAAAACCCTATATGACGAATCTCCCGGTGACATCAGTGATGGCGTCATGCTGATTTTGATACCTGGTGTCTCTGTCTCAGCTCTATGCAAATCGAAGTGCCAAGTGCATGCTGACGTGGCAACCGGGCATGCATGGAGTTAAAATTATGTTCTTTCTAGTCTTTGCTGATGTCTGTTTCCCGGTTTGTCTTTTGTGTTCCCCATATTCTTTATTGGTCCCGTCTCTGCAAAGACTGAACGTAATAATCTGATAAAGATGACACCCTTTCTTTGGCTTCTCCTGTGTTAAACTGTCAAACATTCAACCTAGGAGAAAACAGGTACACTTTCTGTTTTTAATTTCCTTAGGAAAGCGCTAGGAACTCTGCTAAACCAATTTACATTGCGTTTGTAATAGAAGAACAGATGAATAGAGGACGGCCACTTTGCAAAAGCCAAATGCTGAATTTTGAGGCGTTTCTTCACACGAGATTGTAAATTTGCTCCATCGTCCGTGTACCATAACCAAGATGGTCAAACTTGAGGAAACCATGCATTGATGTTGCCATTTTCTCCTTTATAACATTTATTTACAAGAAAGAGAAACTTGAGGAAACCATGCAATTGATGTTGCCATTTTCTCCTTTATAACATTTATATACAAGAAAGAGTTGTTGTCCTTTTATCGTCTTTTACATGAATGAGAGAATGATGGATAACACAAGACCAAATGTAAGAATCCTTGTTTTTTTTTTCTGGAGCTCTGGTAGTAGTTTGGTTGTAGTTGCTGTTGCGGTTGGTACAGTGTACTACACAAGCACTGGTAGGCGTTCGTTGTCACATACATGTCGTAGAACTCGTCGCCGGAGCAGCAGAGGTGAAGTTGCCGCCGTCGCCGTCGTTTTGCCGCTGCCCGCGCCTTCCCTTCACCCTCCTCCTCTTCATCCATGGCGCAGGTACTGCAGAACCTCATCCCGACGCCGAGGACCGAAGACAGCGCCCAACCAGTCCGCCCGTCCCCAAGGCCCGCCTCCTTTGCTGCGTTGCTGCTCTAGGTGAGGATCAAGATGGGTTCGCGCTGTCGTTCTCTTGCTCAGGCTGTTGTCCTTTCGCGAATCGGATGCCCGTAGCCCTGGGGCCCCTTGTCTCCGGCGAGTCCTGCAGGCGAGGAACAGAAGCGCCGTCGTGTTCTGCTCGTGAAAACTGTCGGACGCCGTCGCCCCCTCCTGGTGGACCGAACAAGAGAGCAGAAGCACCAGTGGCCGCCCATTGTTGATCATACGACTGAGATTAGAACCCAGATAAATCCTCGCTTTTTGTTAAAGAGTCCCTACAGAAATCAGTTATAAACCCGCCATCCTCACCCCTGTGTTGCAAAAGTTCTCTGCTACCCCTCAACATCTAGGGTTAATCACGTTTAAGTCCTCGGTTATCGCAGCGTAGTCCTTGCGTCTTGTTTCTAGCGTAGTTTAATCACCGTAGATCCGATTAGAGTGATTTTCGCGTTGTTGTGTTCGTAGGAATGCGTAGAATAGCTTTTTGCTTCTGTTTATGCTGTATGATGTACTGTTCTAATAGAATTATATTTGTTTGCATGTACTGGCTTGTGATGGATGTATGTGTGGTGATTGGAATGCGTGTTTAGAGTGCGAGCAATTCGAGGCCGGCTTTGATCAAGAGTTTGAAGAACCGGATCAGCAGCAATACCTTGAGGAAGGCAAGTGTAACATGATTCATCCTTGATACCTATTCACCTTATAATCATTTTATTCATTCATACATGTGTCTAATTTTGTTAAACCATAAGGCTGACTAGATTTGTTTATCCTATATTCCTTGTTTACCCTGGGTTATGCATATGGGTAGATATGTTAGTTGTCGCTATGCTTGCCAACCGCTAATGTTCGTTATGAAATAATAATCATGACTAATGATATACTTGGAACCTTATTAAAATGTGCTTTTTACCAACATGGTTTAGGGAACTAGAGCATGTGTTTGGATTGCTCTAGTGTCTCTCCTAAGGTTACGGTTCTTAAAGCGGCCACCCAGGAAAACCGTACAACCACAAGGATCACATGGCTCTGGTCTTGGCTAAGTACACTGTACGGCTCTAGCTTGTTTAGTGGTTACCGAAAGGCGCAAGTGGGGCTTCCAGGTTTAAGTGTGGACCTCGGTCAGTTCTCATTGGGGTTTGTGTGTGATGGATTTGTGTGATGTTTAGGCTGGAGCCTGGAGGGGTCCATGCGCCTGTCAGGAAACCATAGCGGCCACTAACTTGTTAGGGTGTCTGTCGAAAGGCCTCGTAGCGTCCCTATGCAGTCACACCAAAGGTAGTGTGATGAATGTGCCTGATCAGCACTGCATGGTTGGGTTTAAAGTTCTTCTGAACTTTTACGCGACTTATGGTGAAAGTGTACAACCTCTGCAGAGTGTAAAACTGTTATAACAGCTGTGCTCACGGTCAGGAGTGGCCTGGATCCTTTTTGAGTGGTTCCTTGTTTTCCGGATAATTGGTTAAATATGATGTTATTTATTCGTAATACTTCATATGCTTTCATAATGTGGGTTACAACCGGGTTGTCATATAATTCTAGTAATTCAGGTTAATTCTAAAATCAATCAACTAAAAATGCTAACCGCAGTTTAAACCTTGTCTAGCCTTTTGAGCCTCATATATTCATGTTATGCTTGCTAAGTATGATGGATTACTTACACTTGCTTCATATCAACAAAATCCCGGATGGGTACTCAGATGAACCACCTGTGGATGCTTTTGTCTTCCCCGAGGAGTTCCCGGACTTCTAGGTAGTGCATTCCCCCAGTCAGAGTCCCTGTGGAGATGTCTTGGAGTTAGATTACATCAGGCTTCCGCTACTTTGATAAACTCGTTAATAAATGTAATGCCTGTGATGTAAGACTTGTTATGATTTATGTTATCGAGCACTGTTTTCCCTTTCTTTGATATTCATTTCTGAGCTATATGTGTGTAAAGACTTCCTGGGTACACATATAGTAGCATTCGGATTTCCTTCGTAAATCCGGGTGTGACATTGGCATGACAGATGTGGCGTCCGGGCTTCCCATTGATAAGGATTTTTGTGCTCGATGTGGAAAGCAAAATGCTGATCCAGTTCAACCAACGCCTCGAGAACCCCATATGCTTGAGGACTTCAAGAAGAAACGCCCAATTAACTGTGACGAAAGCTTTGGCAATATCAAGCTTCAACATCGCACTTGGCTTTTTGGCATTGTGCAACATCTTCGCCGTTAGTTGAACTGATCGAAAATTATCATGCAACAAACGCCCCTTGATGAAGGCACTCTGGTTGGGCTGAACTAAAAGGTCCATTTTCGCGGCGAGACGGCGTGCCAAAACCTTGGCTACTAGCTTGGAAAGACTGTGTACAAGGCTAATCGGCCGGAAGTCTGACACTTCTTTGGCTTCATCTCTCTTCCTTAGCAAGACTGTATAAGCTTGATTAACAAGATGGAAGCTATGACCATCCAGAGACCATAGAGCATGAAAGGCGCTAAGGATATCAGTTTTGATGATCGACCATGCAGCTCGATAGAATGCCCCTGTAAATCCATCCGGTCCGGGAGCTTTGTTTGGGGGCATGTCCATCACAGCCTGCAGCACTTCTTCTTCCGAGAAGCAGATATCCAAGTGGTTCAAGTCGATGGAGGGCAGCAGTAGATGCTGGAGGTTAAGGGACACAGAACGGCCATGTTGCTCACCAAAGATGGACTGAAAATGCTGATATACAATATCTGCTTTGGCATCTTCATGCACTGCGACCAAATCCGACTCTGGCCTAGTAAGGGAGTCAATGTGATTTTTCTGCTTGCGATGGCATGCTTGGAGATGGAAGAAATGAGTATTCGCATCGCCTTCCGAAAGAAAGGAGATACGTGAACGCTGCCTCAGTATAGAGCGCTGGAGTGAAGCCAGGCCAAGACATTTGAGCTTCATATCCTTGCGCAACCAAAGCTCCTCCGGAGAAAGCTGGCGGTTGTCCTGGGCAGCATCCAGTCGCAGCACAAGTTCTTTGGCAATAGCAAGCTGTAGCCTCACACTCCCCATGTGAGCTGCGCTCCATCTCTGGAGAGCCCGCGTGACATTTCGGAACTTAATGTCCAGGGTCCGAAGGATCTGCAGGCGGGGTAGGCTGCTCCCAGGCATCCCTGACCACGTCGAGGAATCCATCCAGCCTAAGCCAAAAGGTTCCGAAGTGAAAACGCTTGGCCGGCATGAAAGCGTTGTTGGTGAGCAGGAGTAAGGGGGCATGATCTGAATAGTTTGAAGAAAGTGCCCTTAGTTTATGGTCAGGGAAAAGATCATCCCAGCCATCACTAACAAAGACCCGATCAATTCGTTCAAGGGTTGGATCATCACGTTCGTTACTCCGTGTATATAAGCGACCATGTAGGTGAATTTCCTTGAGCTCAGTATCATCCAAAAGATGACGAAAGCGACCCATCATGCGCATGTTCAATATACCATGGTTTTTGTCAGCCGCTCTGTAAATGAGATTGAAATCACCGCACACCATCCAGTCCCCAGAACATGAGCTTCTTATGTCCCGAAGTTCCTGTAGGAAAACTATTTTATCCAATTCCAGGTGCGGACCATAAACGGATGTTACCCACCAGGACTGTCCCCCAGCGACCAGAGCCACCTTGGCAGTTAGGGAATGGTCACGGCAAGTTTGGTTGGAAACAATCCACGCATCCGTCCTCCACGCGAAAACAATCCCCCTTGACGCCCCATGAGAAGGGTGGAAAAAATAATCGAAACCTAGTCCTAGCATATCATTGATCAGTTCGTCATTACAAATGGAGAGCTTTGTCTCCTGAAGCGACACCAGGGAAGCACGCTCCTGGTTTACAAGTTCACGCACAGCATTACGATGGGCTCTGCTATTTAGCCCACGGACATTCCATACGAGAATGTTTTCATTACTCATGGCACACACATTTGCGACAGAAAGTTGAGCACCAGGTGATCAGCACTCGCGATCATCCTGCAACACCGCGATGGACGGCGCGCTCAGCGGGAACAACAGGTTGAGAGCCCTCAATTGTGAAGCGGAGAGCGGCCGAGAAAAGAGTTCCAGGAACTCTTGGAAGGCCGTGGCATCCGGTGGGCGGCTATCCGAAGTAATGCCTAGACTTCTCATGAGCACATTTTGAGCTTGAACTTCAGGCTTGGACGCACGAGCCCGGCTTTTAGTGGCCAGCCGAGTGCTACGATGAACAACTAGCTTCCTTGTCGGAGAAGGTCGCCTTCTTCTTTTGGGTGGTGAGGCGTGCAGAGAAGAAGCTTGAAGGGGGTTGATCACCGCCTCAGTCAGCGTTTGAGCAGCAGCTCGAGCGGGAGAATCCACCCCTAGCAGCTCAAGCGATAGGGACGGCAGAGAGCCGCGCGTGGTGGTGACATTAGCGAGCTCACACGGAGCATCCACTGGGTCAGGCGGGAAAGTGTCTACAAATCGAACACGTTCCAGAGTTGGGCTTCCAACGCTTGTGGACCCAACCAGGAGATGAGAGTCCGGATATTGGAGTATATTTGGAACATCAACCATTTCATTTCCTCCATGCTCTTCCTGGGAGTTGGCCTGCTTCTCTGTGCTTTGTTGGGGGGAGGGTGCAGCAACATCCAACACACGCGGACCAGATAGCCATTGCATGCATTCCACCATCATGGGGTCCATCATCGACTCCTCAGAGGTGCTCCTTAGAACACCCATGCTGGGCTCCGTCCAAGGTACTGTGGCGCACGCCTGTGAATCACCTCCTGTTGCCACCGTTGGGACAGGACCCCCAGGTGCGGACATCTTCAATTTCCCAAACTTACAAGGGAGCGACAGGGACCCTCCAATGGGAAGCGCCGCGCCAGATATGAACGGTGCTCCCCATCCTGGACCTAGAGCAGGCACACCACCGGCTCCAGAGTCACCATCAGAGCCGAACTTGAATCTCTTCGGCCAGGGATTGGATCGACTACGTTGCGTAAACCCTGGATAGTCGTCTTCATCAGAACTATCGTGGTTGTCCGGCGGCGTGCCATCGTCTGAGGAGTCATCATACCAGTCTTGAACCTCTCGAACGAAAACATCAACCAAATACCACAACCCATCCTGCTTGGTATGCATGAGCTCGTGAGATTTCAGAAATAAGCCGCGCTCAACATAAGGCTCTTCTGGCTCAGGAATGAAGAGCATCTTTTGAACTGGTATGAGGTTCGGGTGAATACACCAACCCGCAACAAAGTAGGACTTTCGATCATTGCCAACAATGTGGGCAGGCGCTTCAACAAGTTGTGCACAGGAAGTACCGAGTATTATCTGTGCTGTGTTGACGTTTCTTGCATGTCCAGGGATGCCAGTGAGCTTGATCAACACTCGGAAACGAAGAGATGCGAGGCTTCCCATGGATTGCATGTGCCATCTTTTTCAGGAAAGATGAAAAGGAGCAGCAGGATGTTGTGGTGCATGTAGAATACGATGAGCATCCGCAGCCTCGCAGAATTCAACTAGAAAATCCTCTGGCGCATATCTGTGAACAGAGAAGGCCCCAGGGGCGAGTCCGTGCACATCCACAAGAAGGCTGGAGATCTGCTCAGGTGATACATACGGACGAGTGCCTCCAACGAGAGCAACCAAGGCGCGTTCAGATAAAACAGCTTCAGCATCGTCAATTTGGCGCGTCCTTGGTACAATGCAGAGCTCCTTTGAGGGCCGGCGCGACGGATCCCCCGGATTCCTCGATGAGGGAGGAGGCGACGGCGGTGGCAGAGGCCGGCTCCCCCAGCGGCGGGGATGGCGCACGCGCCGGCAGGGGGAGGGGGATCTCCTAGTGGATTGCGACCGCCCGGAACAGGTGTCCCCAGGGGACCGCGCAACAGACCTGCCGGCCACCCTTGCAGCTGCAGCCACCCAGGCAGCCTGCCTACCCGCCGTACGGGTAAGAGGAGCATGACGTCGAGCAGGCGACCGGTCACGCTTGCAGTGTCACGCCTGATGCCCCTCCCGTAGGCAATGTAGACAGCGAGAGGGAAACTTGCAAGCGGCCGCGACATGGTCGGTGGAGAGGCAGTTGAAGCATTTGCCGACGAGATTCGGCGGGACCGGCCGAGGTTGACGGGGAGGGGGAGTTTGGCGTCTCCAGCACCGGCGACGGACCTCGGTCTAGCCCTCCGTGGCCTCCTGGGGGGCGGAATGCAGAGGACCACCATGGACGACTGGGGCGACAACCACCGAGGCGACCTGCCTAGCAGGAGCGGGTGGGGGAACCTGATACGACCGGAGAGCATCGGCCATGAACCCTCCACGCGGGGCTGAACCACACGCCGGGGACGGCGCAGGGGAGGTGTCGACGACGACCTGCTTCCCGCGACGACGTGCTTCCGCCTCCACGACAGGGGAGAGCGGTGGGGAGTCGAGGAACCGCAGCGACGAGCCCGAGGAGCAGCTGAAACGGAGCCAATCTGGAGTTCCAGAGCCTTGGTCGAATGGAGGAGCGAGCGGGCTCAGGGAACCCCCGGCGCCCGGCGTCCCCGGGTGGCACGAGGAGGAAGCTTGACCTGCCGCTGCGGCAGCAGCGGCCACAGCCGCGGCCGCCAGAGGGGGGAGCCCCTCCTCCTGACGACCACCGACGGCGTCATCCATGTTGACGAAGCTGGATCTGCTTTCTGCGGGAAAAGGGGCACCGAACTGATTGTACGAGCGGGTCAGAGGACACTGGATCTACACTCTAGGGTGGCCCTCAAATAGTACAAGTAACAAAACACATCTAGCATCCTCCTTGAACTGATGCTGGCTCCGCCACCGGCGGCCGCTCTGCACGTTCTGACGGCCCTGCGCTCCGATGCGTTCGGTGGCTCTGCAATTCACCTCCAAATTCCACAAGGAGCTCGTCCGATCTGCTCCAAACGTGCCCAACAACTACCGCCATCTTAATGAT
>CM014270.1:16119093-16145018 GCA_004135705.1 Alloteropsis semialata | reverse complement strand
CTAGGCTCATGTACACCATGGAAAGGGTGGTACATGTCCTGGTTACCCCACTCACGCTCACGCCTCAAAGCTTTCTTCCTGCGAAAGCAGAACTCCTCAAGGTGACCATCCCTGTGACAGAACTCACATTGGAGCCTCACACGCTCCTTTGGCTGTTGGTTTGCTCTCGGCTGTGGGTTCACTCTCTGTTGGGGATTCACTCTTGGTTGAGGATTCACTCTGGGTTGTGGATTCACTCTTGGTTGGGGTTTTGCTTTTGGTTTTGGTGGAGGGCGCTCCCTAGCAATATCTGGAAGAGTGTCTAGCTTGTTCCGAAGGAAGTTTGGTTTCTCTACCCAGATAGCTTTCTTAGGTGGGTGTCTTGGTGGCTCAGTGAACACTCCATCCTTGGAATTTTCCTCACTCATGGGACTGGTTTGTTCCTCACTTGGAATGGGTGGCTTAGAGGTGCTGGCATCTGTTGGTTTCTTGTTTAGACTCACCCCTCGGCACTCATCCAGTTTCTCATACAACCAGTTCCACTTTTTGTCATAAGGCACACTCCCAACCCAACACCATCAGCTCTCTTGAACTGCTGAATCATCATACCCAACTGAGGTTCCCTACTAGAGACCCAACTCAGAATGACACGCAAGTAGATATTCTCATCCTCAGCAAGACCCAAAGCAAACTTGGCATCATTCAATTCAACTAGTTGTGCAGGACAAACAGTGCATTCAGAAATTTTAGACTTAGCTAAAGCAGCAGATTTTTCAAGCTCTAAAATCCTAGCACATGCAACATCTAGTTTACTTTGCAAAGCAGGGCAAGACTTGCAAGCACCAAGCAACACGGGTCTAGTCTTAACTTCATCTAAAGCAGCCCTAGCCAAATCTAGTTCCTCAACTAAAGAAGCATACTTAGATTGCAAGGAAGCTAGACTAACTATATGAACTGAGCATTCATCACATTCAGGAACTTCAGAAACAGTAGGAGCAGCCCTAAGCAGTTCTAGTTCCAACAAAGCATTCTCAAGCTTGGCCTTCAGCTCGGATCGTTCACGAGCAGCCCTTTTCAACAGCTTGTCTTGATTGACCAAGCAATCATTCAGTTCATCATTCTCAAGAAGAAGTTGTTCGTGGGTTCGAGGTACCTCTGTGTCCGACTCGGAGTCGCTGTCGACGTCGTCCTTCTTGTCATCGGCGTTGAGAGCCATGACGCAGTACCCTCCACGCTTCTCCTTGGAGTAGAAGCAGAGACCGGTGACGTTCTTGGCGTCCTTCTTCTTCTCCTTGCGATCGTCCTCACTTGAGTTTGAATCAGCTTGATCTTCTGTGTCGGAGTCGACGTCGCTGAGGGAGGCGATGAAGGCTCGTGCTTTGGCCTTCTTGCGGTCCACGTGCTTCTTCTTCTTCTTGTCCCTCGACTTGGGCTTGCTGTAGTCGTTCTCTTCCTTGTACTTCTGCTTCTTCGGACAGTCGGCGATGAAGTGGCCGGGCTTCCCACACTCGAAGCAGTTGTTGTGGCCCTTCCACCGGTTCTTGCGTTGTCGTTGAAGCGCATGAACCGCCTTGTGATCAAGGCAAGTTCCTCGTCCTCCAGCTCGTCCAACTGCTCCTCTGAAACAGTCAACAAAGAAGACAAGGCAAACGACTTGGTGGAAGAGTTAGCGTTAGCCAAGGAAGAGGACTGTCCAGATCCTGACATGAGAGCCATACTATGAGGATCAGTAGGGTTCACATGCTTGGATCTAAGCTGTATGTCAACCTCTGTCGACTTCAGCTTCGAGAAGAGCTCATCAAGAGTAAGAGTGGTATAGCCAGTGGACTCGATGATAGCATCAACCTTTGTTCCCCACACACTGCGATCCAAGGCATGTAGGAGCTTTAAAGCTCTATCATGATCGGAGTGGGGAATATTGATGATATTTGCTTTCATCTTGTTCACCACAGATTGAAAACGCTGGAAGAGAGAGTCTGTAGACTCACCGGGAAGATGAGTGAAGTTCTCATACTCGCGCCGGTAAGTCTCAAACAGACGTGCTTTGACCTGGCTGTTCCCCTCATGAGCCTCCTTGAGGCGAGTCCAGATTTGGTGAGCGACATCCAGGCCATAGACACGTTCAAACTCATCACGACTCAAACTCGAAAGCAGGATATCAACCGCCTTACTGTTGGCATGAAATTTGTCTTTATCCGCTTGAGAAGCACGAACATTTGGAATCGCATAAGTAGTGTCCACAGTGATCTCCCAGACTGATGCTCCTTTACTATTGAGATGGGCTCGCATGCGAATCGACCAATATCGATAGTCAGTCCCATCAAAGTAAGGAGGCGCAGTCGAGGCAGAGCGTTCAGCGGTCGCCATCTTGGATCACAGAGCCGGTTAAGGTGGAGTGATTCTAACCAAAGCTCTGATACCAATTGAAGGACCGGAACGGCGACCAGAGGGGGGTGAATGGGAGCCTCACAAATTTCTCGCGATCGAGAACGGGCCTATGTCCCAAATCACACCACGCGCGAGAATTCTAGCACTTGCCAAGATCACGTAGCAACTGAGTGCCTACTGACCCTAGGAACAAGTCCAGAACCCAGCGAACCGAGCGAGCGAGCAAAAACGAACGAGCAGCGGAAACAGCCTGTGCTCAGCCAGCCAAAACCGGTGCCACCGGTTTTCCAAAACCGGTGCCACCGGTTTTTCCTGGAGCTGCTGAGCACCTCGGGAAAAACCCAAAACTAGACCAAATGACCTCCAAAATTCATCACAAAAATTCCAGAGGCCAAACACAAGATCTAGAACTTTTTCAACTCGAAAACCAGAGCAAACAACAACTTGCCTAAAACCGGTGCCACTGGTTTTCCAAAACGGGTACCACCGGTTTTTCCTGGGCAGAGACGAAACTTGAGAAGAAAACCCTAAATCCACTCAAACGAGGTCCAAACTCCGTGAAATTTGAGCCATAGCTGCGCAAGGACTTGGTGAGTGTTATCCAAAAGATCTCTCCAAGAAAGATCAATCCATCACCATGAATTTCATGGATTTGACCAAAAACACAAGAACTCGGGGTAGAGAGAAGAACTTCAAATCCGAGGCAATTCAGTGGGTTTGAGGGGGAAAGATCACGGGGAAATTGGTCACACAGTACCTATGAGTGATCCCCTCAAAGAAATCCCGAAAGAAACGGCCCCAAATCCGAAGAACGAAAATTCCAAGAAAATAGCCCGAAAATGGCTTAAAAAGGAAAAACGGGAGACACAAGCCTTGAATCCACCATGAATGATTATAGATTGAAATCTTAACAGATTCGTGGCTAGGAAACCACCCTCATCCTCCCACTTTTGGATTGAAGCACTAAACCTAGAGTAATCACTCTCTAAGCCTAATCCTCTCTCATTTAAGCAAACCCTAGCCTTGAAAGAGAAAACTAAACTAGAGATAATGGGAGAAGTGGCTGAAAATTTCAGCCCCTTCACTACTTATAGTCCTTGGCCTAAAGTCTAAACTACCCCTACTGCAGAAAATAAGATACACACCCGCAGAGGGGCAAAGTTGTCCATCTTTTCGCAGACTCATCGGACGGACACGGGACCTTCACGACTTCGCTTCGTCTCGACGCAAGCTTCGCGATGGCGCCACGTGCCCTCCATTCCGCCATCCGGCCGCACCGGACGCGCCCCCGGTTTTGAGGCCCAAACCGGCAAACCTGCCTGCCTGGTGGTTTTGAGGCCCAAACCACCCAAACCGTCCATCTCCGCTTGGCCGCCACGCGACCTCCTCGATGTCGACGCGTGTCCGGCCTCCGCCAAGCCTTGACGCCTCCGTCCCGCTTGACTCGACCGACGCCGTCTTCATCACGCCGTGAACTCTTGCTCTTCCATGCACCATGCGGATCGCACGTGACTCCGCCCGGCTTCTTCGGGTCCCTCGGTCCAAGCCTACTCGTTCATCCTTCACCGCCCTTGGTTCATCGGCATGAACCTTTCGCGCCTGACCTTCACCGCGCGCCGTCGGCCGCCATGTCGCATCCTGCACCTGCACATCACGAGCCAAGAGACACATCAATCCACTCAACGGTTGTCAATCACTCATCATCTAGGGATGACCACCATTGGTCCTCAATAACTGAGTGTAACTTTGGTTATTTTGATCTCTCTGTCCTGAAATGTAAGGCATATTATCGAGACATGCAATAGACAGATGTATCCTGAGTTATTTACATGAGGAGTTTTTGTTGTCAAAATGGCAGTTGCGGATAACTAGCAACCCACTTCAAATAATCCCCCAGTCAGCCAAACTAATCCTGCCAATTTAGTGGAGAATTAAATAAAAAATGTTAAAATATACCTATAATGCACTATATTTAAGAACAAGTTTTGAATGCTTGAAGGATGGAATTTACTTACCCAGGTTGGATCCATGACTCGAAGACAAGTGTTCGTAACTAATTCTAAGAAATTGATAGCGCTATTTTTTGTTTCCAGACGACTTGCCTGTATATAGAGCAATGCAAGCCGTCTATGGTGACTTCGGCAATTTTAAAATCTCTATTGGGCCAGTCCTTCAAATGTGCTAATAGGGGTGGAGTGCGTGTGCCTTTGTTTATGAAAGCATCGGTCTTTGTATTGTGTTTAAAAGAAAATGTGTAAAAAAACTTGAAGGACGTGTCGGCGTGGCATTTTACATGCGTTCAACTCCGTCCTCCCAACTATCAATTTTTCATTGAAAAATTCCCCCCTTTTCAGCACGTAATCCGGGTCGATCACATGTTTTTACTTGTGCAGCAATTTGCACGGATCATCAGCCAGAGCAGTTTAGTTTTGTCCGTGGCCAATCTCTTTCTATCAGCCAAAATCTACAAGGACAGGTACTGTGACACTGTGGCTTCCCCCATTTGTTCTTATGCAACTCAAGATTAGCCACGTCCCTCGCCGTTTTGCCCTGTCCATTTGTCCCGTTCTCGTTGCCCTCTGTGACACGTTTGATCACACTAGAGTGTTCTTCTGTTCCAAACCCTCAAGATTTTAGTCCTAGCTCAATTTTCACCAAATTTATAGAAAAAATTATATTAGCATCGACAACAACAAACAAATGCATTATCAACTCAAAAAATCGTGATGGATTTTATTAAAAAAATAATTTGATGTTGAAGATGTTAGTTTTAATGAACTTAGTAGGTTTAAAAGTTTTGCTTAGGTAAAAAATAAAATACTTTTACATTCTTTTTACATGGTTTCATATTATTCTGTGTATTAATCTTTTTGCGGCTGACTACAATTTCATCCGAAAAGTTTCACATGTTCAAAAAAGTCAATGAGTATCTCCTACCATTTCCCCTTCTATGCTTATCATCTAACGAGTTCTCTAGAATATCCTCAGTTTGACAAGTTATGCATATATTTCTTTTTGGTGCAAATTTATACTGCAAAAGTATACGAGACCGACTGATATGAACCTAGGGATCAACTTCATGGAGCCATAAAGCCGTTGAGCTTGTTGAATAAAGCTGCAGGGTGTTTGGAAGAATATAATCTATTCTTCAGGACCAGACGATAGCTATCCTCTTTTTTCATAAGTTTTATGCTACTCCAGCGCATCTAGACCACTGTGCCCAAGATTCTCCACCGGCGCCTCTGGCTGGTGCTGGGTCAGCTATAGCTTAAGCTTAGTGTGGTTGAGCTGAGTCAACTGAGGATAATATACGATGATAACGATGACCATGGATCGATCACACAAGGTGACAAGGATTAACGGGCATGGCAAGATAGGCTTGCTCCGATATATATATTCAGCAACACGTGTCGAGCCCAAAATTCTATATCGCGAACGTGTGATTCGTTGCGTCGATTAGTAGCATCGATTACGGCGCGATGATAAGCGGTTTCTGCCCGCGTGTAACCCGTGACAGCTTCCGACTTGTGCTGCTCCTCCAATAAATGGCGCCATTAGTTTTGTGATGTAGAAATTTCTTCTGATTTACATTTTTTCTAGTAAAAACTCTCACTATTGTCATTGTTGATGTTTGTCAAAAAATATTTTCACAACTACTTGGGTCATTTGGTCATGGTTTCAATTAATCCATTGGGATTTTAAAGAAAACAAAATGAGGTAGAAATAAAAATAGCCGTCTGACCCATAAATACCCGTTGGCGTCAATATTTGCATATCTATAATTATTAGCATCCAACTTAACAAAGGAGATATTTTTATTTCTCCCTATAATAAGCTCAAGAAGATCCAATTGATTTAGGCTCCGTTTGGAACAAAGCGGTGCAGAAAAGTGCTTTTCAGATAAGCTGCACAACTATGGAAAATACACTTATCTGAGAAACGGGTCTGAGAGCATCTCCAAGAGACTAGGTATAATATTAGCTAAATTTAGAGATTGCACCCCTTTTGTAAAAATAAAAAACCATCTAATTTGATGGGGTAATCCAAGAGACTAGCTAAAAGTAGAAAAATCCAAATTCAAAACCAGTTCCACGTGTTTATTTTTCGGATCTCGCGATCTGTCACGCGGCCGCCGCCCTCATACTCTGACGCCGCTGCCGCGCTCACGCGAAGGAGGCGACGCTCCTGGTCTCCTGGAAGTCCCTGCTGCTGGACGGCAGCACCTGCTACTGGACACCGGCCCTGCAGCTGGACGCTACGCGCGCTGCCCCGCTGCAAAGACGTACAGCGAGCGGCGCCAGGACTGGAACCAGCAGGCGGCGCCGGGACTGCAGCGAGGCGGCGCCGGGACTGGAACCAGCAGCCGGCACGGACTGCAGCGGGAAATCGGCGCGGGAAAAAGGGTTCGCGGGCGCGGGAGGGAGAGATGGCGAGCGTCGCGGGCTAGGCAAAGATGGCCAGGGGCGGCTGGAAAATACCGAGCGCGGATAGAAGACGCGGCCGATAGCGACGCTGTTGGATCACGTTTTTTGGTCACACATTCTTTTTTTAGCGAGAGAAAGCCAGATACAAGAGCTCTTGGAGTTGCTCTGACCTATCTTCTGCGTTTTAGTATAAAAATGGGGATAGTGGAGAAAAGTGCGGCTAGGAAAAGCTGAAAAAAAGCACGTCATTTGACTACTAGTTTCAGTTTATTTTGACCATAAGTAAGATTTAACATATTCCAAACATGGCATAGTTGTCCCTTGGAGTTCGTTTTACACGAACAGCCGGGAGTCCATGCAATTTTTCTATTTTTTAAGAAAAAGTTAAAGACCTAAAGGCTATGCTTACAGGAAGCCACACAGGCTGTGAGCTCAAATAAGGGCCTAAAAAGACCATGCTTAATGGAAATTACACGGCAGCTAGATGGTTTTGTTTAGGTCGTTGACCACATATATATATTTAATAAATAGCGGTAAAAATATTCGGATGCATAAAGGGCGACGTGGCTGGGATATTAAACTGCTGATGGCTCAGGTCGGGTTTCTATGTTCCTCTCCTGCTCACGTTTTCATGTCCCACAGTCTCTGAAAAAGAAAGGCCTGTCCTTTTACTCACAAGAAAATAACAAGAAAGACTTGCATATGGTTTCCCCGCTGTGTTGCCTTTCTTCCTCACGTGCTCCAATTTGGCGACCACAGATTGGTTGCGACCACAGACTTTGTAACGTCTCGTGTAGGGTAGAAATGACGCGCACTTTTTCAGGAGTGACATGTTTAGTTTCCATATTTAATTATTCCCATGCAAATGCTTAAACTAGTTTAGTATGTTGCCACCAAAGCTCAAATTGTTATAGGCTTGATGTAAAACTAGTTTAAACAAGCAGCTATGTACAAGCGTACAACCTAAGAGCATGATTAATAATACAGTCCTCCTGGTGGCTGAACGAATCTTGGCAACGCATCTCTCAGTCTATTCATACAGTGGTTAAGTCTTTACTATTCATATATGGCCCCATTTGTCTCTCACAAAAAGTTACTTGTGCCTCAGTTGGCTTTAAACTTGCACTTCTCCTCTCCTTCCTATTCTCTTTTCTCCACCTCATTCAATCCACTTACAGCCCTTTATAAGGACGGCCTCAATGGCCAGCTACGTAGCTGGCCTACGTCGGATGGCTGCCGATGCGGATGTGAGAGAAAGCAAAAAAAAATCAAGCTAGCTAGCGACTCTCATCGTTCATCTCGCACGGAATCGGATGGCTGCCGATGCGGATATGAGAGAAAGCAAAAAAAATCAAGCTAGCTAGCGACTCTCGTCGTTCATCTCGCACGGAAACATAGGCCGGGTTTTGAGGCGCACTGAGGTGCAAAGGAGAGAGAAAGTAGGACCCAAGAAGGAAAAAGTGAAAAATATAGAATAAAAAGATCCGACAGATGAGACCCATAATATGAGGTGACACCAAATAGCTTGGCTGTTATTGTTGGAGACGCTCTAATACTTGCTTGGATATAAGCTGAATGGTTTTTGTTTGGACACAATGATAGCCGGTCCAATTTCCTACACTTAGAATCGTTACTACACGTCTTTCTTAATTATAAAGTTCATAAAAGGAAATTTTCATATCAAAGGGTGAATTGTCCCATTTTCCTTCAAATGGCTAGGTGTCTTAGTCTTTTCTTTACTACTGGTGTCACCTAGTGGCTCTATCTCATCTTTGCATGACTACCTCAGATATACAACTTCATCCTTATCCTCTCAACAGCAAAACATAAAAAAAAGGTAAGTCAGCCTCACCATTATTGCTAGTCCTTGTTAATGCCATGGCTTTGTTTTCTAGTTGCCACCATCAATTTTTAATTCATGCACAGTTCATACATGCCTCTATCAGGCACCTAGGTTTGTTGACACCCATAATTATGCCACTGATTGACAGCATTGTTGTTATTGTTATAAATATTCTTGATAGGAGTAAGAGATTTATGGATAAAACGAAGGCACACCCTTGAGCATGTGTTTGTCTCATGGTAATATCTGTAATATTAAATGTGTTACTACCTTCCTTTTTACACCTTACTTACTTTGTTTTTATTTACATATCGCATTAGATTTGTTCTAAGTCAACCTGAAACAACTTTGACCAAGTTTACACAGAAAAATAATAATATTTATAATACTTTTATTGAATCCACCATAGAATATATTTTTATAGTACTAGATATGTTAGACAATATAATTGTCGCTATATTTTTCTATAAATTTGATCCAAGTTGGCTAACTTTGGTTTAAGACACATATGACATGTAAATAAAAACAGAGGGAGTAGTTTATGCCGACTAGACCTCATGTTCCAACTGAATGGGTATAATTAATTTCCTCTTATATTGATAGGAGTATACGTGTCCTCATTTTTTTTTCTAAAAAAAGTTAGAATAGAACTTTTGATACCCTTTAGGATTAAATGGAATCAATGTAATTTTAAAAATTAATATTGCGACCAAAGTTTCGACAGAATATGGACACACATAAATGTATAATAATTCACTACAATATCCCTCCTAATACCAACTGCCATAGCAAGAGTAGCACAAACAATAAAAAGAAATACCACGATGCTCCACCTAGATGAAAGCCATTATTTGGCATCCACCAACAAATATCCACAGCCAATAGATAGCCACAATTCCTACACACCGCTGTCAGGTACCTAGCTTTATTGATAGCCTCAATTATGCCGTTAATTGACAGGATCGCTCCTGGATTTGGCCATTCTCAGCCAGGTTTCATTTCACTAAATGTAGTGCCATATCAATATTTTCGATGATGTGATAATGAATTAATGAAGAGGGATGTGAAATGAGTTTCAAGATGTTTGTGTCTTGCATGTGGTCTAGAAAACCACAAACGATGAAATTATGTATTGCGAGAAGGTATTTCACTTATGAATTAAAATCTTATATTGCATGAAATACTCCATTGAGAATGGCTAAGAGATTTTTGGATAAAAGAAAAATAAAAGTAGCACAAATAATAGTCAATATTTGCACTAGAGAATCGAATGAATTTTAAATAAATGTAAATTTTTATACCAAATAATTGTGATTCAATTTGTTGCACGGTTGATATGGGGAATGGGTTGCATCAACTAACCCCCATGTTCCAATTCAATAGGCATAATTGGTGTATGAGATATATCATGTCCACATCCACGTAAATTATATAGCAAAACGATGAAACAAAATCAATCCAATTTCAAGTTAAGTCGTTGGATGCACGCCGCAGTCTGCTAAGCCACACGCGCCGTCGTAGTTGTGGCGTGAAAATATGGCGCCATGGTTTGGCGAGCCACGACACAAAAATTAAACCGAGTTTGTGTGTGGATGCCATCTCCTATGTACGAACCAAGCAATATCTATTTATTGTGGCGCCGCCGTACTTTAGTTGTGGCTGGTTGTATCATGACACCAAGCACGTCCTTAGCATTGCAACCAAAGTTTATTTCCTTCAACACACCATGGATGCGAACGAACCTCTCTGTTTATTTCATTACAAACCCTTTCTTAAAACTTTATATGCCCATCATAAGGGGAGTCGGAAAAAAAACAAAAACAAAAATAGCTATATATGGTATATCCTCCTCCGCAAAGAACCCATGTGAAAAATAGTTTAATAGCCGAAAACCACTATTTTCGCATCCACCACCAAATATCCACCGCTAAACAAAAGACAAAAATACAAACAAAATAGAACGCGCAGCCTCGCCCCCATCTGCCGATCTACGACGGCCGGTCAGTCTCAGCCACCAAACGAGGAGTTCAACATTCCAACACCAGTTGTTGTTCCTCCTGCACCCCGGAATTCCAGCCCCAGCTGCCTGCCGTTCCAAAGAAGATGCAGGAGCATGCGGCGGCCAGCCAGTCAGTCAAAGACGTTGCCGCTGCAACAACGCCAATGCAAATGCCGCCGCGCCCGCGATGAGAGAAACCAGGAGGAGAGATCCCCGTGCCCCGCTCCGCGGTCGCGTTCGCCTAATTTTGGCCGCACGGGATCCGGGCGGAGGCGTGGACTGCGCCTGCGCGGCGCATGCTTTGCCCTTGCCCCCGCCGGTGGGCCCCGCCCGGGCAGGTGACGTGCCTCCCTCCCACGCCTCTGACCGGGCTCGCCGCGCCTCCCGAATCTCCCTCTCCCAAACTACCCCTCTCACACCACATCACTCTTCTCTCTCTGATTTCCATTTCTCATTTCCTTTTATATATATATATATATAATTTGTTATTATTGTTATCCAAAACAGAAAAACGTAAAAATCTCAATATCTCTCCATCCGTTTTTCTCGTGTTCGTTTGAAAGCTTCATACACGACAGAAGAAATGTTTAGAATACTTTTAAAGAGAGAGAGAAAAAAACTTATTTTTACATTGTATTTATAAGCAACCCTTCGGAAAGCGATGCCTACTTGCATTTGGACCTCCATCTTCCTTCCTTCTCTTCACACACACACTCTCTCTCTCGCATCACCAACAAGAAGGCTAACACACACCAACCCAAGAACAAGGAGGGAGAAAAAAAAAAGAATTTTGATTGCTCAGAGTGCAGTAGAATACTGGTTTGATCTCTCCTTGCCCGAGGCCAGTGCACGAGGCAATAATGGTGGCCGTGGAGGCTGCAGCGGCGGGGGCGGCGGCGGCGGTGGAGGGCCCGATCCGGGCGGAGGCCAAGGTGGCGGTGGCGCCGGAGGCGGAGGGGGAGGCCAAGGTGGAGGTGGAGGGCGATGCCCCGGCTGCGGGGGAGGCCGAGGAGGAGGAGGAGGAGAAGGAGTACAAGAGCGACATGAGGAAGCTGGAGGAGCTCATGTCCAAGCTCAACCCCTGCGCGCAGGAGTTCGTGCCGTCGTCGCGCCGCGCCGTGCCGGCGGCGAAACCGGTGGGGGGAGGCGTGCTCTCCGCCGACGCGCCGGTGTTCGTGTCGGCCGCCGAGTACTACGGCGGTGCCGGCGGGCACCTGCAGGTGGTCAGCGGCGGCGGTGCCGGCGGCGGCAGCAGGGACTCCAGCAGCGACGGATCCAGCAACGGCAGCGGCCACCCTCTGAATCGCCGGGTCGGTGAGCTGTGAATTTCTGCGTTCTTTACGGTTCCGCGCGTCTTGATTCCGAAGGCTTTGGTTGTTGTTTGACTTTTACTTCCTGTGATCGCCGGTTGATTTGGGGATTTGCGTATTGCGAGCGTCTGAACTGATGGGTTTAAGGCGATGGCGATCGCTTTCTTCTTGGCGAGAATTCATTTTATCCCTTTTTTCCTTGTTTTATCTTGTGGAAAATGAAGTCTTGAGCAGCGAGAGAGGGTTTATAATTGATTCTTTTGTTGTTCTATTCTGAATCATTCATTTGCAGCAGCAGAACCATCTTAGATTATAATATGAATAACCTTTTCCCCTAGAGATATTAGATTATTAAGAAATGATTGATCTGTGCTAACCGGAGATTGTTGAAGAATCCGTGCTAGTGGTACCACAATTGCCATGAATTTGATACGTGAATCGATGTGATGGTGATGGGCTACTGTGTGCTGTGCTTGATGCCAACAATTTATTTTTGTGGACCTACATATGGCTTTTAGAATTGGAGAATAAAATGTTGTGCTAGCGGCAATTCTATGTCCATTTATTGGTTCTGATGGCATGATGACAAATTGACATTGCCTTCCTGATATCAGAGAAGGACTAGCTTCAACCAGGGAAGGCGGAGGATGGGGGCCCGACCCCGACGTGCTGATAGGGAGGATAGTGTGCGGCGGACCGTCTATGTCTCTGACATTGATCAGCATGTGAGTTGTGAGCACACTAAGGCAGTGGCTTTTGGGAATTGCCGTTTGTGTCAATGTTGTAACATTTCTTCTTGTTGCTCTGCAGGTGACTGAGCAGAGGCTTGCTGAAGTGTTCTCTAACTGCGGACAAGTAAGTTCTATGATTACTTTGTGGAAATGTGGCTGCGGATTTTCCTGTTCCCCTCTTCATAATGGGATAGCTAATGACAACATTTGGGCCACCTTTCAATTCCTTGAGAAACAAAATATATAATTTAGCTGCTTTACCTCTTCATGATAATATAATATATTTGTAAAACTATCTCCTTTGGACATGTAGGTGGTAGATTGCCGTATCTGTGGTGACCCACATTCTGTCCTGCGTTTTGCATTCATCGAGTTTGCTGATGATGGTAGCGTTCTCGAGACATTATCTTTTCATTTACAGTATTGGTATGATAAAACTGTGATGGTGAAGTTTTCCTTTGTCTGCAGCTGGTGCCAGGGCCGCACTGACACTTGGGGGAACCATGCTTGGTTATTATCCTGTTAGAGTTTTACCTTCTAAGACAGCAATTCTACCTGTGAACCCAAAATTTCTTCCTCGAGTAAGTAGATAATAATGATGACTATGACATGCTTTGTTTAGATCACACCATATACCCCAGTTTTCTTTTCCGTGCCAATATTTCTGCTAATATTATCTTTAAATGCGCTTTATGTACAGACTGAAGACGAGAAAGAAATGGTCTCAAGGACTGTATATTGTACTAACATAGACAAGAAGGTATGTAAGCCTATATTCCTGGATGTGCATGTGGTTGCAAATTTGTGATTCTTAACTACGCATAAGATGCTCATCTTGATATTGTATTTGATAGTGCTTCTATGGTCTCCTACAACCGAATTATGTAGCTTCTAGCAGCAGTTTAGATTGTAGTGGGTGGTTCCAAATCAAAAATCTTATTTGCTCTAAATTATTTGCATTTCACTTTCTGGAGAGCATCATTGCACTATTACAATGTAATCTGGGACACAGGCATTTTGGCTCAATTTAACAAACGAACATTTAGAGGAGATTTGATCGGTATGCAGAATATTGTTTCGATATCATAACGCTAGCACTTTCCCAAGATATGTGCTATAGCCCCTTTTCTTTCTCTGTTGCACAAAAGAAAAAGGATGTTATGAGGGTCTCTTTTCGAGTTTGTTCCTACTGCACTGTCCATTCTAGTTCCAAATCTAGGGCTACTCTGCCAGTACGAATGGTAATTGGGGAATGCTAAAATGTGATGCCTAGGTGATTACTGGTGAAGCAAAGTGTTTTGAAAAAGTAAGGTCTACAGCAAAAATTAGGAATGTAAGGTTGTATGCTCTTGTTCGTGTAGGTTACTGAGGAGGATGTAAAGGTTTTCTTTCAGACTACCTGTGGGAAGGTATCACATAAAGCTGTCGATACTTGATGCCTTTTGTAGTCTATCTATATTCTTTATGAAATGATTGAAATTTTAATGTTTTCTTTAGGTTTCTCGGCTGAGGCTCCTTGGTGACTATGTACATTCCACATGCATTGCTTTTGTTGAGTTTGCTCAGGTGAGTAAACCAAGGTCTTTCACTGTTATATTTTTATGTAGTGGAGATGTTTGTTAAGGTGCTACTTCTATGTACTGACATGGTCTAGGACTGAGAACTGTGTGAATTTGTTCTGTATCCAATGTGTGATATTGAATGATTTTCATTAGTATTACCAATTGAGAAGGCAGCCTCATAGAAAAGGTATCGTAATGATTACATTTAGCTAAACTGAAGCTGGAGAGTTGCTATATGTGTTACTCAAAATTCTGTTGTCTTGTCTTCAGTCCGGATTTGATGTTCTTTTAGCTATCTTTCAGTCTTTCACCATACTTATGTTGACGGAAAAAGCTCTGGGGGACTTGTGTTATTGTGCCTTGAATTAAAACAACCTTGTTATTAGTGTTCGGTCCTAGTAGGCTGGGAACTTCTAATAATTTTACATGTAACAATGCACACCAATAATATTGTTAACCGGTCGAATAAGATGACACGCGAACCTACTTTTAGGTAAAAGAAATATATTAGGAACGACATGATTACAGATTTCCTATCCATTCTTTTGCGCTTTTTCTTAAATTTCAATGTAGTGTTATAGATATGTAGGTGGTTCCTAGCCATGATTGTTTAACTTATGCGGTGCTTTAACTTGTTTTACATGTTTGATGCAGGCAGAAAGTGCAATTCTGGCACTGAACTTTAGTGGCATGGTCCTTGGCTCCCTCCCTATCAGGTAAACACCCTTGCCAATAACCTACATCCGCTATCTGTAATAAGAGCTAAATGGTTAAAAGGCATCATGGATCATCACGTTCTTAACCTTGTGTCCTTGTTGTCCTCTGATTGTGCAGGGTGAGCCCCTCTAAGACACCAGTCCGTCCGCGGTCTCCTCGCGTGATGTCCAACTGAGCCTCCTCCTCCTGCTCCAAGGCGCTGCCGCCAGTGGCCAATCATCCCCAGCCAGAGCTCCAGAGCTCCCTCCGTCTGTGATCGCGCCAGAGCCTTCCTCATCGCCGATCAGTAACCGCTACCCAGTACCCTAGTCATCTTAGGAAAGTCAACTCGCCGCTAATGTTCCTGTCGGAAGCCCATGCATCTCTTGCTGTTGGAGGCACACCATTTTCGTTCCGTTTGCTCGTTGCCATTATGTTAATTATGGATGGATTCTTATATAACAGCCTTTTTAGGCGCCGGAAGAATAATGTCTAGCATCTCTCTTCTCTCGTTATGTTCTTGTGTCATGCTCGTTCTCCTGTTTCTCGTTCTCGCTCGCGTGCGCGGACTGTTCGTTCTCGCTGGCGTACGCGGTGTTGTCCGGGTCCAGTTTGGCCTGTTTGTTCTTCGCGGCCATGTGTTCCTGTTGTTAAACGTGCGTGTACGTCTTCAGTGGATTGAGACGACGGATGTGTCTGCGCCGTGGCTCCACGGATAGAGATGGACTGGGTGGTCCTGCACCAAGGTTTCACGTGATGCCGGAGCTATTTTACCAAGTGGCGTCTACACTGCATGCTTACGGAACAGAAGAATCATTTTGGTCACATTTGTACTGGATTCCTTTCGAACTAGCAAATGAAAATGCAAAGTTCTTGGCGACCAGCTCGGCCCCGCAGATGCAGATGCAAATGCAGGGCGGGAAGGACGGAGAAGAAGCGCCCGGCTGCTGCCTGCCGGTTGTGGCAGGCAAGCAACGTGGTTAGCTCCGACTTCACCAGCGTGCGTACTAGTTGCCGCCGATCCTGTTCTCCCTTCTCCGTAGCCCGAAGAAACACGCAACACAACTTCTGATCCCGTTCTCTGAGGATAGGAACACGCAACAGAGCGTTTTTTTTTTTGAATCGAAACAGAACGTTTTCACTGAATGGAAAAAGTGGAGCACTTACAAAATACGGCTTTAGCTATATGGCACACTTTTACTAGAAGAAGATACAGGCTTGCCTATATTATTAGATTAACAAAGACCATTGTTCCATAATTTATTTCGCATCAGGCATCAACACCCAATAAGCTCCCCTTGACATTTACATCAAGCAAAACCAAAAGGCTCCGAGACATTAAAAACTCCCTCCAGAAGAGAACACAGTAGCGCCGGCGAACTACCTGCCTACGGGCTTGCACCATCCCATATGGAGATGGGTTATTTGTACGCCGAGGATCTGGCCTAGCCGGTGTTCTGCATGCCGGCGGCGATGCCCTTCATGGTCAGGATCAGCGTGTCCTCCAGGCCCGGCGCGTACTCGCTCTCGGGGTTCAGCTGCACCAGCTGCGCCGGCTGGCTTTCGTCGGTGAACTCCTTGGACAGGGCTGGCTGCGGGCTCACCTCGAAGCTGGGGTCACGGATCCGCTTCAGGGTGTAGGCCTGGCAGACGTTCAGGGTGGTGATGTACGACTCACGCAGACGCAGACGCTGCTTCAGGTAAGGATCGCCTTCAAGCACGTCCTTGTGACCAGCAACCTACAGAGAATTGGCAATCGTAGTTGGAATCATGAGATAGGACTCTACAATTCTTTTATAAAGTAAATACAAGTCCCAAGAAACGAGCAATTTTCCTGACTATGTTTGGCTATATATATAAGTAGAATAGCTGAAATGTGAACAAAATAAACTCTTTAGTGTGAGCTATTAGAGAAGTTTACCTGAAGGAGTAGCCCTTTTGTCTCCTCATAGTTCTTCCTCAGCTGCTCTCCGAAAGATTGCAGATCATCAGCCACCAGCAGTTTGTCATACACAGCTGCAATTCCAGGGTCTCCCTTGGCGAAAACCATCTCAAGCAAGTCAAGGGTGACCCTGAAGAATGGCCACTCATTGTACATTTCTTTCAGAGTATGGATGTTCCTGATGTCCTTCTGCATGATATGCTTGAACGCTGCGCCAAATCCAAGCCAAACAGGGAGATGGAACCTTGTCTGCGTCCAAGCAAAGATCCAGGGAATCGCACGGAGCGATTCTATTCCCCCACTAGGCTTCCTCTTCGATGGACGGCTACCAATATTCATCCTACCATATTCAGTCTCAGGTGTAGCCTGGAAAATAAAATCAAGTTTGAGTTTAGTGTTACAACTTGTACACATCATATCATAAGTTCACACAGTTATCCACTAACTCCTAGGACCAGCTTAACAGATGGCACATTGAATCATCATGCAGTGAGACATACATGGATAATAAGAAAATCTTCCCTTTCAGACAGCAGTTTTCAATAGGACAAATGAATACAACTCAGCTCATTACTTGTATCGTCACACCAATGTGTAATGACTAAAAGTGGCATTCCACTTAGAAATGAAAGCATTTGTGAAAACATTTTCAGATTGGTGCCTTTACCATTAGAGTGTTCTAGGGTATTTAAGCTAAAAAAGATTTGGAGAAAATATCAATGATTATTTTAACTTTTTGAAGAAAGAAATCATAAATTGACCAACAGAAACCTTATATTCTAAGTGCATTTTTTGCTTTGGGTTTCTGTAGCAGCTTTGTAACAAAGTATAAACATTGTGCTTGTGCAAATGCAAAGTGTTATACTTGTAAGAATACAGGATACAGGTAAACCTACCGATCTGAAGTATTCAACAAAGCGTGGTTCCTGGAAGACAATTGATCGATATTCTTTGGTTGCCACGACAGCCATTTCGTCCATCAGAGCACGCCATTCTGGCTTGGGGGAAATTGGAGGATGCATACCATGCTCGAGGGTAGCTGCAGTGTAGCGCTGCAAAGTTCTAAAGCACAAGTGCTCCTCTCCAAAGGAGTGCTCAATAACCTCGCCTTGTACTGTTACACGAAGCGATCCATGTATCGTGTCTGGTGGCTGAGATAATATGGCCAGATGAGTAGGACCGCCACCTCTACCAACTGTTCCACCCCTTCCGTGAAACATGGTCAACTTCACTCCATACTGCTTTGCCACCTTGATGAGCTCCTCTTGTGCTTTATACATCTGCCATGCTGCAGAGAGACGTCCAGCGTCTTTGCCGGAGTCTGAGTATCCAATCATCACCTCCTGCTTGCCATTAATCCTATTCATGTACCAGTCAATTGAAAAGAGCCGTGCTACAGCTGCTGGAGCTGCTTCAAGATCTGCAAGTTTCTCAAAGAGTGGAACAACTCTCAGAGGATGTTTTACATGGCACTCGCGCTGTAAAAGCTCGACAGCAAGCACATCAGATGGGGCAGTTGCCATCGAGATGATATATGCGCCAAAGCAATCTGCTGGGAGCTCTGCAAGGACATGAAATGTGCCTAAAACATCGGCAGTCTCTTCAGTCATCGGAAGATCAGAACCAAACAATGGACGTTTGCCCCTCAGTTCAGACAACAGCCAATCCTGGCGTTTCTCTTCGGACCATTCAGCGTAGGATCCAATTCCAAGATGTGTAGTTATTGAATCAAGGACATCAGTGTGCCGATCAGATTCCTGCCTTATGTCAAGTTTCACAAGAGCAAGCCCAAAAGTGGATACTTGACGCAAGAAATCAAGGAGACTTCCATCAGCTATAGGTTTGTCACCACAAGCACATAATGATCTATAACAGAGCTCAAGAGGTTCCAGAAACTGCAGCATAGAATGTGGTAATTAGATTACTATAGGTATGATTTTAACCAACACAAATATGCATTTCACAGAAAAAGAGACAACCTGTTCAACATTAGTAAAAGTCGCATCCTCTGGAATCTCAGAAATTCCAGTTGTCAATAAATGACGAGAACGTTCACGTGTATAGTACAATTTATCCCTGACATCACCAAGTATGACACGATAAGGTTCGTTTGGAGGAACTTGCTTCCAGAATTCTGCAAGGACAACATTCAATTAGCAATATAGACATTCAAGCAAATGTAGTAAGAGAACATTCTTGAAAAGTTTATAAATATTCACACTACGTGATAGTGTATGCTCTGGCATCCAAGTTGCCACCTAGATCTCTATTTGGTGTTGCGGCAGTACCACTTAAAAGGCACTTATTTATTGCTAATTTTGGATGCTGCTATATATAATCCTACGATGTACCACTGACCAAATAAGAATGAAAAATAAAAGATCATACTTTAAAGGTTATTATCTGCACAGTAATGCCATCTTTAACTGTTATTGTCCGTGCAGTTTCCAGATCAGAACTTGCATTTAAGTGAATAACTTCACATGTCTTTTAGAATAATAAGCTAATGATTTATGTGCAAATTTATCCAACATCCCTTGTTACCACAAATCACTCAGTTCAAATTTATCCAACTTCCCTTGTTACCACAAATCACAGTTCCATTACCTATGTAGTGCTTCGCAGCTCTTTTTGACGAGCGATGTAATTCATCTGCACGGATCCGAAGTTCATCACTGCAGCGCCACATAGAGAGCTGGAATAGAATATTGTGCCATTAGCACCAGAACAATACAATGTAAAAACTCCTTGCATATAAGGGAACTATGTTTTATATTGCAATACCTCAAACATTAGATCTTCTATCTGAGAGAAGTACAAGTTAGCAGCCATCATTCTCGCCAACAAGCATACATCACGTGTAACCTCCGGTGTAACTCTTGGATTTCCTAGAAAACAATGCATTATGGAAAATTTAACTTTTTTGTTTTCCACAGTTGGCAAAAATAAGGAAAAAGAGATCTTAATTTTGTTAAAAGATAAATTAGTAATTTGCTCAAAGATTTGACGTCATAATGACAAGAGTGCCCTATCAACAATTTTCTGTTACACATACAACTGATGTCACCACGATATGAAGGCCTTATCAGCAATTTTATGTTACATGTGGCTAGAGTCTAGAAAATCTTAGAACTATTCAAAATTTTACTTGTACAAAAACTCCTCGACAAAGTGGTATTATTTATTTATTTTTCAGCCAAACACTAATGCATGGCCTATGAAAATGAGAAGTTACCATCACGGTCACCACCCATCCAGGAAGAGAACTGAATGAGAGGAGCATTGTACGGGAGACGCTCATTGATCCCAATATTCTTCAAAGCAGTGTCAATACGGCGCAAGAATTTTGGTACACCCTTCCATATAGTTTCATGGAAGTAACTCATTCCAGCACGCATTTCATCTTGAGGAGTGGGAGGGGTTCGGCGGATTTCATCAGTTCTGAAAGCAGCCTGAATCTGCGAAGTGTATTAAGAATAAATCAGCAAAAGCACAGCAAGAACTTTTTTGGAAAGGAAAAAAAAGTCAATTCCACATAGATATTACGCCTGGTATAAGTTGAATTTGGATTTTTCATTGCAATTGACTGAAAATGATGCACGACCATACCTCAAAATTTTAAGTCGATCATATACCCCAAGTGCTCTTATTTTGAATTTAATGACAATATCAGGTGGCATTAACAGTAAAAGGTGATGCCATATACTAGGAAATGGGCAGTTGCAGAACACAGATCTGACTAATGGCTATACACGTGTGATTAAATTATTAACTTGAAGAAACAGTAGCTAAGATCTGACTATTGAGCAATGGATTAATATATGATCTTTTCGAGCAGAATAACAAACAGCATCTCAGGGTATACTAAATCCTTTTGGGCTCACGAGCTCTGACAATAAAAATGTGAAGTCTACCTCTCTTTTCAAAACAATTTTATTCTGCTCTCCACAAAAAGTTTAAAAGTCAGATAATCACACTGTGTGCCCTACATAAAAAAAAGGACCTGTAGTAATACAGAATCGCCTATAAAAGCATAACTACCTCTTCTGTACATATGTGACTTGTCCTATCACCTCATCATGTGCAAACATGGAAGAGCTCAACAAAATAGCTTTTTTAAAAGAAAATATATGTTGATGTAACCAAGGTGGAGTTTCCTTGGGGAATGTTTGATGTGATCTAAGAATAGAGCAATGGTAACCTCACAGGTCACATTTAGGTTAGAGCAAAAAACAATGCACTCTTCAGCAAATTGATTTCACAAGTTTGGTGGCTACTTTTGACAAGAATAATTTGTATTCTGGAACCACTGGAGGTTTAGTTTGACAGGTACTTGCAAAAGTTTGACAGCTACTTCTGAGATAAAATTCTGCGGGACAATCATCACCACAATTCCACTCACAAAATTACAGAACATCTTATAGTGGCACAGCACACCAGAACCTTCCAACTTTTGCAAATTCCAAGCCTTCTGTCAGGGTATTATCAACTAACCTCGATTGTGCATATCTTCTTGGATTGTCAAGGGAAAACACTAAACAACTATTGTACGTATTTGACTGCTTTCTTGCATTCACCTTATATTAATGCTCAAGGTATTACATGTCCAATAAACTACTAATAAAATAATGGTGTATAGACAATAAAGATAGCATTCTGGCCAGTGATTTGGCAGGATCTCGGGAATCTGACAGGCACCACTCACATAAAGAGGCAAAAAAAAGTATCATAAGCTAATTTGGCTTTCAGGAGTGGGGCCAAATTCTAATAACAGTGATGAGGAGATGCCTATGCTCTGGCATGAGAATATTTGAACGATCGAATCGTTAAACCCAGAGCCCCCATCCCAAGACATCATCAGGAAAAAATCAAGCTCGAGAGATGATGGTCGTCAGTTAAATAATGAGCACCTATATTTCAATTTAAAAAGTTAAAACAATCAAAAGGTCGTGGCGATCGATTGATCTACACTGAAACCCTATGACTGACTTTGTAATATAATATTCTCATCTCAAGTGGTGAAATGGCGAGATATTTACCTCCCTCTGAAGAGCTTCATCAAGCTCCTGCTTGTCATCAGCAGTGATGTCCTTGGCATACAGCTGCCTCAGGCAATTCCGGATCCTGAACACCAAAAACAGATCGATACCAGAGAGAACAATTAGCATTTTCCTTCCGCGCACGAGGCAAGCAGTGGGCCTCAAACAAAGCAACGGTAACCTGACGATCATCCGCACCTGCCATGCTTCTGGAGCAGGGACCTCCTGACGGACTGCGTGGGGTGCGCCGTGAAGACGAGGTCGACAGTCTGGTTCTTAAGCGCATCGAAGACCTCCTCGCGCGACTTGCCGAGCTGCGAGACAAGGCGCTTGAGCGTCTCCTCGATGTCGGACTCGGTGGGGGCCGAGGCCTCGTCGGCGAAGTCCCCACGCTTGAGCTTGATCCGACGGCGGTACGCGATCTGCACCTCCTCGGCGAGGTTGGCGAGGTTGAGCATGTGCGAGAAGGAGCTGGCGACGACGATGGAGTCCCCCGGGGGCAGGCTGGTGAGCTTGCTCCCGAGCTCGCCGAGCCGCGCCTCGTCGCGGTCGTTCTCGTACTCCGCCGAGAGCTCGTAGCACTCCTGCACCTGCGCACGCGAATAGGCACCAACGGCGTCAGCACGGAGTCGTCGAAACGCGCGGATCTGGTGCGGCGGCGGGCGAGAGGAGGGGATCGATCAGGGCGTACGAATTCGCGGAGGTGCGGGCCGTGCAGGTCCTGGAGGATGTCGAGGAAGCGGTCGACGAGGAGGGCGTCGTACTCGACGAGCTTGTCGTCCTCGGACACCTTGCCGGGGGCCAGCAGACGCAGCTGCGCGTCGATCGACTGGTGCCGCTCCATCGGAGCCTTCCCCGCCATCGCGGTCGCAGCGGAAATCAAATTCCCGCCGGACGGCGCAGAAAGCCCCTCCGCCCGCGCGCTCGCGGCGGGTGCGGGAGTGGATCGTGGCGGCGGTGGCGGCTAGTGGGAGCGCGGCTGCGGGGGAGGAGGAGGTGGGGGATGGGCGGCGGAGACGGAGGCGGAGGAGATAGGGTGGAGGTCGAAGTGTTCGTGTGCCTATTTGTACGGGAGAACCGGAGGAGGATGGTGATCTGGTGGTGGGGCCCATTTGGAGAATTTTATGTTTTTTGAGTCCCATACTCTCATGGAAGGTAGTTTTGCAAATTGGTCCCTGTGGAACTTGGGATTATTTGCAAACGTTTGTTTTCTCGAAAATTTGCAAATTCATCTTTGAATAACTCGATAAGAATTTGAAACATGGATCCATTCATTCATTCCAAATGACTCATCTTGCAATTTTTCCTAGAGGGATATAAATGAGTTACTCTATATTTTGTTTGTTCCATGAAATGCAGAGAGCATACTTGACGGAGCTACTCTAATTTTTCATTTAACATTGTATTAGACAAACTGGAAGACGTCAAATAAGTTGAAATAGAGATACCGAATGTACATGTAGCATGACCTTGCATGCAGGGCACAACTACAAAAGTCAGCATTGTGATGTAAGACACTTACTTTTATCATAAATATATGTTCACCAGGTGATTGATGGTGTCTCCAATACGATACTTTAACTTGCAATATACAAAAAACACATACTTGGCCAACAACAATCCCAAAGGAATTTTTATATATGATGATAATATCAAGTATCTTTATTTCTCTCTTTTGTCATGACTTTTTTTTTGGTACATTGATGTCAAGGTTAAGTCATGAAAAAGCAGAACCATGCTAAAAAAATTAGAGAAAACATCAATGGTGATATTCTTGGCATCTTTTTCTTCTCGTCCTCGACATCTGTTGACTTTAAAAGTCATGACATTGTCATGCAAAAGTACAATCATGATGATATACTAATAGAGAAAATTGAACATGGTGATACTGATACGCTTGGTCACTTTTCTCTTCTCATTTTCCTTGTTAATTTCACACGCTTAATGAATTTGAGGAGGATGAGTTCTGACTTCTGAGTTGTGGTACTAAATTTCGGTGTACATAATCAGTAAAATTTTGTAAGTATGAGGTGTTGGTATGATAATATGTAGTAAGCAAACCAATTACCCCTAGACTTCTGAACTAATGATTTCCACCATAGCAAATAGATGAGAGGTGTTCTTTTTCTAAGGTAATGATTGCTGCCGCGGCATACAAGATAAGATGGAGGCACGAACAGGTCTTATTCGTAGGGTACGATAGTCATCAAATTGGACTAGATTTCCGCTAAAGAAATGACGAAATAGCTATAGTTCGAAATGGAGAATCGCGTTCCACGACCTTGAATTTTCTTCCTCCTCCTTGAATTTGTTTTTCGCACGACCTCTAATTGCCGCCTCTGGTGGACCACAGAGTCATCAAGATGACGCCAATCATCACGCCCAGCCATTATTAATCCAGGAGACAAAATTCTCTTCGTGACCCTTCATCCTTCCCCAACCACTCGTATACTTAAATCAGGTACACAAAGTTGATAATTTTGCCGCCGTCCCAAGAATTTTGTACTCAGCAATTGGCTGCCAAGCATGCCCAAGTAGAGGCATCTGCATCCTCAATCATTTGAAGCTAAACAACACAGCCGTTGGCCGTCTTGTTCCTCACAGGCAAGGCAAGGCAATTAACCTGGAACGGAACTTGGCATACAAAAACAGCGACGAGTGCACCAAGAATCTTGACAGAGAAAAGAAAAGCAACAGAGAAAAGCTCTCGTGAAATTTGTAGATCTGAGGAGGGCCTTGGTGCAAGATGGCGCGCTCCACGATCTGTCCAGAGCTGGGAGTTTGCGGAGTTTGACGTTCCAGTGGGCGGGCCCTCGTGAGCGGGATCCCGGGGGAATCTCGATTGGATCTACCATACCAGCCGCACGGCACAGCGCTAGCCGCTAGCCGCCGCAGCCACCGCCGCTCGCCGGCGCCTTCGCCTGCCTGCCGTCTGCGCCGTCCTGTGCGCCCCGTGGCCCGTGCACGGCCGATTCTTTCCTTTTCTTTCTCTCTTCTTCAGCCATGTTTAATTTCATGAGTTTTCCTCGTTCATCCCGTCACATCAAATATTAGGACACTAATTAAAGATATTAAATGTAGATTAATGATGGATTTAATTAGGCTTAATAGATTCGTCTCGTGATTTTTCGTCCATCCATGTAATTAGTTTTATAATTAGATCATGTTTAGCCCTCATAATCTTTGATTTAGTTTTGCTACAGTAAATTTTCTAAACTTATCTTGCGAATTAAACAGGACCATCGTCCTTTCCAAATCCCAACCCGTCGGTCAACTGTTGCGAGCTCCAGTGCCACCGATGGCAACAGGTGAAGAAAAGAATTTTAAGTATTTAGCTCTCCTCATAAAACGAACTAATAAAATGATATATGATGCGCACAGAAATGGCACCGGAATCGTGGTTTTCCGGTTTTGCCAAGTTTGACTTGGAAAGAAATAAGGCGAAGCTTTTACAACATGTAGTAAACGGCTTGGTGAGAATTTGCAAGATTTTAAAAGGAATCGTTCGCTTTCCCGGCCTCAAACCAACAACTATGCTGTTGCTGCGCAAATAAAAAAAAAATGCCTCGGGACGTCTGAGATCGCATCCTCGTGGCGTCTTTTTGGCCTCGGTGAGTCCGTCCGTAGCTGGGAGCGTGTCTCCTTACGCGAGCATGACGCACGCTTCTACTACTACACGGCAAACCGCAAGAAACGATCCGCATCGTGGGGGGCATATTATCGTGACACTCTCTTGTCGGCTGTCAAAGCATGTAGTAATTAATTCAATAATCACGCAGGAGATGACAACATTGACCAACTTATATCGGTGTCACCATTGGCGAAGACATTATTATATTATTATATACTAATATAATTGCGAGGAAGAAAGATCCCGCTTCGCTTTTGTGTTCGATGTCGATGCTTCCTCTTCTTCTCTTCTTCCGCCGTCCCACGCCACAGACCCTTGACCTCGCGCTCCCGGCCGGCGCGGCGGTCCCGTTCGTTCGGAGCCGAAGCCGGTACAACACCC
>CM014270.1:16089184-16118210 GCA_004135705.1 Alloteropsis semialata | reverse complement strand
GTGTGGCCCACAGGCCACGGGTTGTCCACGGAAGAATGGAAAAGAGATGCCGGCACCAAAAAGACAACGCTTGTCTTCGTTTTTTTGTAAGAAAATGAGAGACACTGATAGAGTGATAGGTGAAAACGAGGTTATTTGCTTGAGTAGTGAGCAGGCAGAAAAGAGGATCGGTAGATGAAACCGGGCTTCATATGGAAGGGATGAGGTAAATATGTAATAGGGTTTGAGTGTTGGACCACTTGCAGGGCGGCCCATATGTGTACTGGGCTCATCCTCTACCGCAAAAGCAATCACGCAACTCGACCCATGCTTTCGTTTACTCTGTCTGCAAGGATGCCTCAACCATTGAAGTGCAAACCACAAGAGTGCCACACAATCTGTACACTACGTGCTCACCTTCATAGTCCAGGAGCATCATGGTTGCAGGCTTGCAGCTAAAAGCCCATCTCTCCTTACTTCACCCAAAAGGATGCACATAATTAGTTGCTCTGATCGGATGGACTATCAAAAGATATATATTCTGTCGGAAAAAAAAACCAGTGATATTACTTCCGGTCATACAAATAGCTGATGATTCAGTCTTTCAGACAGGTACACGATGACACGGTTCGTGAAAGCTAATTCAAAATTTTGAAAGAGATTTTGATATTCAAACATGTTGATTTTACACATTCCATAGCAAGTGAAGAGGCACTGCGGCTGTCCTGCTTGCTGTTCAAAACAGAAAGTACAGCATGAGGTTAGCTCCTGTTCCAAACACAGGAAACCTGGCAGTAATTTCCAAGGAATTTCACAGCAAACAATTCAATTCGCCCAAACAAATAAGATCCTGACTTCTTCGAGTCTGGATTGATTTGATTAGCCAATAAGCTTGGCTTTGATTACTGCATCTCAAGTTGTTGAAGCCCTTGATAAACATACCATCTTCTTGACCACAACGAATTTTCTCAAGGTTGTGCTCGCAGTTTGTCCCTTGGCATATGTATCATTTCTCATATCCTTCAAACCACGCCGTCTGATCCTCTTCCATACAGTATTTACCCTGTTATATGGACTAGAATATTTTGGCAACCTCCGCTATGATATGTCCCACACAGTCAAATCACTAAACAAGTTCAGACTTGTAACCCAGTATATTCACCGAGAATTATGACAATAGCACAGAGCACTAGTTGAACTGCAGCTATCCATGGTCAAATCGCTAAGTAAGATTGAGAGACTTGGCTCTGCTCTGGAATGAACCCGAACCACCATGGAAAGTAATACACTGGGCCTGGGGTAACTCTCTTGCCATAAACAAGTGAGATTTGCATCTACCAAATATCAGCTAGGACATGATATCAAGTCAATTTCCTGGGAGAATCGATAGCTAATCAGCAGGCCAGCCATTGATATACAGTTTAGCAAATACAGAAACAAAAGCCACTCTACAAAGTAGTTCAGGATATCAGCTGGGCACAAAACCACTTAAGACTCAACACAGCTGACTAGTAAGATGAGGTAAACCTTCTATGAACCCTGAACACATCACGCCACAATTCATGTGAATGGTAAATGGTCGCCAATGGGGAATAATCCTCTACAGCAGCTTACACAAAAAATGTTCTGCACAGCCAACACTTTTGCTTGCTTGCTGTCTCATAACAAAATCTTAACAGCTGACAACCTTCAGAAGAGGGTATGACCAAAGGACGCATCCTGACAGTTTTTCTGAGATTGCCTAGAAAGGCCAATGTAAAGATTACAGCTAAACTTAGGATCGCTCGACTGGAAATCAAGGAATGACTACAAGCAACTTGTTGGATTCATCTAAGCATAGCTCACTTTATGACTGGCTTTCCGAGGTTTCCAAGCAAATAAAAAAGAGTAACATAAAAATATTTCTGGAGAGCAATTATCAATACTTGGTGCCATATTTGGAAGGAACACAGCAGTGTACTTTCCAAATTCCAATGGACCACATCATCCCCTCCAGGACGCTCTGGTTTTCTTAGCTCCTCTTGTTCTAATGCTTTACGCCTCTACCCCCTGGTTATTTTGCTATGTTGTCTTGCCGTAGAACCAAGTTGTGGCATTGATCAGTGTGTAAACTACACACTGGAGTAGGGGGGTGCCTGGTTGCCGGCCACACCGCGCCATGCCACTGTAGCGTGGCGGGTGTGGTGCTGATAATCGGCGCCACAGCCCTGTGGCGTGGCCGGCGGAGGCCGGGAGCCAAGCATGCCCTAGTACTTCCTACTATCAAGCAAAGGCGCGCTCCTTCCAAAGTTGATTTCCACACACAGTTGAGGAAAAAAATAGAGTAAGGGACTAGATGAATTTGACAACAATTGTGACATTATTCCAAACTTCCTCAGCACATTTGAGGAGATACAATTCGAATTTCACAACAGTTATTGATATTATTCCAATTTCCTGAGCTCATTAGAGGAGGATATGATTCACAATTCACATGTAGTATTATTCCAATTTTCTCAGCTCATTTGAGGAGGAGATAATTCACAATTCACATGTAGTTTGTATTACTATGAGCACCACCCAATGCAAAGCTGATAAGAGAAAACAAATGGTACAAATCACCTGGCCTATTGAACTGGATCTGCTTCGCTACATGGCTCTGGGATCCGTCCCAAAAGGCCAGATGTAGACCATCTCGTCCCAGCCGGTGCTGGCGAGCAGGCCGTCGACGAGCACGCTCATGTCGATGCCGGCGACGAACTCGGTGTGGTGGTTGTACCTGGCGAGCAGCGCGTCCTCGGCGCGATAGTCCCACATGCACACGGTCATGTCGTAGGAGCAGGACATGAGCATGCCCTGGCGGTGCGGCGAGAAGCGGACGCGCTTGACGGCGTAGCCGTGGCCGGCCAGCTGCGCGATGGGCGCCCGCGGCGCGCGCACGTCCCAGACGCGGATGGACTTGTCGACGGAGGCGGTGGCGAGGATGGATGGGTCGTACTTGTCCCAGTCGAGCGAGAGCACCTCGTGGTCGTGCGCGGGCAGGATGAGCGTGGGCGCCGGGTCGCGCACGTCCCAGACCCGCGCGGTGCGGTCGCCGGAGGCGGAGGCGAAGACGTCCGGGTGGCGCGCGGACCAGGCGGCGGCGTAGACGCAGTACTCGTGGCCGCGGAAGGTGCGGACGGAGGCCGGGCGGTCGGGGGACCAGAGCTTGAGCGTGTCGTCCCAGGACGCGGAGAGGAAGGCGTCGCGGCGGACGGGGTTCCAGTCGAGGCCGTGGACCTCGCGCGCGTGCTCGCGGAGGAGGCGCACGGGGTTCTGCGCGGGCGGGAGCGCGGCGTCGAAGAGGCGCACGGACCCGTCCCCGGACGCGGCGGCGCAGAGGGACTCGTGGGACTCGGACCAGGCGCAGTCGAAGAGCGCGTCGGAGGTCGGGAAGGAGAAGACGGGGGTTGGGGCGGCGCCGGGCCCGGGCCCGGCGGCGGCGAGGTCGAGGACGATGAGGTGGCCGTTGCCGACGAGGCCGAAGTGCTGCGACGCCGCGGCGAGGAGGCGGTTCTCGTGGAACGGGCTGAAGCGGACGGCGAAGCCCGGCGCAGGGGCCTTGAACGCCGGCATGGCGGCGGTGGGTGGATCGGCCGGCGGATCCGGGGAAGGGGACTCGGGTAAGACTTGATTTTATTTTTTCTTTTTCCTTTTTTTTTGGTTATATACTTTTATCGATGTACTCCTTAAGATTTTATTTTATTTTTCCTTTTTTTTTGGGTTATATACTTTTATCGATGTGGTACTCCTACAGTCCTACCTGACTGCCTGTATGGGGTTGCAGCTTTTACAGCAGCCGCAGCCTGCCCTCCAGGGCCCAAATTCAGAGCTGGTCGCTGGGCAGCTGGACAAGGGCATGTTTATTTCACCCATTTTGTGTATCGTTTTGCAAAATACGTGTTTTTCAATGTATTTTTTTTCTCTGTAAATACTATGCATAACGCCGGAACCAAACACCTCATCTCTCCTTCATTTTGCATAATACGCGCTTCCCAATGCATTTTTTCCTCTTTTTAGCATGCGACCCAATGCATAAAACACTAAGCATAACAACATCTAAACACCCCCTCAGTTTACTCACTGAACTCGTTTAGTTCGTGAAAGTTGGTTAAATTTCTTATAGAAAAAAGTGCTTTGGGAAGCGTGTTACAGAGAGAAGGACACATTTTTCAATGCGTTACTTTTGGTTGAATTACAGAAACTTGCTGGAACTAAACAAGGCCTAAGGGGGTGTTTGGATCCAGCAGGGCTAAAAATTAGCCCTATCACATCAGATGTTTTCATGCTAATTAAGAGTATTAAACATAGACTAATTGCAAAACTAATTGTACAGATGAAAGCTAATTCGCGAGACGAATCTATTAAGCCTAATTAGTCCATGATTTGACAACGTGGTGCTACAGTAACCATTTGCTAATGATGGATTAATTAGGCTTAATAGATTCGTCTCGCGAATTAGCCCATGACTTCTGCGATCAGTTTTATTATTAGCTCATATTTAGTCCTCCTAATTACCATGCGAATATCCGATGCGGTAAGGCCTGTATGTGTGAAGGAAAAAGTTCATTATACCTCCCTCAACTATACGCAAAGTCCAGCTTTCCTCCATAAACTACAAAACTGGGTAATCTACCTCCCTCAACTTTCAAAACTGTTCACTTAACCTCCCAACCCCGATTATAATCGGTTTTTAAAAATGTTTTTGTCTTTTTCAATGAAAAATAAATCTAGTAAATACCTAATGAGGTTACTAAACCACGAAAAATATCTGTAAACTTCTAAAAATTCTGAGAAAAATTCTAGAGATGGATTAGGACACAATAAACCAAAATAAAATATTTAAAACTAGTGAAAATATTAATAAAATCTTCTAGATTTAGATTTAGATCTAGCAAAATGGAAAATTATATATATGTAAATAATATTAAAATATTCTAATCTATGTCTTATTCCATTTCGAGTACTTTCTGCAATAAAAATATGAGATGAAACTAACATGAATACATTCAGCATAAATATATTAAATATTAATATATATATATATATATATATATATATATATTACATTTATGATGGCTACATCTCATATTTATATTATGAAAAGTTTCTATTGTTTTTAGACATGAATTAAAATATTGTTGTAGTTTTCCAAACAAAAGTTGGAAATTTTTCTTAATTTACTTGAGCTAAATATAATTATGGAAGATTCTATATATATTTTCACGAGATCAAAATATGTTATTTGGGTTTATCATGTCTCAATCTATCTCTATGATTTTTCTTAGAATTTATAGACGTTTAGGAACATTTTTCATAGTTATTTGGTATTTACTAGATTTATTTTTAATTGAAAAAGACAAAATCGGAAATCGCTTATAACTGGGCAAGGAGGTTAAATGAACGGTTTGGAAAGTAGAGAGACGTGGGTTACCCGGTTTTCGATTTTAGTGAGGAAACCTAGACTTTTGCAATAGTTGAGGGAGGTCAAATGGACATTTTCCTATTTCCTATCGTCTATACTTCTTGGGAAAAGTCTATATAACCCCCTGAACTATCGAAGGTGGAATACTTCACCCCCCGAACTATAAAACCGGATGTTTAACCTCCTCAACTATACAATACCATTCAAATAACCCCCTGGAGCAGTTTTAAAGGTGGTTTTTGCTACCTGGCGGCTGACATGGACAGTGACGTGGCAAGAATGTCTACATAACCCCCAAACTATTGAATGAGGAATACTTCACCACCTAAACTATAAAATCGGATGTTTAACCCCCTTGAGTATACAATACTATTTAAATACACTCTAAAGAGGCCTGTTTAGAGTTGTTTTTTTCACATAGTGTCTGATCTGGATGATGACATGGCAATAGCCTACTGTTAGGTACACCATCTTCATTCTCTTTCCCCCATCTCTCCATTACACCCAAGAGGCTAAACATGCAACACAAGGATGAGGAGGAGGAGGGAGCATTGGCCGCTGAAGCTTGAACCGCCTGGGCTCAAATTCCACCTTGTCACCATCCTCGCTAGCCAAACCTTTGTTAATTGTGTCCAATCCAGAGGTCATGCTTTATCCGCCCTCTGACCTCGCTCCTGTGCTAGGGTGCCACAGCTTAGGGATGGCCAATCTGAGCTCACGTGATGCTTCACCATGGAGAGAGAGAGGAGGGAGAATGTATCTGACATATGGGTCATTGCACATCATCATCCATGTCCATCGCCATGTGCCAAAAATCACTTCTAAAATTCTCTTAGGGAGTTATTTTAATGATATTATATACTTGAGGGGGTTAAACATCTGATTTTATAGTTTAGGGGGTGAAGTATTCCTTATTCGGTAGTTTGGGGGCTATGTAAATTTTTTGCCACGTCATCGTCCACGTCAGCCGCCATGTGGCAAAAACCACCTCCAAAACCGCTTTGGAGGGTTATTTAAATGGTATTGTATAGTTGAGGGGGTTAAACATCCGGTTTTATAGTTTGGGGGTGATGTATTCCACCTTGCATAGTTTGGGGGTTATATAGACTTTTTCCGGACCAGGAAAAAGGAGCCAAACAATGGGCCTGGTATGATGACCAGAGTACCAGACAGGCCCAGTCGGCGTTGCACGATGCATGTAGGATCGGCCCGGCCCATCCACATGTGACATGTGTCGAAGCCTCAGATAGTCAGATTCTCAGGTGGATATGTGCTGACGCTGACTGTTTGTGGTCAGTTCGCTCAGTAATTTGACTCATGGGTGAGCTATATCTAAGGTGTAAATAGCGTTTCTGGTGAATTATATATGTTTGCATCAGTTTATATCGAACAAGTATTAATAGCTTAATAAGTACATCTAACATAGTGTTTGCTTGAGCGGGTGGTAACCCAAACGAAAATGGAATCGAATTATAGGGGAATGAGAGCTGGGATCACTGGTTAGAGACTTTGTTCAGTTCAGCATTGTAACGGTATTAGATATCTACGGCTGCTTCAACAGAAAATTGCACAGTTACAAGAAGATGGCGCCGGTGTGCTTGAGAACGGTGGTGGCTGTGTTTGGGGGTAGTCATGCCCAAGGTTGTCAGTATCGGGATTAGTATCGTTTTTTGCCCGACAGTATTGGATCGTAGGATCGTATCGCAGTATCGGGATACTATTGGATTATACGTAATGCATATTTTATATAAGACTAGCCAAACATGCCCGTGCGTTGCTACGGGCGAATATTGGCAATGCACGGTTTTGCTGCCACGAGCGAGTGAGCAACCACACAAGTGACGTCGGCGTGCTGGGCTCTCGATATCTCTTAGCGACAAGTTCTCTCCTATCTTCCTACGTGATGATTTGGTTTTAAAACTTTTTTATCTCAATCAAATTATGTTCTTGCTTGTTTCCTATAGACATGAATTTTGCTACGCTGCTTCAAAATCGTTGTGAACCGTCCATTTTAATAGATACAGATAGTTAGGATGAACTATTACCTCCTAAGCGTAATATTTTGAATATTTATCTATAAATTTTTAAATTCTAAAATAATAAATATATCTCCCTATTAGATCTAACCTCCATAAATGATTATACTGAATGTTTTTTAAAACGATATGGTGAAGGGTAATACATGTGAACGTGAATAAAATTTCAAAGGTTCCATTTTTTGTTTGCCTCCGAACGTGCATGTCCATGTAACACCGTGAATTGACAATTCAAATGCCCATTCCTCCCTATGAACGTGTATGTCCGTGTACCAAATTTTTCCGTTTGAAATGGCTAAATAAGATCTGATGCGAAGAGTAATAAACTTGTTTTTTTATTTCTCACGTTGAACGTGACCAGTTAAATCCCTTTTTTCTTGCCTCGAGGCGAAGTGCATGTCCGTTTGATTGTGGCTCGGGATCTTACAAAGGACTGGCTCTTAGCAGGGTCCTACGATATGAAAATCAGACTTACATTTTAAAAGATACTGCATTTTAGAGTTTGAATAATGAAAAGATTCTATACTAGTACAAGTGTCAGATGTGAGCTGTACTCCCTCCGGTTTTTAATAGATATCGTATTAGATTTGTACTAAGTCAAAGTTATAAAACTTTGACCAAATTTATATAAAAATATAGTGACATTTATAATATCAATCGTATGTACTATTAACATATATTCTATAGTGAACTCAACGAAACAAATTTGTTATTATAGATGTTTTTATATTTTTGTATAAACTTGGTCAAAGTTGGATAACTTTGACTTATGACAAAACTAAAACAACATGTAAAAAAACCGGAGGGAGTATGATGCGTCTCATTAAATCAAGTTGTTACTCCACATTACCTAATCGCAGGTTGTTGGGGGGAGATTCGGGTTGGCCTGTGGCGCGTCGAGCTGGAATGTGGATTAAATCAAGTTGTAACTCCACATTACCTAATCGCAGGTTGTTGGGGGGAGATTCGGGTTGGCCTGTGGCGCGTCGAGCTGGAATGTGGGCACAGACAGTGAGGCATTTGTGATGACAACAATCTAAAAGTTGGAAGATGGCCTGGTCCACAAAGGTACTCATAAAAATAGAGTTTGTCTGCATGTATTCATAGGGGGTGAGTGTGCGTATGTGTACGAGGGTTTGCGTCTGCGCTGGTATTTCGCAAAGAAGTAACCCACTCTTGGTCGCTTGGTATTGTAATTACGGCTAGAAATTATTGATAGTTTGCATAATTAATTCCATTGCGATATGATTTTGGGCCTTTATGGAACCTTAATTGAATAAAATAAATATAAATATACTCGAGGTTATAAATTAATCGGCATAGTGATTGTGTTAGCAATGTTTGAGCCACATGATGGATTAAAATATGCATGTGTCCTTCAATTAGCGGATCAGCACTTTAATTAAGCAAGAAAAAGAGAATGTCTGCCATCGAACATCTCTATCTCTTCGCGTTTGCGTGCAAATTGTCTACCAAGCAACGCAGCAACAAGCGACAAGTTGAGTGCCAAATCCAGACACAACGTCGTCGTACGTGGCAAGGAGCCGTGGGACGCTTATGTTAACTCGATACGGACTCTGGCGCCGGGTCAACGACGTACGAAAGTGGACGAAACGGTCCTCCTTTTATTATTTTATTATTAGGTAGAGATTTGGACTATATTATACAGATTGCGTCCAGTAATATCTACTTTGATAAACTAAATTGATTGTTTGCAATTTTAAGTGCTCTAATTGACATTATATTTAATGCAACTTATCTCAAATAATATTTTATCACCAATGAATTATTTAAAAAATTATTTATATCAATTATTATGTTGCATCATAGGATCGTAGTATCGGGATACTATGAAATTTCATGTAGGATCGTATGGAACCTTTCGGTAGGATCGGGATACTATGAAAACTAGCAAGGTGGCCCGCGCAAATGCGCGGTCACACTTGAAAGTCTACATTATTAGCATTGTAATAATTTTCATTGTGAATTCATAGACAAATAGCCTATATCTATCAATACCTATTTTTTATTTCTAAATTCATTAAATAAGCCAATCCCCTATCATTCCACCAGATCGACCATGCCGACATCCCACCTACCACCAACGATCAATTGCACAGGCCTACGTGCCATGGGTAGCTGAGAACGACGAGCTCAGAGCAATATAGGATACGGTGTGACTGTGGGAGAACCAGTGTACACCATTTGATTATTGGCAATAATAACAACATATTCAGATACATACATCTCCCAACATTGAGATCAGGAAGCACGAAGCAGGTCATGCATCAGATTATGAACTTGTCTTATATACTTTCTTTGTTCTAAATTATAGTTCAATGTTGACTTTTCTAACATATATTTGACCATTCGTCTTATTCAAAAAATTTACATTAGTACCATTTATTTCGTTATAACTTGTTTTAATATCAAACATATTTTAAGTATGACTCACACTTCTATTTATTTGTACGTCCATTGAGGATTCAGCTAAGATTGTCGATTAGAGACAAACAAAAAAAAAGGAGAGATTGCACACCGATATCTATGATCTAATAGGTTAGCATTTCGTGAGGAAAATAGGTTTATCCATTCTGATTTTTTGTGAAAACATTATTTATCTTTTTAGTGTACAAAAGGTAACATGGTCATTTGATCTACTTTCTTACTTTATTTGAATAAAATGGAAATGACATAAAATTGTGATATGGAGTATCCTTTTTATCGCATCACCTCAATGCCTAATATCAGTGTCCCCCTCTGTCTCCCGGTCTGTAGATTTGATTTGTACATTCTGGGATATTGCAGTAACAATAATTGCATCAAACACACACTCTCACCGGGTTACTTTCACAATGACATCACATTTGATCTGGAATGTAAGAACACTGGATATCACATTTGCTAGTTCTGGAGAGGGAAAATAAAGAAATACCCCACATGAAGCTTCCTTATATATGAAGGGTGACCTTAAATATCATATATACAATTAATCATGCGAGTTGTATGCAGGACTCGGGAAGAAATAATGGAAATAAAAATTGCTTTTATCTGTACCTATAGGGCTTGCCGTAGCGGACGTGATCAGGTGGGTAGCTAGAGGCGTAAGGGAGCAGGTTTCCTCCTAGAATTGCCATGCGTTTATTTTTTTCTCGTGAAAAAAGGACCATGCAGGTGTGTAGGATAGCATACGGTGAGAAAAAAAATCAGTTTTCGGCAGAATCATTTTCTAACTCACGGTTTTTAGCACGAAGCAGGTCATGCATCAGATTATGAACTTGTCTTATATACTTGCTCTATTCTAAATTATAGTTCAATGTTGACTTTTCTAATATACATTTGACCATTAGTCTTACTCAAAAAATTTATATTAGTACCATTTATTTCGTTATAACTTGTTTTATTATCAAACATTTTTAAATACGACTCACACTTCTATTTATTTGTGTGTCCATTGAGGATTCAGCTAAGATTGTCGTTTAGAGACAAACAAAAAAAAGGAGAGATTGCACACCGATGTCTATGATCTAATAGGTTAGCATTTTGCGAGGAAAATAGGTTTATCCATTCTGATTTTTCGTGAAAACATTATTTATCTTTTTAGTGTACAAAAGGTAACAGGGCCATTTGATCTACTTTCTTACTTTATTTGAATAAAATTGAAATGACATAAAATTGTGATATGGTGTATCCTTTTTATCGCATCACCTCAATGCCTAATATCAGTGTCCCCCTCTGTCTCCCGGTCTATAGATTTGATTTGTACATTCTGGGATATTGCAGTAACAATAATTGCATCAAACACACACTCTTACCGGGCTACTTTCACAATGACATCACATTTGATCTGGAACGTAAGGACACTGGATATCACATTTGCTAGTTCTCGAGAGGGAAAATAAAGAAATACCCCACATGAAGCTTCCATATATATGAAGGGTGACCTTAAATATTATGCAGGACTGGGGAAGAAATAATGGAAATAAAAATTGCTTTAATCCCTACCTATAGGGCTTGCCGTAGCGGACGTGATCAGGTGGGTAGCTAGAGGCGTAAAGGGAGCCGGTTTCCTCCCAGAATTGCCATGCGTTTATTTTTTTCTCGTGAAAAAAGGACCATGCAGGTGTGTAGGATATCATACGGTGAGAAAAAAATCAGTTTTGGGCAGAATTATTTTCTGACTTGCGGTTTTTATGGGTCTCAGTACCTTTTCACCTCTCTTGGCCCTGACAGGTAGGACCAACATGAGGAGTACGGTGGGCCTAAACTGAGTGAAAAATGTTTTCAATTGTTTTCGTTTTTTATAGTATAGACTAAGATAATAGATGGGATCGGTATCGTTTTGTCTAGGATCGTACACTACCATACGTGTCGGGGGATACTGACAACCATGGTCAGGCCTCAGGCGATGACGACACCGGCGTGCTTTAGAACGGTGGTGGTTGTGTTGGGGGAAGTTAGCGATTAGCGAAGATGGCGCCGGCATGCTTGACCACAGTGGTCGTTGTGTGTGGGTGGAGGGTGGCTGCAGAGTGAGCATGAAGCCTTATCTAGATGGGTACTTACTGTAGCGAAATATTTTGGGCAAGGTGACGACAACACAACTGCGCCCACATAATTTGTTCGGACGTTGCTGACGACGGTCAGGTTCTAGCAAACCTTCACTTTGACCGAGTCAAATTCTATTCCCCAAAGGTTTTGGTGAAGATGTCCCGAGTGCAGATGTAAACACGCTGTAAAATTATTATTTGCGGGTGTATCTGTTGAGTCCCGACTATAATCAGAGACAACTCGGCAAGTTTTCTGAGTGCTCTGAGAAGACATTCGACAAAATATTACTAGATACTAGAGAGCCTGGCCTGATAGTGAACGTAGGCTTGGCCATGGAAGTATGGAACCGTGGAGGGAACAAGATCGGTCCCCGCCTTTTTTTAAAAAAAAAAGATGGCAAAAGCTTTACAGTAAAATTTATTAGGAGAAAAAAAAAGAAATAAATTCGAACGGAGGCGGATGGGTCCTTTTGTACTAGCAGCGATCCACCGCTTCCCGCCGTTGCTTTTTTTCCACTCTAGCCGATTGCCCGATTCCAGTCTCGTGCAGTCGAGCTTCAGCAGTTCAGCTCGATCACCTCACGGCGTGCGGGATCCTGGGCAACCGACCGATCGATGGAGCCGTTGACAGCCAGCGCGGACGCCGCGCCACGCCTGGAGCGTCCGGCGCCGCCGCGGGCGCACGTCGTGCTGGTCGCCAGCCCCGGCGCCGGCCACCTCTTCCCGATGGCCGAGCTGGCGCGGCGCCTTGTCGCGCACCACGGCGTCGCGGCCACGCTCGTCACCTTCGCCGACCTCTCCGCCGGCCCGGACGCGCACGCCGCGGCCCTCGCCTCCCTCCGCGGCGCCGGCGTCGGCACCGCCGTGCTCCCCGCCGTCCCGCTCGACGACCTCCCCGCGGACGCCAGCATCGACACCATGCTCCTGGAGCTCGTCGCCCGCTCCGTCCCGCGCCTCCGCGCCCTGCTCCGCGACGACGTCGGCTCCGGCTCCGCCGCCGCTTCGCTCGCCGCGCTGGTGCCTGATTTCTTCACCGCGGCGGCGCTGCCCCTCGCCGCCGAGCTCGGCGTGCCGGGGTACATCTTCTTCCCCAGCAACCTCAGCGTGCTCCACGTCGTGCGAAGCACCGTGGAGGTCAACGACGGCGTCGCCGGCGCTGCTGGCGAGTATCGCGACCTCCCGGACCCTCTCCAGCTGCCCGGGCGCGTGTCGCTACGACGCGAGGACTTACCGTGTGGGTTCCAGAACAGCAAGGAGCCGGTCTACGCGCGCCTCGTCGAGGATGGCCGCCGGTATCGCCTCGCCGCCGGCGTGTTGGCGAACACTTTCTACGAGATGGAGCCCGCGGCTGTGGAAGAGTTCAAGCAGGCGGCGGAGCAAGGCACGTTCCCGCCGGTTTACCCCGTGGGGCCGTTCGTGCGATCGAGCTCCGACGAAGACGGTGCATCGCCGTGCATACAGTGGCTGGACCGGCAGCCGACGGGATCCGTGGTGTACGTCTCCTTCGGGAGCGCCGGCGCTCTCTCCGTGGAGCAGACGGCCGAGCTCGCCGCCGGGCTCGAGGGCAGCGGCCACAGGTTCCTCTGGGTGGTGCGCATGCCAAGCCTGGACGGAGAGAACTCCGACCTGGGGAAAAGCCGGCGTCGCGCCGAGGACGACGATCCCCTGGCGTGGCTTCCCGAGGGGTTCCTGGAGCGGACGAGCGGCCGCGGCCTGGCCGTGCCGTCGTGGGCGCCGCAGGTGCGCGTGCTGTCCCACCCGGCGACGGCCGTCTTCGTGTCGCACTGCGGCTGGAACTCGGCGCTGGAGAGCGTCGCGTCCGGCGTGCCGATGGTGGCGTGGCCGCTGTACGCGGAGCAGCGGATGAACGCCGCGGTGCTGTCGGAGAGCGCGGGCGTGGCGCTGCGCCCGCGCGCCCGCGCGGACGGGCTGGTCGGGCGCGAGGATGTCGCGGCGGCGGTGGGGGAGCTGATGGAGGGGGAGAAGGGGCGCGCCGTGCGGCGCCGGACGGGGGACCTGCGGCAGGCGGCGGACGAGGCGTGGGCGCCCGTGGGCTCGTCGCGCCGGGCGCTGGAGGAGGTCGCCGGCCGGTGGAAGGCGGCGGCGCTTGGCAGGGGGAAGGAGCAACACTAGCTGGCAAGCACAGGGCCATGGTAATTGGTAGTACGTGACGTGATCGCCCTCGTGAACATCATCGTACACGTACTTGTTTTTTTTTTCCAACGAAACGGCGTGTTTAATTCCCTGAAAAGAGGGAAAAGTTTTCTCCTCAAAAACCATGTCAGTTCATTTCTTCTCTCTGTACACGCAACCTAATAAAAAAACTTTTCCCTCTTTTCCTTCAACTAAACACGTCCGAAAACTTTCCCCTCTCTTCCTCTAACTAAACTTTTCCCTCTTTCCCTCCAACTAAACTTTTCGTCGATCGTACTTGTTGGTGCGTGGTTGAAGTTTGTGCTGAATAATTGAAGGCTTTGTTTTGGTGACGCTGTCCGTTGCTTAGAGCAAGTATTATAAGGCCACATCATCGGGCGAAATAAAGGTACATGTCAGCAGCATCCAACGTGGAACAGAGAGAAAGGAGGAAAGAGATGGAAGCGGACGATTTGCAGAGCGCCGGCTCACAGCGGGCGTATGGTTTTGCACCTCGGCTTTCTCGTCTTCCATTGGTTCTGCGCTGCTGCTAGATTTGGGTGAGCATTAAATGCTACTAGGACCCATCATCACAGCTTCCCCCGTACAGATGACATGGCGTTTTATTTCGCCGGTAGCCGGCTGTGTTATTAACCATGCTCTTAGAAGAACAGCAGGCGAGAGGACCGTACCGGCTTGGCTGCTGTTGCTTCAATGCGCTGCAGTGTTTTCTCCCTCGCCGTGTTCAGATTCAGGGACAATCTTCTACATCTCGCATATATGAAGTTCTAAATGAAGTCTATTTACAAAATTTTTTTACAGATGAGTATAACTTTACGCGACGAATTTAATGAGCCTAATTAATCCATAATTTGCTACAGTAATTATCCTCTAATCGTATGGTCAAAGGCCTCATTAGATTCATCTCGCGAATTTGCCAAGGGGTTGTAGAGGTAGTTTTGTAAACTGACTTTATTTAATACCCCTAATTAGTGATCAAAGTAGGGTGCAAAAAATTTACCCCAACACTGCCCCAGTCTTGTCCCGTGCACGATGATGCATCATCTGCCAACCGATCTACTGTTCCCTCCGTCCGAAATTGATTCGTTCCGACTTTTCTTGTTTATTAGTTCGCGAAAATTGCAAAAAATTTTGCATTAAAAAATATGCCATCTCTCTCACGACATGTTTATCAATACAACTTTTTGCAACTACTTTTTGCAACTTTCGCGAACTAAACAAGTCTAGATTCATTATTACTTCTACTATACATCTTAACATAGTATATCTAGATACGCTACAAAAATAATAAATTTAGAAAACCAAAATGAATAGTGATTTAAGACGAAAGAAATAGAATAGAGAAAACCCTGGCGATGTGCATATCCTAGTGAGTATTACTCCCTCTGTCTTATAAAGAATAGAATTCTAGTTGTGAACCTAGACAAAGATTAATAGCCAAAATTATATTGTTTTTTTAGAGAGATGGAGTAGGATGGGGTTTGTCTCCGTGTGGCTGACCGACTGACCGTGACAAAACGACATGTCGAGAGCATGCGTTGCAATCTCCATGGTACTGAAAACAGATCTCCTGTTGATGATATCCAACAAAAGTCTGATTAACACGGCAAAAGATCAGTGGATGGATTGAATTCCCCCAGCAGTGATAACCGCTAATTCCTAGGGATGGATTCAGATCGGATACGTATGGAATCGAATTCGGATATCATTTTTTACCATATTTTAATTCGAATATGGATCGAATACGAATCTTGTCAGATACGAATACGGATGCGAATATTATCTATTCTTGTCGGATACGAATACAAAACGAATACATCGAATACGGATTCGCATTCGGATAGATGGCTTCATCACGTGTTAATTCTTCACGGATACGGATAATATCGAATATTCCACATTTTATTCGAATACGAATATGGATTCGGATAGAGAAAATTGATGAAAAGCGAATTCGGATATTTCTATTTAACATCCATATTAAAATCGAATATAAATACGAATATCTATATTGATGTTTTAGTCGAATACGAATACGGATAATTCGAATGTCTGGACATCCGAATCCATCCCTAATTCCATCGCATTGGCCTCCGCCTGAAGGACATCAGACATTTTGTGTCGGCATAATATTAATTCCTGTTGATTGGTTCTCCGAGATGACTTTAATGTGGATGCCAAATCCTGCTTTCCTTGGAGAAGCGTCTGGGTGACTGGGAAAGGTTGAGACAGGGTATTGTCAGGCAAGACAAGTGAGCTTGGATGTGCGTTGGCGTGTTGATTCTGTTCCTGTTCATCATCGCTAAAGAAGGATTTGGCTGTCTGAATGTTAGCCTTAGTTGATTCTTGTCCCTTTTTTGTTTGTTGAATTTGAGCATCATTTCTAACTCTCCATAGGTATCGAAGTCTAGTGCATATCAGCATATGGTGTGCAACATGTCTATGAAGTTGTAAGTGGCAGAAGCACCGATAGGGTGTCATGTGCACCATCCTCCTCTGTAGGGGTGGGCAATCGGTAAAAACCGACGATTCCGGTTCGCCAATACTTCGGTGTTCAGATATTAGGAATCGATCGGTAGAACGCAAAAACAAAAACCGAGCACTTCGGTGTTGATAAAATCGGTGTGGTTTTCGTTGTCGATAAAACCGTGCATTCAGCAGATCAGCACAAAGGCAAACACCGGTGGAAGAGCTTGCCAGCTTAGCGTGGGTACCGCCGCCGTCCGCCGTGTCTAACTCCTGCAAGCCGCTGCTCATCTAGGAGGCTTGAGCGACGTTACTGGTTCGTCTCGCTGTGCGCCATTGTGGACTTGTCGCCGATGTGTAGGGCTGTCAAAAAAACTCGAGGCTCGTAAATCGCTCGAACTCGACTCGCTAAAAGCTCGGCTCGAGCTCAAAACAAGCCGAGTCCGAGCCCAAGCCCAATCCCAAGCTCGCGAGCCCTAGCGAGCCGATCTCGACAAGCTGATACGGCTCGGTAAAATTTTTACCATCATCTACCTATGTGCAACGTGCTTCCCTTCCAGAACCCCTCACCGACTGTTCAGCTCATGCAAGGCCGTCGCATGCCCAGTTGCCCACGGGGGCTCCTATATATATCAAGCGGAAGGTATCTAAGCAATCTATCTTCAAGCCCATTAGGCCCAAAACCGTCGTCTTCTACCTCCGCTTCTCTTTCTCCTCAAGTTATCCTCTTCCTCCGCACCGGCTCGCCGCGCTGGCCGCCGGCTTCTCCTCCTCTCCGGTGTGGCTGCCTCGCCTCACCTTCTCTTCGGCTCTGTGCCCCCGCCACCGACCCTGCTCACCGGATATCCGACCCCGCCTGGCCGGCGGCGCTTGTGCGCCGCCTTGCCTCCGCCGCCGGCCCAACCGCGGCCGCCGCCCTCGACCTCCTCCTCTAGGTCCGAAGGACATTGGAGCCCCTGGAAACCCCAAACCCTAACCTAACTCCGCCGCCCACCGCTCGCCGCCGCTAGCCTCGACCACCACCCGCGGGCGGCGACGACCTCACCGCCGGCCCGTTCCCACCCGCTTGCTACCCCGCCGCCCATCATCCTCCTCCCCCCGACCTCCAACTCCAGCGACGACGCGTGATGAGTGGGCGAGAGAGAGCAAGGCGAGTGAGGACGAAGCAGATCATGCGGTCGACAATGGCCGCACAAATCTCAAACACCGGAAGACACAAAAGAAAATTTCTTTCGGAAGATGTATAGGAACGCCGGTTGCCCACCCAGCAGCCATTTTGGCCCACCTGGGCCCAAGACCAGCCATAAGGCGCCTCCTGTGCATGTGCTTTTGCAACTGCCGTGTGTGATCAAGCTTCAATTAATCATGTTTGCTGTTGCGGTTAACTTGGCATCTATTAATCCTACTAAGAAATACATCCGGCCATGTACTTCAATTAATAATTTATACTTTGAGGTCTAAAAGAACATGCAGTCATGATTACTTGTAGCATTTGCTCAGCAATTGTTTGTAAACGAGCCCACCCGAGCCGAGCTCGAGCCTTTGCGAGCTTGANCGGCGTTGGCGGCCCGGCGCATCTAATGTGAATGATTTTTCTGTTCCTGAATCCTTTGTGTATGTGAATCCATGAAATTTGTTGATGAATCATCCATTATATTTGTTTGTGAAAGATTGATTTTGATTATGTTGGTGAATCATATGATTTCATCTCTGTGGTGGTGTTCTCGTGGTTTGATTTCATCTCTGTGATGGAGTTGAGCTCCAGAAGTGGCGATGGGACGGAGGCGCGGGAGGGGGGGACAGGGAGCTGATGCTTTTTTTTTATTTTTTTGCTCAGCCTTTGTTCCCGGTTGGAGCCCTCCACCGGGACTAAAGTCACTTTTGTTCCCGGGTAAATACCCGGGACTAAAGGGGGTGACCTTTAGTCCCGCCTGGGTAGTCCCGGTTAGAGACCTGGGACTAAAGCCCCTTCCCAACCGGGACTAAAAGCGAGTTCTCTAGTAGTGGGCGCTTGGCAGGGGGAAGGAGCAACACTAGCTGGCAAGCACAGGGCCATGGTAATTGGTAGTACGTGACGTGATCGCCCTCGTGAACATCATCGTACACGTACTTGTTTTTTTTTCCAACGAAACGGCGTGTTTAATCTATACTATAAAGAACGAAAACAATTGAAAACGTTTCTCACCCAATTTGGGCCCACCTTACCCCTTATGTTGGACCCACCTGTCAGGGCCGAGGGAGGTGGAAAAGGACCGAGACCCATAAAAATCGATAGTTAGAAAATGATTCTACCAAAAAATAATTTTTTTCTCACCTAAAGCAATCCTACCCACGGTCTATTTTTTTCTACGTGTTTTCTTGCACGGTACGTTGGTAGGCTCCCCTCCAGCAACCCTCGGCGAACCTGTGCTGTGCCCCGCGCGGCGCGCTCTAGAATTACCTTTAACTTCCTGATCGTGAAACAACAGGACTTCTTCTCAATTCTCATCACAAATCTTCATGATTCTTTTGGTGGCGTGGAAATTGTAAGGATTTACGAAATATAAACTTGTGTATGGGGAGTCCCTCGAGGCCTTGACATCGGATTATCTTGCGTGCCTACAGACACATACGCATGTAGCTACCTCTAGCTAGCACTTTTTCGGCTACTCGGCGACATGACGTGCAACGGGGTGCTTGAGCTGGCCGTAGTCGCCGGCTGCATGGCGCTCTACCACCGGCAAGCCGTCTCTGCCGGGGCCACGCAGCTAGGGCGACAGGTCGCGCTCGCGCTGCTGTGCACGTTGAGCTGCTGCTCTAGGTCGCCAACTCCACCATCGCCGTGAAAAGACGATCCGTTGTGGATATGTGAGTACCAAATTGTACTTGATGATCAATTATCTCTGAAATCATTCATCATGACTTGAATCGTGACATGTTTTCTCTGTGCAGAGGTTGAAGGAAACCTCAATGCAGGTGATTTGGCGAGCATGTCGTTCAACAATCAAGGGGAAGAAGTGATGGGTTCGACGAGCCACAAGTTCAAGAATCCGGTTGTCTGTGATTTCAAGCCTCCCAATGGTGACTATCTTCTTGACAATAACAGATAAGGGTGAATACGACCATAAACTATCAAAAAGAAATATAGTAAACAAACGCGGGATAATTGTAAGTTTATTCTGAATTTGTTTGCTCCAAAAAGTTTGTGCTTAATAATAATATGAGCTATAGCAATCTGATATCACATATGCAACGCCAAGATAGGACATCGTGAGTTTGATGGCTTTAATATTTTCATTACTCTTCTTTTTGTAGGGTGCTCTTTCTTGCAGTTTGCTACTGATTCTTCGAGGGAAAAAAGCATAAGCTAAATTTAAGTGAGTACTGGTACATCTTCAATAGAAACTGGTCGCTCCTTATTATTATGTGATGAGACTAATTCAAAACTCAGTAGGCAATTGTGATCGAGGTATACTATCTTTTGAAATGTATAATCTGGTATATATCTAACATTTTTTGACAAATTTATATGTTGGGCATATGCGAATTCCTGGCCCTTTTGTAAACGTGCGTGCCTTATAATTTTATTTCTCCTATTTCATAAATGAGCGTACACGATTATTCAGTTATACAAATCCACACCCAATGCTTGCACAATATGATTATTTGATATTAGCATAAAAGTGAAATTTTTTAATTCATATATTGGTGCATTATTTTGATTTTTTAGGACCAAGGTGCCCCTCCAATTGCCGCAAACGATGAGGTGGTCATGTTTGATGCAGTAGGTGAGAGACAACTAGAGGACTCAGTGAATTGGAGCCCAGCTTGATTTGTATTTTATTTGTACCAAAAGAGGTTGATATGTTGACATTTGATTCGGATTTTGATGTAGCAAAATAAATAAATAAATGCTAAAACAAGTGTATGCCTTTACAGCAAGTCAATTGCTGTATTTTATATTATATACTAAAAATATCATAATTATATACCATGTGACGTTAAATTATTGAATACTATTTTTTATAAACATACGTGCGTGCCGCACGTGCCTCTCTGCTAGTTCCCTGAAAAGAGGGAAAAGTTTTCTCCTCAAAAACCGTGTCAGTTCATTTCTTCTCTATGTACACGCAACCTAATGGAAAAACTTTTCCCTCTTTTCCTTCAACTAAACACGCCCGAAAACTTTCCCCTCTTTTCCTCTAACTAAACTTTTCCCTCTTTTCCTCCAACTAAACTTTTCGTCGATCGTACTTGTTGGTGCGTGGTTGAAGTTTGTGCTGAATGTCGATCGTACTTGTTGGTGCGTGGTTGAAGTTTGTGCTGAATAATTGAAGGTTTTGTATTGGTGACGCTGTCCGTTGCTTAGAAGAACAGCAGGCGAGAGGACCGTACCGGCTTGGCTGCTGTTGCTTCAATGCGCTGCAGTGTTTTCTCCCTCGCCGTGTTCAGATTCAGGGACAATCTCCTACATCTCGCATATATGAAGTTCTAAATGAAATCTATTTACAAAATTTTTTCACAGATGAGTATAACTTTACGCGACGAATCTAATGAGCCTAATTAATCCATAATTTGCTACAGTAATTATCCTCTAATCGTATGGTCAAAGGCCTCATTAGATTCATCTCGCGAATTTACCAAGGGATTGTAGAGGTAGTTTTATAAACTAACTTTATTTAATACCCCTAATTAGTGATCAAAGTAGGGTGCAAAAAATTTACCCCAACACTGCCCCAGTCTTGTCCCGTGCACGATGATGCATCATCTGCCAACCGATCTACTGTTCCCTCCGTCCGAAATTGATTCGTTCCGACTTTTCTTGTTTATTAGTTCACGAAAATTGCAAAAAATTTTGCATTAAAAAATATGCCATCTCTCTCACGACACGTTTATCAATACAACTTTTTGCAACTTTCGTGAACTAAACAAGTCTAGATTCATTATTACTTCTACTATACATCTTAACATAGTATATCTAGATACGCTACAAAAATAATAAATTTAGAAAACCAAAATGAATAGTGATTTAAGACGAAAGAAACAGAATAGAGAAAACCCTGGCGATGTGCATATCCTAGTGAGTATTACTCCCTCTGTCTTATAAAGAATAGAATTCTAGTTGTGAACCTAGACAAAGATTAATAGCCAAAATTATATTGTTTTTTTAGAGAGATGGAGTAGGATGGGGTTTGTCTCCGTGTGGCTGACCGACTGACCGTGACAAAACGACATGTAGAGAGCATGCGTTGCAATCTCCATGGTACTGAAAACAGATCTCCTGTTGATGATATCCAACAAAAGTCTGATTAACACGGCAAAAGATCAGTGGATGGATTGAATTCCCCCAGCAGTGATAACCGCTAATTCCTAGGGATGGATTCAGATCGGATACGCATGGAATCGAATTCGGATATCACCTTTTACCATATTTTAATTCGAATATGGATCGAATACGAATCTTGTCAGATACAAATACGGATGCGAATATTATCTATTCTTGTCGGATACGAATACAAAACGAATACATCGAATACGGATTCGCATTCGGATAGATGGCTTTCATCACGTGTTAATTCTTCACGGATACGGATAATATCGAATATTCCACATTTTATTCGAATACGAATATGGATTCGGATAGAGAAAATTGATGAAAAGAGAATTCGGATATTTCTATTTAACATCCATATTAAAATCGAATATAAATACGAATATCTATATTGATGTTTTAGTCGAATACGAATACAGATAATTCGGATGTCTGGACATCCAAATCCATCCCTACTAATTCCATCGCATTGGCCTCCGCCTGAAGGACATCAGACATTTTGTGTCGGCATAATATTAATTCCTGTTGATTGGTTCTCCGAGATGACTTTAATGTGGATGCCAAATCCTGCTTTCCTTGGAGAAGCGTCTGGGTGACTGGGAAAGGTTGAGACAGGGTATTGTCAGGCAAGACAAGTGAGCTTGGATGTGCGTTGGCGTGTTGATTCTGTTCCTGTTCATCATCGCTAAAGAAGGATTTGGCTGTCTGAATGTTAGCCTTAGTTGATTCTTGTCCCTTTTTTGTTTGTTGAATTTGAGCATCATTTCTAACTCTCCATAGGTATCGAAGTCTGGTGCATATCAGCATATGGTGTGCAACATGTCTATGAAGTTGTAAGTGGCAGAAGCACCGATAGGGTGTCATGTGCACCATCCTCCTCTGTAGGGGTGGGCAATCGGTAAAAACCGACGATCCGGTTCGCCAATACTTCGGTGTTCAGATATTAGGAATCGATCGGTAGAACGCAAAAACAAAAACCGAGCACTTCGGTGTTGATAAAATCGGTGTGGTTTTCGTTGTCGATAAAACCGTGCATTCAGCAGATCAGCACAAAGGCAAACACCGGTGGAAGAGCTTGCCAGCTTAGCGTGGGTACCGCCGCCGTCCGCCGTGTCTAACTCCTGCAAGCCGCTGCTCATCTAGGAGGCTTGAGCGACGTTACTGGTTCGTCTCGCTGTGCGCCATTGTGGACTTGTCGCCGATGTGTAGGGCTGTCAAAAAAACTCGAGGCTCGTAAATCGCTCGAACTCGACTCGCTAAAAGCTCGGCTCGAGCTCAAAACAAGCCGAGTCCGAGCCCAAGCCCAATCCCAAGCTCGCGAGCCCTAGCGAGCCGATCTCGACAAGCTGATACGGCTCGGTAAAATTTTTACCATCATCTACCTATGTGCAACGTGCTTCCCTTCCAGAACCCCTCACCGACTGTTCAGCTCATACAAGGCCGTCGCATGCCCAGTTGCCCACGGGGGCTCCTATATATCAAGCGGAAGGTATCTAAGCAATCTATCTTCAAGCCCATTAGGCCCAAAACCGTCGTCTTCTACCTCCGCTTCTCTTTCTCCTCAAGTTATCCTCTTCCTCCGCACCGGCTCGCCGCGCTGGCCGCCGGCTTCTCCTCCTCTCCGGTGTGGCTGCCTCGCCTCACCTTCTCTTCGGCTCTGCGCCCCCGCCACCGACCCTGCTCACCGGATATCCGACCCCGCCTGGCCGGCGCTCGTGCGCCGCCTTGCCTCTGCCGCCGGCCCAACCGCGGCCGCCGCCCTCGACCTCCTCCTCTAGGTCCGAAGGACATTGGAGCCCCTGGAAACCCCAAACCCTAACCTAACTCCGCCGCCCACCGCTCGCCGCCGCTAGCCTCGACCACCACCCGCGGGCGGCGACGACCTCGCCGCCGGCCCGTTCCCACCCACTTGCCACCCCGCCGCCCATCATCCTCCTCCCCCCGACCTCCAACTCCAGCGACGACGCGTGATGAGTGGGCGAGAGAGAGCAAGGCGAGTGAGGACGAAGCAGATCATGCGGTCGACAATGGCCGCACAAATCTCAAACACCGAAGACACAAAAGAAAATTTCTTTCGAAGATGTATAGGAACCCCGGTTGCCCACCCAGCAGCCATTTTGGCCCACCTGGGCCCAAGACCAGCCATAAGGCGCCTCCTGTGCATGTGCTTTTGCAACTGCCGTGCGTGATCAAGCTTTAATTAATCATGTTTGCTGTTGCGGTTAACTTGGCATCTATTAATCCTACTAAGAAATACATCCGGCCATGTACTTCAATTAATAATTTATACCTTGAGGTCTAAAAGAACATGCAGCCATGATTACTTGTAGCATTTGCTCAGCAATTGTTTGTAAACGAGCCCACCCGAGCCGAGCTCGAGCCTTTGCGAGCTTGAATTGAGCTGAGCTCGAGCTTTTCTGCAGGCTCGGATGGATCATGGGCTCGGCTCGAGCTCGGCTCAAATTGCTGCTAAGCTCAAGCTTGAGGCGCTAGGCTCGCTCGAGCTCGACTCGTTGACAGCCGCGATGTGGGATGCGCCGCGCCACCGTGATCCGTCGTCCATCGATGCCGACGATGCCACGCGGGATAAGGTTCTCAAACCTTGAAAGAATAAGGTTTGGCTTGTGTATGGGGTTGGCAAGGTGCGAGTTGCACCTGGCTGCTGCAGGCCTGCAGCTTGCCGTGGCCTTGCCAAAGTGGAGGAGAGCCTAGCTGGTTGCCTTGCCTGATGCTGATGGTTTGCCTCGGTGATATTTGAAGTTCGGTTTCCACGGTTGTTCGGTTCGGCGAGACAAAAAACCAATCCCGAAGCCAATCACCAGAAGTCGCAAAAACCAAAACCATCGATACTGAAAAAGTGAACAACCGACAGTTCGGTTCGATTTCGGGTCGGTTCGGTGATCGGTTTTTTGTAAAAAAGTGCCCAGCTCTACTCCTCTGTACATGTCATGGTTTTGCCCGAAAGAATTGGCGTTTGGATGCCAAGTGGGTGCTGCGCTAGAGCCGACTCTGATCCTACTAGTCTGCATGCTATTCTTGCCACACAGGCTGCACATCGATCCAACTGCGGCAACACAACTGACACTCAACAAAGATCAGCGGAATACATCAGTAGCATCTTATTCTTGCTGAAAAATCAAACACCAAAAAATTCAGATGATTCCCAGCAGGAAAACGAACAAAACCAGATATCATTTTCTGCATATCTTGCTTGTTCTGAACATTTCTCAGGGCAGCATATCCTGTGCAAACCTCATTCGTATGCAACCTATGCAAACCTCCACCACAATCGCTAGATCTCCATCCGATGGCTAGATTAAGAGGTGGGGAACTTTTTCACTTAAACCCTCCCACCAATGCTTTTGCTAATCAAAACACCCCCTAATCTAACCCCCACGCCGTCAGGCCCTGACGCCCCACGCCGTCACGCGCCCCGCGGCCTCGGATGCCGCCGCCGCTGTGCGACGCCGCGCTGGTCGCCGACGGACGCCTGATGGACGCCCCTGCCTGCTCCGCGCCGAGCTCGAGGCCGGACGTGCGCCCCTGCCTGCCGCTCGAGCTCGAGGCCGGACTGCCGGATCGCCGCCCGGAATTAGAAACCGCCGTCGCCATGGATCGTGCCGCCGGTATGGGTACGTCTGACGTCCGAACTGGCGATTCATGCATAATATTGTGCATGTCTTCTCTGCTCTGCTGCAACTGCGTGCGTAATCTTCATCGATCATGCTGGTTTATACCATAAATCCATTAGAGAAGTGTTAGCTGCTGTATCCTGATGATCAATTGATCATACGAGTATCTTCTGGATTAGTAGCTTGTACTAGTTTGGCAGCTTACAACGATATTCAGAAGAAACATTCAGTCATAGTTGGTAGCAGTCAGAAGATTCATTCATAATATTGTGCATGTCTATACATACGGGTGATTCATTTATGCGTACAGGCGCAGCCATGGATTCCGTCGGCGGCACAGCCATGGAGATCGACGATGTCGCCACCATGGACTCCGTCTCTATTGAGGCCATCGACGCAGGACTTGGAGCCTACCTTGAACATCCAGGCACACCAATGACAGAATCATCTTCGGGTACAGCAGTAAGTTGCAAACAAGGTTTCGACACAGTACTAGTTCTACTTGGTTTGTTGCTCATACAAATTATACACTACTGTAGGCAACAAGTGACACAGTCAACATAAATTCCAAAGAACATTTGAAGCCAGTGGTTGGAATGATCTTTAATAGTCTCAAAGATGTGGAGGAATTCTACAAGGCGTATGCACATGACATTGGTTTCTCTGTTCGTGTTGGTCAGCAGAAGAAGAAGGGAAATGAGGAAGTATCATTCAAGAGGTATTATTGTTCAAGAGAAGGGTTCGCTAAGGAGAAGGAACCTGATGCTACTGATGAGTCTGGGAAAAAAAGAAAGACACCCAAACTGATGGAAACCAGATGTGGTTGTCCGGCACATATTGTTGTCAAGCTTGACAGTGACAAAAAATATCGAATAGCTGCAATGGTTGAGGAGCACATACATGGTTTTGTGTCGCCAGATAAGAGGCATTTGCTAAGATCTAATCGTCGAGTCAGTGAGAGGGCTAAGAGTACTTTGTTCAATTGTCATAAGGCTAGCATTGGCACCTCACAGGCATATTGACTTCTCCATGTCAGTGAGGGTGGGTTTGAGAATGTTGGGTGCACAAAGAGGGATTTGCAAAATTATTACCGTGACCTCAGAACCAAAATCAAGAATGCAGATGCACAAATATTTGTGGCACAACTTGAGCGAAAGAAGGAAGTAAATCCTGCCTTCTTTTATGAGTTTCAGGTAAATGAAGAAGGTCGACTTGTTCGTGTATTCTGGGCAGATGCTTTAAGCAGGAAAAACTATAGTATTTTTGGTGACGTGATTTCGGTAGATGCAACATATACCACCAACCAGTACAACATGAAATTTGTGCCATTTACAGGAGTCAATCATCACTTGTAAAGTGTTTTTCTTGGGGCAGGGTTCTTAGCAAATGAAAAGATCGAGTCATATGTATAGTTGTTTGAGACCTTTCTTAAGGCTATGGGTGGAGTAGCACCTCATCTAATCACAACAGATGAAGATGCGGGTATGAAGGCTGCTATTGCTGAGATTCTACCAGATACAGCTCATAGATTGTGCATGTGGCATATCATGGATAAGGTATCTGAGAAGGTAGGGCCCTCTATAAGAGAAGATCAAAATTTTTGGGAAAGACTAAACAAGTGTGTCTGGGGGACTGAGAATTCAGATGATTTTGAGTCACAATGGAATTCTATCATGACAGATTATGGACTCATAGGAAATGAGTGGTTTTCCAATAGGTTTGCCATTCGCGAATCATGGATTCCGGTATACTTTTTGGACATACCTCTAGCAGGAATGCTTAGGACTACATCACGATCAGAGAGTGCAAATTCTTTTTTTAATCGTTTCATTCATAGAAAGTTGGCTTTTGTTGAGTTTTGGCTAAGGTTTGACACAGCTTTGGAGTGCCAACGTCAAGAGGAGTTGCTAGCCGATAATAAAAGTCTTCACAGCACTCCAAAATTGATGACACCATGGGGCATTGAGAAGCAATGTAGTGTGATTTACACACATGAAGTTTTCTTCAAATTTCAGGAACAAATAGTAGCTGCAAGAGACCATTGCATTATTCAAGGTATTTCAGAGTGTGAATACATAAAATATTTCACAATCAGCAGCCAATCTGGAAAAGAGCGATTTGTGCAGATGAACAAGTCAAATATGTTTGGTATGTGCTCTTGTAAATTATATGAGTCCTATGGCATCCCATGTCGTCATATCATACAAGTGCTTAGAGCTGAGAAGCAAAATGAGATACCATCGACTTATATTATGAAGAGATGGGAGAAAAAATGTAAAAGGTGAGTTTATACCCCCTGCTTTTTAGGACTTGTTTGACTTGTTGTAAAAATGTAATTTTTTTTGATTTATTGTTGATTTTGCAGAGAAGTGTTCTTTGATGATGAAGGCAACTTTCTAGACGAAAAGGCTAAAGATCCTATGGAGTTGGTAATGCGGAAAAAAATTTCAGATTCACGCAACAAGTTTGAAGATCTAGTACAAATGGCCAAGAACTCTGAACCAGCGATTGACTTTCTGTGTTCTAGTTTATCGAACCTAATGGAACCTCTCCAAAAGATCGTTCCCACTGCTACAGTTAGTAAACAGGATGAGTTTGAAACATTCCTTGGTGGCAAAATTCCACAAGAAGTCCAGATACATCCACCAACCGATATCGTGTCCAAAGGACGATGCAAAAGAATTCCGAAGAGCAAGGAGGCGAAGGTACCAAGACCACGGAAGTGTGGAAAATGCAAGCAAGTAGTAACGGATCATGATGCACGAAATTGCCCACATAATGTTGATGCCTGATTGTAAACACTTATTTTGTACTAGATACAATTTTCAGTGTGTTGGTGAATTTTTATGTGCCACCAGATGTACTGTTGCTGGATAATATTTGTGTCAAACAATTTTATATGGTCATTTGTGTCTCATTGGATAAATTGTTCACGGTGACGGTGCAAAATACTAGGCACCACTTCGTCGATACATAGATGTGCTAGACGTGAGCTAATGTTCAGACTAATGATTATTTTTTCTGAACACTATACACTGATCCTGGGCGTACGTACACGCTAGCTTTTGGTGCATGTGGGTGCGGGAGCACGTCATGTGGGCGGCATCCAATGATCGGCAGCGAAATCCAGGCGAATGATGAGCGACGACAGCCCCCAGCAGCGGCAGCCCTGGGCGCGCCGGCAGCCTGTTGCATCGGGACTCCTGTGAGCGGCGGCGGCGGCATCCGAGGCCGCGGGGCGCGTGACGGCGTGGGGCGTCAGGGCCTGACGGCGTGGGGGTTAGATTAGGGGGTGTTTTGATTAGCAAAAGCATTGGTGGGAGGGTTTAAGTGAAAAAGTTCCCCACCTCTTAATCTAGCCATCGGATGGAGATCTAGCGATTGTGGTGGAGGTTTGCATAGGTTGCATACGAATGAGGTTTGCACAGGATATGCTGCCATTTCTCAGACAGGAA
>CM014270.1:16076900-16088184 GCA_004135705.1 Alloteropsis semialata | reverse complement strand
ATTACCCACTACAAATACTAAAAAAATAACTTAAATTAACCTCTTAACTTTACATCTATATTACTCACATATGTCACTATTAAAAATAACATGAGGTAATCCTACATTGGAATCCAAATCAACTTAATTAAAAATATACACCAATACAAGATTCTAAATCATGTATTTCATACACTATTAGTATATTATATAGTGATTAAAGTATATACGCATAATGTGCATTGTCATTTATAAATATATAGGAAAGTGATGACAATAGAGAATTCCTTGTTAAAATAATAGTTCAAACTTAGGGTTCATTAAATAATTCAAGGGATAGATGTGATGCAAAGTGAAAATTTAAAGATTATAATTATGTATGAAAAATAGTAATTACTAACAAATATCTATCACAAATATCTATATAGGTATTGTGTTCGAATATTTAAACAAATGAGAGATAGCTCATAATAGTTTGGTAGAAATATAGCCTTAATTGTTTAATTGGAGACCCCGCATTAGTTCGCACGAGACACGCTAGAAAAAAGACAAATTATAGAAATTCTCACAAAAATCATAAACGTTAATCATGTAAACTCTAATAACCATAACCATTGGTCTATTATATTTTTTAAAAAGTTACCCACCACTATCATTATAAAAATATTCTAAAATAAATTATAAAAATGTATCTAAATTATCGAGCTATGTGATTATAAAAAATAATTTAGATTGACCTTATAATTTTTATCTAATTTACTCATGCATACAATTATAAAGGATAACTTAAAATGACATTCAAAATTTTTATCTTAGTTACCCACGTATGTAGTTATTAAAGATAACCTAAACTAAGCACCTAAATCTTAATCTAATTATCTTTATGTGCATCCTACCGAAAAGTCCAAAAATAAATTGATATATGATTCTAAATTAGGGTAATTTATCATTGTTAACATAGAAATAATAAGTTAAGGTATATACGGATCATGAGTGTCACCATATAGACCATTTATACATGTGCTAGCAACCTTGCCCATGCGTTGCTACGGATGAAGACCGTTATATCGTTTTTCTAAGCAAATTAAAGTAATTAACTTGCTTTTTCTAATCTGATTGTGGTATACAATGAACTACTCCTAATCCGATCAGAGGACAATATGAAGCATGTCTAATCCGATCGTGAGACATATATGACAGTCCGCTGAAACATTCCTTCCTTTAGAAATACGTAAAGGTATATAGAGATAGAGATAGAGATAGAGATGAGGGATAAAGATTGTTGGGTTCAGTTAGGACTCTAATCCAATTAGAAAACCGATGTCGACAGTTACAACCGTGGGTACAGTTCGTTGCAACAGGTGAGACCCACCTGTTAGGATGGACAAAAAAAGGATGAAGCAATCCTCTCTTTAGAAATAAGTAAAGATATGTGAGGAAGTAATGAAAAATATTGATTTTTATGTTAAATATAATGTATGGAGGCGCGATACAAAGTGTAAGAAGTGTGAATGTGGATGAAAAAGTGTATAGAGTAATTACTAATTAAAAATCAATCACAAATAGAAAAAGATAAGTACACATCTATATGAGCATTATGTTGAAGTATTGACAAAAATGAAAGAGTAGTATGTAAACAATTTTGATTATTAGTTAGAAGTTTAATTTTTGAATAATTTTAAATATAATAGTTTAAATATATTAGCCCGTGCGTGAGCACGGGTTGATGGACTAGTTATCTCTAAAGTAGATGTCATAACTCTCCACTATTTAGCCCGTGCTTGAAGACTTGGAGGATTGCGAGCGTCGGTGGTGGAGCAAACAAGCAAAAGGGCGAAGTTCGGCACCCAGACCGGTCTGACCGGTGTGGGGGACCGGTCATACCGGTTACCCTTATTGTAATCCGACTAGGACTCTTATTTTGGGATTCCGAGGTTGTAACGAGTTGTAACTTGGTTTCCTTGCGGGACAAGACCTACCCTCCCTATAAATATAAGGGGATTCGGCCGATTGAGTATCATCCAATCGAATCTATCAATTTTACTACTTTTACCTTTACTTTTTTGCATCTCCAAACCCTAGCTTTTTCAACCCTACTTGCTGTTCTTCCTGCGTCTCCGCGACGTTTGAAGGCGTCCTAGGTGGCCTGCCGACCCTAGGGCACCCCTGATCGCGTTCTCCCTGACGGATCCTTCCGGGAGGCGTGTTTTAGGGTTTACCCCCGATTCTCCGACGGTCACCGGTCTGACCGGTGCCCCTGAAAGGTCTGACCGGTCGGCGCAGGGAGGTCGCGGGTTTATCGTGTTACGTGCTGCGCGTTCTAGCGCTTTCGTGTGTTGACCTGATTTCTGCGTCAACATACTTTTGGCGACTCCGCTGGGAAATTGGAGATCTGGTTCGTGCAGCCGATCAATCTAATTCTATCTAGATGGGTGCCAACACTGAGTTCAATCCGGATAACATCATCACCATCAAAGATGACGAACTCTCTGCTGAAGACCGCCAAGGACTTGAAGAGTACCTGAAGAAGAAGGCGGAAGAAGAACACATCTACTACTTGTCGCACTTCAAGAAAGACCGCAAGGGCGTGGTCTCCAAGATCAAGGAAGTAGATCCATCTGCTACATCTTCAGCGGCATCTCCTAAGGTACAATCCGATGAAAACTCTCATGAAGTTTTCCTTAAGTACATGGAGGATAAATTGGCCGAAAACAATGTTAATTTGGTTAATTGGATGATGAAAAAGCATTTAGAATCGGAAGGCAAACAGCCCTTGGCTGAATAACCTGTCGCCGATCCTAATCTTTTAATTTCTAAGATTCCTATAGTGCCTGATTTTAAAACATCGGTAGCAAAGCCCGTAGAGCAACCTACATATGGCATGCCGTTGAATTATTTTGAAGGCCAATCTGTTACACCATCCAATCCAATGATTACTCGGCCTGCTGCACCTCAACAACTTGCAACTTATACCTAATTCAGTTAATCACGGCTGAGTTAACAATGAAGTTGTAAGTTTTACCCTGCAAAATCCGAACTTTGGATATGCTGTACCCCCATTAGTTCAAAATTTATTTTCACAAGGCCCAGTACCTTACGAGCTTTTCGGAAGGTATGGCCAACAGATGCAGGGGATGATGTCGGCCAATCAATCTGGCCAGCATCAACTGGTCAGACCGGTCACCGTGACCGGTCAGACCGGCCCTGGAGGGTCGGATGCGGCAAACCAGATTGTGCCGCACCAACCGGTCAGACCGGTCACTGGATCCGGTCAGACCGGTTCCGGGGGATCAGAAACGGGGAATTTGCCTTCTACTCCCGTGCAAAATACTCAACAGCCAAATTCTCAAGATAGTTCATTGGAGTATTTAGATAAAATATTTTCTAAGTACAAACTTGACTTGGCTTCAGCTCTTAAGGAGAACTTGGGAGTAGATGTTAGGGATAAGGCTAGATTGTATCAAAAGCCTTATGTTCCTCGATTCGATTTAGTTCCTTTCCCGGCTGGTTTTAGACTTCCTGATTTTGTCAAGTTTAATGGGGAGGATTCTAAAAGTACTTTTGAGCATATAAGTCAATACATAGCATAACTAGGCGATTCTGATTCTAGTGAGGCTTTAAAAGTGCGTTTATTTTCTTTGTCTCTAACTGGTATAATTTTCTCATTGTTTGCATCATTAGCTCCTCATTCTATTACTTCATGGGAACAGTTAGAGCAAAAATTTCATGATCATTTTCTTTTTGGGCACTAACGAGCTTAAGCTGTCACATCTTGCATTGGTTAGACAATCACGTGATGAAACTGTTAATGATTACATTAGGCATTTCCACGATACTAGAAACCGTTGTTTTGGTGTTTCTATTTTCGAAAAGGATCTTGCTGATTTGGCTTTCAATGGTTTGCGTTCTCACATCAAAGAAAAATTAGAGAATTCTGAGTTTTATAGCGTGAACCAATTGCATAAAAGAGCTTTGGCTGTTGGAAGCCGGAGTAAAGATTTAAAGGAAAGCCATAGAACTCATCGGGCTAATGTGCATAATTTAGAATGTGATTCTAGTAGTTCTGATGATGAGTCTCATGAGGTGTTGGCTGCTGAATTTGTATGGCCAGCATCTAATAAAGCTTTTACTTGCACATCTCTTAAGCCGACTCATAGGAATCGGCAGGAGGAGATGAAGTTTACTTTTGATGTATCTAAGTGCGATAAAATTTTTGATGAATTGCATAAGAATGGATATATGAAATGTTCTTTTAAAATTCCATCACATGAGGAGTTAAAACAGCGTGCTTATTGCAAGTTTCATAATTTCTTTTCTCATGCAACTAACGACTGTAATTTCTTTCATCGGCAGATTCAATCGGCTGTAAATGATGGACGATTGATTTTAAATGAGATGGAGTTTGATAAACGCCCGTTTCCAGTCAACAACATGGTGGTCAATACCATGGATCTGCAGGACACCAAGATGTTGGTTCGGCCCGACGATGCCGATACGACAGGAGGCAAGAATGTTGTGATTGGTGAACCAAGGAAGGTGATGGAAAATGACAAAGTGCTTGGGAGAGAAGTTGTGCTTAAACAAGCTCCTGATGGAAAGAAGATCTTGACTATTACAGTGAAGAATTCTGAAATTAGGGGAGAATCAAGCTCTCAAGCGCGGGATCAAAGGCCGGTTGCTCCTGCTGCCCAGGGGGCACCGGTCAGACCGGTTGCCTTGACCGGTCAGACCGGTCCGGCCCAGAGGCCGGTCCGAACTTTTGTGCCTAAACGTCCTGAAGTGGGAACTTGGAAGACGAACCAAGACAAAGATCAGGGGAGAACTTTCAAGCCGAAGGCGACCTTTGATCAAGTCATGGCTAAGCATATGCACAACGCGACCGTTCAACAGGACCAGCCACCAAAAAAGAGACCAAATTCACCACCAAGGAATTCCGGTGTGATGAAGTCACCAAGAGGACAGTGGGATCAGGGACCAAGCTCATTCAATGGTGCTGGTCCTTCCAAGCCATGGAGGCCGTATCAACCTCCCTCTCCTCAACCTATTTGGAGAGATGGTATAATGTACGTGCCTTACTGTCCTGCACCAAATCAACCACGGTCTGGGGCTCCTATGCATGCAAGGATGTATCCACCACAGCCTAGGCCTGACAAATAATCAACCAAGACAAGTGTTTGTGCCACAGCAGCACAAACCGGTCAGACCGGTTCCCTTGACCGATCAGACCGGTGCCCAGCAGAGGCCGGTGTTTGTGCCCCAGCAGCACGGACCGGTCAGACCGGTTGCCGTGACCGGTCAGACCAGTGTCCAGAGGAGGCCGGGCAAGGAGCCGGTCAAGTAGGAGTACTGCCCGGTTCAGAAGAAGGAAGAGCCTGCCCCTATTATTCCAAAGCCAATTGTGAAGAGTGTGATTCAAATTGGCTCTATGACAGTTGATTCATCAATGGCCGACGCACCTAATGTTATTGGTTCTTCGGCCGTAAAAAAGGTTCCTTTGCCTCAATACACGCAGCCAAAGTAGTGTCCTCCTGGTTTGACTCATTCTCAGAAGAGGAGATTGCAGCGGTTGCGCACTCAGAAGCAAAGGGAGGAAGAATCGGCTAAGAAGAGAGAGGAGTGGTTCCATGAGGCTAAGCCAATGATTCCACCAGTTGGTCAGAGTTCCAAGGATAGTTCTGGTGCCTAAGGTATTCAAGCCAAGACACCGGAAAAGGCTGAGCCATCAACAGCGGGTTCGGCTGACCTGGCCGCAACCGGTCAGACCGGTGTCCCTGACCGGTCAGACCGGTCGCCCACTGTTCCAGTTCCGGAAACTGGAACCGGTCAGACCGGTCAGGAGGAACCGGTCAGACCGGTGTCGCCCAGAGAGTCAGTAGCCGATGCATTTTTCGTCTTCGGCTAAGGTTTCGATTCCGCCCACTGCAATTTCTGATGTTCAGATGGGCAATGATGATGAAGCTGTTGACTTTGAGCCTTCGCCTAGCAGGACGAACATGGACGTCAATGTTATCTATTTAAACGCCGACTATTGTTTTGTCGGAGATGATGAGCGGATGGCTCAAGTTGACTTTTCTCCCAAGAACACCGTGTTTCAGAGACCTTCAGAATCGGATAACCATCTGAAAGCTCTTTATGTGAAGGGTCACATTAAGAGAAAGCCGATTTCTAGGATGCTTGTTGATGGTGGTGCTATTGTGAACCTCATGCCGTACACCTTGTACAAGAAGTTGGGAGGTTTGGACAGCGAGCTAATCAAGACAAGCATGACGATCAGCGGCGTTGGAGGAGGAGAACCGATGAGTGCCAAGGGAGTTGCATCATTGGAGCTTACCATTGGGAGCAAGATGCTGGCAACTGCTTTCTTCGTCACGGAGGTGCAAGGTAACTTCAGTGTTATATTAGGGCGCGATTGGATCCATGCAAATCAATGTGTGCCTTCTACCTTGCATCAATGCTTGATTCAATGGGTTGGTGACGAAGTTGAAGTGGTTCATGCGGATACTTCGGCATGTGTTGCTATGGCCGATGCATCTATTTTGGGAACTCATGATAATGTCAAGTGCTTGACCGGGATTGATATTTCGGACTTTGAGTTCCTTGCTTGCACTAAGGATGGCTTTGTGTCTGCTGCTCTAAGGCCGGTTCAAAGATCGGTTGATTCAGATAATGAAGAGTAGATGGATACAAGCGAGAAGTGGCTAAAGGAGAGGGTGGAGCATTATCGGTCAAACATGATTGATGCATGTGAAGCCATTAATGATTTTGAAGAAGTAGAAAAGTTAGGACAAGGATTTACGTAGGCTGATCCTTTAGAAAAGATAGACATAGGTGATGGTTCTGTATCAAGGCCGACTTTTGTAAATCAAAATTTGAAAGCCGATTATAAGGTTGAATTAATCGAGTTATTGAAAGAATATTCTGATTGCTTTGCTTGGGAGTATCATGAGATGCCTGGTTTAAGTCGTGAATTAGTTGAGCATCGATTACCGATTAAACCTGGTTTTAGGCCATATAAACAGGGCAATAGACGATTTAATCCTTTGTTTTATGATCGTATAAAAGAAGAGGTTAATCGTTTGCTTGAAGCTAAGTTTATTCGGCCATGTCGTTATGCTGAATGGATCTCTAATATTGTGCCTGTTGAGAAAAAGGGTTCAAATAAAATTAGAGTGTGCATTGATTTTAGAGATCTTAATAGAGCAACTCCCAAAGATGAATATCCTATGCCTATAGCCGATATGCTTATTAATGATGCTTTTGGACATAAGATTATTAGCTTTCTTGATGGCAATGCGGGATATAATCAAATCTTTATGGCCGAGGAAGACGTATACAAAACGGCCTTTAAATGTCCCGGCTTTGTTGGTTTATTTGAATGGGTTGTGATGACTTTTGGTTTAAAGAATGCCGGCGCTACTTATCAAAGAGCAATGAATTTGATTTTTCATGACTTACTTGGTGTTATCCTAGAAGTCTATATTGATGATATTGTAGTCAAATCGGCTGGATTAAATTCTCACTTGGCTGATTTGCGTCTTGCTTTTGAGAGAATGCGTCGGTATGGTTTGAAGATGAACCCATTGAAATGTGCATTTGGTGTATCGGCTAGAAGATTTTTAGGCTTCATGGTTCATGAAAGAGGCATAGAGATAGATCCTAAGAAAATAAAAGCTATTGATAAATTTGAAGCGCCTACTTGCAAGCATGATCTACAGAAATTCTTGGGCAAAGTTAATTAATTGAGGAGGTTTATTTCTAACTTGTCCGGGAAAGTTAGTGCTTTTACTCTTATACTTCGGTTAAAGAATGAAGCCGAATTTACTTGGGGGGCAAAGCAGCAAGAGGCCTTTGAGGAAATCAAGAAATACTTGTCTTCGCCGCCTGTACTTAAAGCACCTAAGAATGGGGTGCCATTTAGGCTTTATATTTCGGCCGAAGATAATGTTATTGGGGCTGTTTTGACTCAAGAAACAAATGGCAAGGAGCACATCATTACATATTTGTGTCGACGACTGTTGGATGCGGAAATAAGGTACAAACCTATTGAGAAATTATGCTTGTATTTATATTATGCTTGTACGAAATTGAGGATTATTTGTTATCTAGTGCTTGCATAGTTGCGTGTCAAGCCGATGTTATCAAGTATATGTTGCATAGACCGATTTTGAGTGGAAGGATCGGTAAGTTGGCATATGCACTTATTGAATATGATTTGGCTTGTGAACCTCTGAAATCCATGAAAGGCCAAATTGTAGCTGATTTTATTGTTGAACATCAGATTAAGGATGAGCATAATTTAGAAGTTGATTACATGACTTTTACTCTATGGAAATTGCATTTTGATGGATCGATTTGCAAGAACGGATATGGAATTCAGATTGTTCTTGTTTCTCCTAATGGAGCTGTTTTTGAAGCTCTTAGCCGATTAGAAATTGAGTGCACAAATAATCAAGTCGAATATGAAGTTTTATTATTCGGACTAGAAATTTTGCATGACATGGGAGTAAAGCATGTTGAAGCTTTTGGTGATTCATTATTGGTTGTGCAGCAAGTATCTAAGGTTTGTCAATGCTTGGAAAGTTCATTGAATATTTATCTTGACAAGTGCCTTGATATTATACCATATTTTGATGAATTCACCATATATCATGTCCCAAGGTGTGATAATCCTAGAGCTAATACTTTGGCGCAGCAAGCATCAGGCTATAATGTCCAGAAAAGACACTTTCATAAGAAAAGGCCGTTGATTGCTATTGCCAATGGAGAAGCTCTAACACTTGCAGCAGAGCAGAGCCGAACTGGTCAGACCGATTCCCCGACCGGTCAGACCGGTCAAGTGTCCAAAACAGGGACCAGTCAGACCGATCCGGGAACCGGTCAGACCGGTGTGGTGTCTGCAGATTCAAAATCGGCCGCTGAAAATCCTCAAAATGAAAAGGCTGAAGTTGATGATTGGAGAGCGCCCATTATCAGTTATTTAAGGAATCCTAGTTCTGGAACAGACAGGAAAACTCGGCGTTTGGCTTTCAAATACATTTTAGTTGACGATGAGTTGCCTAGTCGCACCGCCGATGATTTATTGCTTAAATGCTTGGGTGCTGATCAAGCTAGAGTGGCCATGGGTGAAGTTCATGAAGGAATTTGTGGAACGCATCAATCGGCTCCTAAGATGAAGTGGTTGCTTAGGAGAGCTGCATTCTATTGGCCTACAATGATGGCCGATTGTTTTTGTTACTACAGGGGATGTGAAGAATGTCAGAAGTTTGGTAATATTCAGATGGTACCTGCTGCATTACTTCATCCTATTATTAAACCATGGCCTTTTCGTGGATGGGGATTGGACTTTATTGGAGAGATACATCCTTCTTCTTCAAAGGGTCACCGCTTCGTGTTGATTGCTACGGATTACTTCACTAAATGGACCGAAGCTGTTCCTCTCAAGAATATGACCCACAAGGAGGTAATTGAGTTTATTACTGAGCATATTATTCACAGATTCGGTATTCCACAAACTTTGACTACGGATCAAGGCACATCTTTTATGTCTAAAGAAGTGCGAGCTTTTGCTGATATGTATAAAATTAAATTGCTCAATTCATCTCCATACTATGCTCAGGCCAATGGTCAGGCCGAGTCTAGTAATAAGACTTTGATTAAATTGATCAAGAAGAAGATAGAGGAGAATCCCCGAAGATGGCATGAAGTCTTGTCTGAAGCTTTATGGGCTCATCGCATATCTAGATATGGTGCTACCAAAGTCACTCCTTTTGAGCTTGTTTATGGTCAAGAGGCCGTTTTGCCCGTTGAGGTAAATCTGGACGCTTATAGACTTGCTAAACAAAATAAGCTTTTGGTTGGTGAATATTATGACTTGATGATGGACAACATTGATGAAGTGACCGATAAGCGTTTATAAGCCCTTAAGGAAATTGAGAAAGACAAGATCCGGGTTGCTAGAGCATACAACAAGAAGGTTAAAGAGAAGACTTTTCAAGTTGGTGATCTAGTATGGAAGATAATTTTGCCACTTGGTACTAGAGATAATAAATTCGGCAAGTGGTCTCCAAGTTGGGAAGGTCCATATCAAGTATTCAAGATCAATGGCGGGAATTCCTATATGGTGGAGACGCTGCAAGGAGGACGTTTGCCTAAGGCACTGAACGGGAGGTACTTGAAGAAGTACTATCCAAGTGTTTGGCAAGAGGCATGAAGTGGCATATGGTCGATATTTGGATATCGCCCTTAGAAAAATATAATGGCCGATGAATTCTGTTAAAACATCACCCTTAGGTGACAATTTTGGTGCTGATGTGTTTTATGGTACGCAAGCTTTACCAAAAAATAGGGGGCATATGTTGACAACCAAAATTGGCACATGCCACGGCTGACCGGTCAAACCGGTTAGCCTGACCGGTCTGACCGGTCCGGCTTAGGAAGTTGCGGTGCTGGTGCATGGATCACTGCAATATTTGGTCCTAGTTTGATATAAGTGATATAGTCTCTGGAATGATTGACTGTTGCGGTGCTGGAAGATCTGGAGGACCGCAAGATTTGGTGCAAGGCATGGAAGATGGCATGTTCTCTAAGATGACAGTATGTTGCGGTGCTTGAAGACTTGGAGGATTGCGAGAGTCGGTGGTGGAGCAAAACAAGCAAAAGGGCGAAGTTCGGCACCCAGACCGGTCTGACCGGTGTGGGGGACCGGTCAGACCGGTTACCCTTATTGTAATCCGACTAGGACTCTTATTTTGGGATTCCGAGATTGTAACGAGTTGTAACTTGGTTTTCTTGTGGGACAAGACCTACCCTCCCTATAAATATAAGGGGATTCGGCCGATTGAGTATCATCCAATCGAATCTATCAATTTTACTACTTTTACCTTTACTTTTTTGCATCTCCAAACCCTAGCTTTTTCAACCCTACTTGCTGTTCTTCCTGCGTCTCCGCGACGTTTGAAGTCGTCCTAGGTGGCCTGCCGATCCTAGGGCACCCCTGATCGCGTTCTCCCTGACGGATCTTTCCGGGAGGCGTGTTTTAGGGTTTACCCCCGATTCTCCGACGGTCACCGGTCTGACCGGTGCCTCTGACCGGTCTGACCGGTCAGCGCAGGGAGGTCGCGGGTTTATCGTGTTACATGCTGCGCGTTCTAGCGCTTTCATGTATTGACCTGATTTCTGCGTCAACAGGCGGTTGCAAGTCTTCTACTGCTTCTACATGCCAAGGGCCGCCGCCTTGCACTCGCCAGCGACTTTCTCCAGCGTCTGGCTCGATGATCCCTCCTGCGCCAAGGCCTGCGCAGCTGCC
>CM014270.1:16063645-16075900 GCA_004135705.1 Alloteropsis semialata | reverse complement strand
CTGTAGAACCAACCTCAAATGCTTCTCGTGCTCCTCTTCATTCCTCGAGAATACCAAGATGTCATCAATAAACACTACCACAAACTTATCCAAGTATTCCATAAATACCTTGTTCATCAAGTACATGAAGTATGCTGGTGCATTGGTCAATCCAAATGACATCACTGTATACTCATATAATCCATAGCAACTAACAAAAGCTGTTTTAGGAATATCAGATGCCTGAATCTTTAGCTGGTGATATCCTGAGCGGAGATCTATCTTGGAGAATACACATGCTCCCTTCATCTGTCAAATAGATCATCTATTCGAGGTAATGGATACTTGTTCTTAATAGTCACTTCATTTAGGGACCGATAATCTACACACATCCTTTGGGTCCCATCTTTCTTTGGAACAAATATCACAGGTGCTCCCCAGGGTGAAGTACTAGGACGAATATAACCCTTGTTTAATAGCTCTTGGATCTGTTCCTTGAGCTCAGCTAACTGATTGGCATCCATTCTATATGGCCTCCTATAAACAGGAGCAGTGCCAGGTACTAACTCAATGACGAACTCGATTTCTCGGTCTAGTGGCATACCTGGTAATTCTTCTGGAAAGACATCGGGGAACTCATTGGCCACGCTCACTTTTTCCAATGCCTTGGCCTGGTTCCACTGGCCCGGTGCTAGCGCTATACTCGACTGAGGTGCCATCAGTATGCTTCAGTTGAATGGTCTTTGTGGCACACGATATCACTCCATGGTACTTGCTTAGCCAATCCATACCCAAGATGATGTCTAATCCTTTCGAGTCCAAAATGATTAGATTAGAGATGAAATCTACCCCCCTTATCTTAATACTTATCTTAGGGCATACCTGCCTTGCCATCATTTCTGCCCCAGGAGAATTAATTATCATTTTGTTTTTCATCCAAACTACTGGCAGATTACATCATTGCATGAACTGAGTTGATATGAATGAATGTGTTGCTCTCGAATCGAACAATACTGTAGCGGGGTTGGAGTTAGCAAGGAACGTACAACATCTGGGGCATCCTGAGCTGACTCAGCTGCAACATGATTGACCTTCCCAAGCATGTAGTTCTGTCCAGGCTGCTGTTGATTCTGGCCTTGTTGTTTCTTAGGAAATCTGTTTGCAAGGTGTCCCATCTCCCGACAGTTATAGCATGGGCCAATGTTGCTAGACCCCTGACCAGTGCGAGTCTGCTGTTGTTTGTTCTGCATGGCACTACGTTGAGCCTGGTAGCTAGGGCGTTGTTGCTGATATTGAGGTTGCTGCACCTGCTGCTTAAAGGACCCGGAACCTTGATTGGTAGTCCTTTGTTGCTGCTGCTGATGGTACTGGTTATTGGGGTTCCTCTGTTGCTATTGATATTGTCCTCCCTGACGATTCACTGGTCCAGCTGGATTCTGGTTGAAGCGGGGACGAGTATTGTTGCCTGACGTTTGTCCCTGTGTAGACATCTTGCGCTTGCGATCCTCATTCAGAATCTGCCTCTCCATTTCCATGGTGTATGCTTTATCGACCATCTTCTGAAAATTAAGATAATCATTGGAAGACAGTGCATAGCGAAGCCCTGGGTTTAAACCCTCCCAAAAGCAATCATGTTTCTTCTCATCCGAGTCAATATCTTCTGGAGCGTAGCGAGAAAGCTGCGTGAACTTGGTGAGATATTCACGCACCGTCATTGAGCCTTGCTTCAATTCCTGGAATTCCTTTCGCTTCACCTTAATCTCCCCTGCTGGCACATAGTGCGCACGGAAACTGTGTCGGAATTCCTGCCAATTGATCCCTTGAGGATCCTCATGAGCTGAAGTGTAAGCTGTCCACCAGTCCTTTGCTGCTCCCTGAAGCTGATGAGCGGCAAAAAGGACTCTGTCTCGGCCCTCACAATGGGACATCTCCAGTTTGCTTTGAATGGTTGCAAGCCAGTTATCGGCATCCATTGGTTCCACTGCATAAGACTGGAGGGTTGGTAAGCAAAAACCTCCGGAGCCCATCACCTTGCTGCTATGGCGGTGGTGCCTGCTATCCGTGCTGCAAGACTTGTGCTATTCCCTGCAGAATCTGGGTTTGCATGGCCATCATCTGCGTCGGGTCCAGATTCTTTGGATTTGGATTGGCGGGGTTGGGTCCCTGGTTGCCCGGAATCGGCCCTTGATTAACTGGATTTGGAGCTGGGTTCCGTGGTGCCCTTCTGTTCCAGTTGGGTATTTCTGGATTGTTGCCGGCGCCTCCCTGATTGCCAACATTGTAGTTTCCATTTCGAGTGTTCACCATCTGATGATTTGCAGAATAATCAGTACAGCTTGCCAGAGGAGACCGAACATAGCTAGGATAGACAGATCTAAGTGATACGGTGGAAACTTAAAGAATACAGGAAAAATAAAAACAAGAGCTAAGATGGAAGTAGTAACGTAATATTTAATCCCAACTAACACTTATATTAATTCTTAAAGAAATTTTTGATGCAACTACGTGAGATAGACCCACAGGTTGCACCATCACACAAGCAAAGATCCAAACCATTACAATTTCACACCACACGCTAATTAACTAAACAAGCCTCAAAGGTTCATTATTACACGCTGGAAAAAGACGACACTAAAACAATTAATCTCGAAACTGAACGATCTAAAACGATTTATTCCATCTCTAAAGGACTCCTTCTAGGCCTTGGGCTCGGCTCCATCAGAAGGGGTAGACTTGCGGGAATGTGCATCTTGGCGAAAGGGTGACTGAACTCCTCATTCTTCAGACTCTGAACCAGAGGAGTGCACGACAGCAGAGTAGCGCTCCAAGCGACGGATTCTCCTCCTAGCATGGGTGAGCTCGGAACGGGCCTCGTGTAGCTCTCCAACAGTAGTGTCCAGCTCCTGAGTCACGGCAGTGGCGTAGACGCTCTGCTCCAATAGCCGCCCATCTGTCTCAGATGCGGTGGGAGGCGGTGTAAGAGCTGCACACCCTGGTGCACGTCGAGGGAAATGACTGTAGGAGCAGTCCTCCAGCTCCTCTGTGTAAGTGTGGCTAACCACCTCCAGAGCATGACGAGCAGCGTCGCGGATCCCAGCACAGAACGAGGCTCTCCTGGTGGATGCGTAGTGTATGCGGCCCACCTCATGCGAGCCATCTTCCACTGCCTCCATTCTGTATCCATCCCGGCGAATCCTAAAGCCCTCGTACAGTGGACGCTGGTTGAAGCCCAACCACTGAATGGTCCTCCAGAGCTGGTCGGGGAAGATGCCCGCTTGCTGTCCATCCGAGTCGAAGTGGTTGATGATGCGTCGTGGAGCATGAGGTGCAGGAACTGGTGCGTTGACTCCGACGGGGCGCGGGGGTGTGTGGGGGCTAGGGGTGGGTATTCAGGTTACCCGACAATTTCAGGTCGGGTAATTCGGGTTTGTGAAATTTCGGGTTTCCAAAAACACAACCCGAGATCTGCCCGAGAAAATGACTACCCGATAGTTCGGGTACCCGACAATTCGGGTTCGGGTAAACCCGAAATGCTCGGCTGATATGCAGCAAAGAGGAAAATTGCGATGTCTTTGGCGAATGAATCAAGCAAATCGAATGAAAAAAAATGAATTGAATGTCGGTTTGCCTCAAATCCCCACAAGCAGCTTTGCCTCAAAGTCCAGAAACTTGCTCGCCACAAGAAGCATAGCCTCGACTCCCAGGAGCCACGATTCCAACAAATCCTCTCAAGTCCAGGACCTCACCGCAAGCAGCTTTGCCTCTAATCTGTGTTGGTGCATAGTTGACTTGCCTGGGAGGTGCTGCAGTGCTCCACGTGCATCAGCCGGTGACCCATTAGGAAAAGGATAGGGCGCCGGAGGATGAGCAGATCGATGGGATGTGGGGCAGCGGTGCAGCATCGGGGGAAAGGATGAGGCGGCACCGGGAGGAAGAGGATGGAGCGATGCAGAACGAGCGTGGGATGGTGCGGTGCTAGCAGGAAGATGTGGCTGTGCACACGTCTAGGTTTTGGTTTAGTTTGGCCAGTGCTAGTTGGGCTGGACCGAATGTACAATTGCTTGTAATAGGCTATTGCAGATGGGCTTTTTTTTGTTCGGGTAATTCGGGCTGTTCGGGTACCGGAGGTTGGAACCCGAATTACCCTAATATATTTCGGGTTTTCAGACTTCCTACCCGAGATTAAACTTCGGGCATCGGGTTTCGGGTAATACGGGTTCGGGCTCGGGTTTTTTGGGTTTAGGGTTCGGGTATCGGGTTTTATGCCCACCCCTAGTGGGGGCGCTTGACTCCACCAATAGCACCACCAGTGGACTTGCGAGCAGTCTAACGTCTACGAGCCATCTACAAAATTTTTTTGAACGGAACCAGGAAAGTCAGTAACGAGACAAAAAGAAAGAAAAGGAGTTATAGTGTTGGATCAATGGTTTGAGAGATAAATCGTCGACCAAGGTTTGATCTATATGAAATGCAGATGCATGAGATGCAGTAGTGCGACAAATCAATCACAGAATTACTGCAACAATTCACTAATACATCACTGGACAATCATTTATGGATTAAAAACAAGTTTGAAACTCACAAAACAACGGTGGCCGGTCTGACCGGTTAAGGGACCGGTCTGACCGGTCCAAAGACCGGTCTGACCGGTGCAGACCTAATCTACTGCATAACTCAATTCAAGTATCTAGAAAAATCTACAAGTAGTACCATGGAGTGCCTATGGTTGAATCTGATCATCCAATACCCAAAATGGCTATATATATTTGTAGAATTAATTCTACATCAATAAAACCTTTTATTAACTAAGCAACTCCTAGCTAGTTTTTACCAAATAAATCCTAGAAAACATATTTGCATAGACCAAAGCTAAGGTAAGCATGTTTCTGTGTTCTTGATAGTTAAACATGTTTTTCAGGAATTTTCTAGTATTTTACCTATGTATTTTCTATTTTTCTTAACAGCCAACATTTATCCCCACTTAGAAAATCCTAATAAATTCTACAAAAATGTTCTGTAGTTGAAATTTTTACTGCAACTTCTATTCTAGCAAAGGCATTTTATGTGAATTTTTCAGATTTTTCTGAGTTATATAGAATATTTGGTGATTCATCCACTCTCAACTAGTCATAAACAACTTAATTTCAAATCTACCAAAATCATGTATAAACTGTGGCTAACATATACTCAAATCAACTTTACTGATCACAACAGATCCAACAAAAGTGGTTTTGCATTTTTAGCACATTCCTATGATTTATAAAGTAAGAAACATCCTCTCAAGCACATCTTCATACATTCAAAAATACATTGGGAATCTCACAGATTACACATGCATATGATATACACCATTGGAAAGATAATTTCTCAAGGATTCCAGAAAGTCTAAGTTTGTGATTTTACGATTTTTGTGTGATTTTTGGTGATTTATGAAAGTTGCAGCCTGTTTACCCAAAAACAATTACGAAAAAGAAAACACTTTTGCATATTCCCCCGATACTTTTCAGATGCTTTCACATAAGTCCTGAATATTTCTGCATAACCCCCTATACTTCTATTCTCTTACCATCCAGGTCCTTCTTCTACCTCACGCTCAGGACAGCAGCTCGCTCAGCTTCCATGGCCGACGGCCTGTTGAGGGGGCTTCCCTGCTCGGCCTAGGGCCGGCGCAGCCTGCCCGGGGAGCTGCTGGCGCGGCCGGGCCGCCCATGCCCCTGGCCGGCGCGCCCCCTGAGCAGCAGGGGCTGCCGCCCCCTGCAGCCTACCGGCGACGGCACTGATGCGCGTGGGCCGGCCATGTTGGTGGACAAGGAAGCGAGGAAAATGGCCGGGGAGGTTCAGGGGAGTATGGGGAACGCGTCTTGATGCTTGGATTGGGTGGAGGCGGCCCGAGGAAGTACGTCCACTGTGGAGGTCGAGTTCGAACGGCTATGGCAATGGCGGCTCGGATTTCTCCAATTACTCTGTGTCTGGGCTATGGCGGAGGAAACCAGGAGGTGGAGGGCAGAGATGGCGAGGCGATGAGGCCCTGGACGCGAGGAATTGGATAGAGATGGGGTGAGCGCAGTGAATTCTTGGTGAGGAGTTACAGAGCTTGTAAATGGAGTTAGAGAGCTGGCGACTCTGGTTTCCACGCGCGCGGATGGCTTGCCACCGGGGCATGGACCACTTGGTGAGGCCAAGAGGCGCGTGGAGGGTTGGACGCGTGGCTGAGGTCGCTTGGATGCTCGACAGCGCGGCACCGGCGTCGACGAGGCCGAGGCCGGCGTCGGTCGGTCGGACTGAATCGATTCAGTCGAGTTGCCGTTGCACGTCTGGACTTTGGTTCAATTTTCCTCGCGATTTTGTTTATAAACTTAAGAATCCGCCAATGTAAAAGTTGTAGAGGGTTCATAGGGCTACAATTCCTACAAAGGAACTTATACCATTTGCTCAATGGTTTGAAAGTTGCAAAGGCCTAAAGTTCAGCCAAAATTCGAATTTCAGAAATTTCCGAGTTCAGTTTTCAGCTCACGGGTCCAACTTCATTGGCCTTAAACTCCACTTTTTGTACATAAAAAGTTGATTCGACCAATACGAAAGTTAAAGATGGTACATCAGGCTACAACTTCTACAAAGGGAGTTATAGTGTTGGATCAATGGTTTGAGAGATAAATCGTGGAGAAGTCGGCCCAAAAATGCTGTCAACTGACGACTGAATTCTTCTAAGTCTGAATAGAGTGATTTTGATCTGAATTCGACGACCTTTTTCTTCTAAGATTTACATACAAACATCGAGATCGTCCAATACAAAAGTTGTATCTGGTACATTAGTCTACAACTCTTACAAAGAGTACCACTCCTTTTGGGCAGCGGTTTGAAAGTTACGGGGTGAAGAAAACGGGCAAAAATCACGTTTTTCAGACTTGGTTGAATTTCAGCTAAGTGCTGAAATTGTTGGGTTTGACCCGAATTTGACCAAGATTTTGAATGATCAAACAAAGTTTTCCTTGATCCACATCACCACCATTGTAAAGAGGGTACTTTGTACTCCAACTTTTATATCGGTGGAATTTCAAGTGTTTAGGAAGAATATGAAGATATTAGCCGCTCGAGAAGGGTAAAAAGAGAAACTTACAACACACGAAATGACGATCGAATGAGTTCAAAATCAAATTTTGAATTTTGGTTTGAACTTTCCATACTCATTTGAGTTCATAAACATGTATTTGACATTATTTGTGACATTTTGGTATAATTTTTGTATTTTGACTATTTTGATTATTCCGGTTGACTAAGTCAACCCATACACACAAATGCACAAACACACATGTTCATGAGATGATGCATGCCATAATTTGGTTAATTATGTTCATTATAGTTATTAATTACTATAGTGACACCAGGGGTCACTATAGTAACTTGGTGGTCTGACTGTTTGATATGCAATCCAAGAGGGATAGGAAAAGCTCCTGCTTCACTCTAAAAAATATAAATTTGTTTTTCAATTTTGAGGTAAAATCTTGAAAATTACTTGTGGTACCCATCTACTTTTTTGCTATAATTTGTGCGATTGCAGTATGGGGATGTGGTGTGAATTAACATGCATACCATGTCTTTGTATACCTTCTTGCTAGACGTCGTTCCAACTATATTTTTTTTCTGGCTCCGTCACTGCACCTATGAATACACATACGCCTCGCCATCGACAGAAATGTCGCCTATCGCTAAAAAATAGCTCTGATTAATTCCTTAAAAAATCCATAAAAATGCAAACATCTGTGACGAGTCGAGCTACGAACTCAAGTAGACAGATTCTCCAACAAGAAACCTAACCAACTACAACTAATATATGCTCAGTTATCATAAACAGATACATCCTTGATATGACCGCAAATTTTAATTGAAACTTGGAAAAGCAACTATGCAGATAATAGATTGGCCTTTAAGATAGTATATGGGTCAACTGGGCCTTATGATAACACAGCACGGGTCGCTGCGAGTAATTTTATAAAGCAACTATTTCGTTTAGTCAAAGAGAAGGAAAACATGTTATCGTAATTCAATGTTGAGCCTAAAACAATATAGTCCATTAAAAACATATAAAAAATAAAAAAATATGAATCAAATTAATAATTTATTAAACAATAAGAAAACCAGCATTAATAAGTATATAAGACGAAACATATATATTTATCCAACTGCAGTAGCAACGCATGAACATATTTTCTAGCTATCATAAAGAAAAAAATGGACACATGATAAAAATAATAAAGACTCAAAAACAAGAATTTGCATTATATTATCCTGCTAGCTCGTTGAGACATCGTGTCATCGGGTCGTGCCAACCACCGCCTACAATACCAAGTTCACAGGCTCGACATAGCCCTTATGTTTAATTATGTCATACCAATTTAGGAAACTAGTCCATCAACCCGTGCTCCCGCACGGGCTAATATTTTCAAAAGCTATTACATTTAAAATTATTCAAAAATTAAACTACTTCTAATAATCAAAATTGTTTACATACTACTCTTTCATTTGCGATTGATTTTAATTAGTAATTACTCTATACACTTTTTTATCCACATTTACACTTCTTACATTTTGTATCGCGCCTCCATACATTATATTTAATATAAAAATCAATATTTTTTATTACTTCCTCACATATCTTTACCTATTTCTAAATAGAGGATTGCTTCTGCCTTTTTTTTCCATCCTGACAGGTGGGTCCCACCTATTGCGACGAACTGTAACCATGGTTCTAACTGTCGACATCGGTTTTCTAATTGGATTAGAATCCTAACTGAACCCATCAATCTTTGGGGGTGTTTAGTTCACCCCCTCTCTCCTCCATTTTGCATAATACGCGCTTTCCAATGCACTTTTTCCTCTCTGTGGCACGCGATCCAATGCATAACATCCAAACACCCCCTTTATCTCCTACCTTTCTATCTCTATCTATCTATATTTTTACCTATTTCTAAAGGAAGGAACGTTTCAACGGTCTGTCATATAGGTCTCACGATCTGATTAGACATGCTTCATCTTGTCCCCTGATTGAATTAGTAGTAGTCCATTGTATACCGCAATCAGATTAGAAAAGCAAGTTAATTACTTTAACTTGCTTAGAAAAACGATATAACGGTCTTCATCTGTAGCAAGACACAGGCAAGGTTGCTAGTACATGTATAAACGCTCTACATAGTGACACTGATGCATATATCTTAACTTATTATTTCTATGTTAACAATGATAAATTACCGTATTTTAGAATCATATATCAGTTTACTTTTGGACTTTTCGGTAGGATGCACATGAGTGCCTTGAATTTATTTAATGAACCCTAAGTTTGAACTATAATTTTAACGTAGAATTCTATATTGTCATCACTTCCCCTATATATTTATAAATGACAACGCATATTATGCGTATATACTTTAATCACTATATAATTTACCAATAGTGTATGAAATACACAATTTAGAATCTTATATTGGTTTATATTTTTAATTAAGGTGATTTTGATTCCAACGTAGGATTACCTTATGTTATTTTTAATAATGATATATGTGGATAATATATATAGATGTAAAGTTAAGGGGTTAGTTGAAGTTATTTTTAGGTATTCGTAGTGGGTAATTTAGTTGCAAATTTATGAGGTTATTTTAAATATTGTTTATAATGGCATAGTGGGTAATTTTGATGAAGATTAGGGGTTACTTTAGTTTATTTTATATAATGGCAGAGGTGGGTAATTTTGATATAGATTTAAGGGGTTACTTTAAGCTATTTTCATAATGGCATAGGTGGGTAATTTTTTAGAAAATATAATAGATCTAATGGCTATGATGATTTGAGTGTTCCAATTGATGGCCAGATGTTTTGCTTTTTGTGAGAATTTCTAGGATTTCTCTCTTTTTCTAGAGTGTCCACCTAGGATCCTAGGTGGCTTCATCTGGAGGCTTCAAAAGGAGCCTCCAATTAGTAATAGTAAGATAGCCAGCTATTAGCTTTTTAGGAGATCTACCGTTATGCTATACAACATTTGTCTGCTATATCCGATAAAGGGATTTTTATAAGATTTAGCGGTGCTAAATGTCCGCAAAAAAAAAAGCTTTTGTGAGATTTAGCGGCGCTAAATGTCAAGTGGCGAGTAAATTTTAGTGGTGTCATTCTCTCAAAGATGCTGTCAAGAGAATTGATACAACTAAATGAACGTTGGGTGGAGCCTAGATAACATAGCGTGGCCCCGTTAGACATTTAAGAGATGCGTTAGAGTCTATTTTTGGTGCCACGCAAATGATGCTTATAATTTTGTATGTGATTATTGATTATTTTATCATTCCACCAAATGACGCAATAATTAGCGACACTGTTCCATGAGAAAATAATTGCAATATTGAGACTGCAAACATTGACCCTTCGTAATTTTGCAACGAATGGTCGTCGATCCACCGCCTCCTGCTGTCCTTATAAAGTGATAAGGCTTTTTTCCCTGATGTGGCGGCGCAGTCTCCATTTTCTCAGGAACGAGCACCAGCCACGCGGGTCTCGTGCTTCACCATTCAGCTCACGTCCCTCTGCCGGAGCCTGTGCTGCGAACCGTACGTACCGTCGATGGAGTCGTCGGCCACCAGCGCAGGCGACCCATCACACCCCGAGCCGCCGGCGTCACTTCGGCCGCACGTCGTGCTGGTCGCCAGCCCCGGCGCCGGCCACCTCATCCCGATGGCTGAGCTGGCGCGGCGCCTCGTCGCGCACCACGGCCTCGCGGCCACGCTCGTCACCTTCACCGACCTGTTCGTCCCGAACGCCCGCTCCGCCGTCCTTTCCTCCCTCAGCGCCGCCGATGTCTCCACCGTCGTGCTCCCGGCCGTCCCGCTGGACGACCTCCCCGACGACGCCCAGATCGACACCGTGCTGTTGGAATCGATCGGCCGCTCCATCCCGCATCTCCGTGCCCTGCTCCGCGACGTCGGCTCCACGTCGCCGCTCGCCGCGCTGGTGCCGGACTTCTACGGCTCCATGGTGCTTCCCCTCGCCACCGAGCTCGGCGTCCCGGCCTACATCTTCTTCCCCGGCAATCTCACCACGCTCTCCCTCATGCGCAGCGCTGTCGAGCTCAACGACGGCGCTGCCTCCGGCGAGTACCGTGACCTCCCGGACGCTCTCCACCTTCCCGGGGGCTTGTTGCTGCGCCGCGAGAACTACGGGGTCGGTTTCCAGAACTGCAAGGAGCCGGTCTACGCGCACCTCATCGAGGAGGGCCGCCGGTACCGCGCTGCCGCCGGCTTCTTGGTGAACACCTTCCACGAGATGGAGCCCGGCAACGTGGTGGAGCTCAAGCAGGCGGCGGAGCAAGGCATGTTCCCGCCTGCTTACCCTGTGGGGCCGCTCGTCCGGGCAAGCTCCGACGAAGATGGCGCGTCGGAGTGCTTGGACTGGCTGGACCGCCAGCCGGCGCGATCTGTGGTGTACGTGTCTTTTGGGAGCGCCGGTGTGCTGTCCGTCGAGCAGACTGCCGAGCTCGCCACCGGGCTGGAGGACAGCGGGCACAGGTTCCTCTGGGTCGTACGCATGCCAAGCATGGGGGACGGCAACAATTTCGCCATGGGAAGCGGCCACAGGAGGGACACGGACGACCCACTGGCATGGCTTCCCGAGGGGTTCTTGGAGAGGACGAGCGACCGCGGCCTCGCCGTGGCGGCATGGGCGCCGCAGGTGCGCGTGCTCTCGCACCCGGCAACGGCGGCGTTCGTGTCGCACTGCGGGTGGAACTCGGCGCTGGAGAGCGTGGCGTCCGGCGTGCCGATGGTCGCGTGGCCGCTGTACGCGGAGCAGAGGCTGAACGCCGCGGTCCTGTCGGAAAACGTGGGCGTTGCGCTGCGGCCGCGCGCGACGGCGGCGGACGGGCTGATCGCGCGGGAGGAGATCGCGGCGGCGGTGCGGGAGCTGATGGATGGGGAGAAGGGGAGCGCCGCCCGCCTCCGGGCCGAGGACCTGCAGCAGGCGGCGGCGCGGGCGTGCGCGCCCGGGGGGTCGTCCTGGCAGACGCTCCAGGAAGTCGCCGGCAAGTGGAAGGCGGCGGCCGTCCGGCATTGACATGTTGCAAGATGCAACGACGCAAGGCAATCTGTGGTTGGCACACAATCGTCGCTGTTGGTACTTTGGTAGGTCGAATCGGGTTTGTTGTTGACGCGTTCAACTCAGAGTTTTAAACTTCCAATCGCCGCCATCCAGCCGCTGACCGTAACCCTGGAGACATGGAGAGTAGAATTGTAGAAACCTGTA
>CM014270.1:16019053-16059957 GCA_004135705.1 Alloteropsis semialata | reverse complement strand
ACGAAATCGGCCCATGGGCCCGTGCCTGGGCCGTCGGCACAGCACGTGGGCTGGCCCGGTCCGGCACGGTCGTTTGTAGTGCCGGGCCTGGCCCGGCACGTAGTTGGCCGGGCCACCCCGGGCCCAGGCCAGGGCCGGGCCGGGCCGCCCGTTTGGACATCTATACACATGCCCAAGCCCAGGTGGGGCTTCACGTGGGCTGGCCGGCAGGGCAGCACGCCCGCCCGGAGGCCATCCAGAAGCGCCTGCATGGGAGAGGCAGCTAGGGGCAGGTGGCATGCGGCCATTGGCCCAGTGGCCATCCCCCGAACTCGCGCACGCACAAGCGGGCCCGCAGGCCACGTGGCTGGTTTCAATTCTCTAAAGGAGCTATCACAGCTAACGCACGGGATTTATTCGGAGAAGCACAACGCGCCAAAGGTTCAGTTTGGAAGGGGGTTCAAAAGATTGGCAGCAAAACTTTTGGCGTGTTTGGGAAAGTCAACAAATGCTATATGCACCCATCATTGTGTACCCATAGAACAAAAATTGCTAAGTGCATCCCATTTGTAAACATGAATTGCACACACATGAGACAACGTTTTCATTTCAACAGAAATACATGAATGTTTAGCCATTTATTACAACCAAGTACATCAAATTACGCCTACACACCACAACTCTCACCGTTCAAACAAGTTCAATCCTTCTCAATGCCTACGTCGTGCCATATACAATGCATGTGCAATTCCATCACGGACAACATTCATGTTTGTGTCATCATCAACTTCATCGGGCTCACGGCGCTCTTGTGGTTCGTCAACATCTCCGTCGACCATGCTCACACGGCCAAAATCCATAGCCAAATGAAAGTCGATATCGTCATCATCATTGTCCACAATGAAATTATGCAGGCCACAACAAGCTAGAATAATTTTGGTTTGGGTTCGCTCAGGATAGCTTGGAATAGCCAACAGGATTCTCCACTTCATCCTCAACATCCCAAAAGACTGCTCCATGACAGACCTAAGAGATGAATGAGCTTTGTTAAATACCTCTCTTTCACCCGATGGTCCGGGTCCATGTCTCCACTGTTGTTGATGGTACTTTATCCCTTTGTATGGTGATAGATATCCCGGGCGGTTCGGGTACCCAGCGTCAACCAGATAAAACTTGCCTGCATGTATAATGGACCAATCACATTAAACAGTCTACAAAGCACACATCTCAGTATAAAAAAGCATTCTAACCCATCAATTTCATATATCACAATGATCTCAGCCGGCTATTAGATTCAACACATAGTATTAGCTTCAACAAAACTAAGCGGTTGCCGCATACAAATTAAGTTTGTACCTGTTGGCGGATGGGGGAACTGTGGCCCATACTTGATAATGGACTCTTGCAGGACGGTCCAATCATGTGCCGATCCAGGTATCCCCGCAGCAACAAAAGTGAATCAACAATCAAAGTCACATATGGCCAGGTATCCCCGCAGTAACAAAAGTGAATCAACAATCAAAGTCACATATGGCCAGAACATTCTGAGTTTTTTCATTCTTCTTGTTGATATACTGCCCAACTTTTTCAAAAGGAACTACCACTTTGACATGGGTGCCATCTATGGCCCCAATTGCATTGTTGAAGAAAGGAGCAGCCCTATGGTTTGCAACCTTATGGTGGACAGAACTGAAAGTGGGGTCCTTAGGTGCAATTATATCTTTGGCAAGCATCGTCACACACGATAAGACATGGTTGAATTTACAGCTAATAGTCCCCATGGACCTCTCAAATCTATTCTCAGCTTGCCTAACTGGTTGTGGAGGGCCAACCATGTACAAGAACATTCCTAAAGCCTCTCTAGACGACATCTTTGTAGTTGACTTCAACCCATAGTTGTTCACCAACTGCTCATGTAACAACTCAAAGACATGTGCATGCATCCTAAACATGTTGTAGCAAGCTATTGGATTATTCAATGTCCTTTCAACCCATTCAATTCCAGTCTCAGCAATTATCCTACCAGGTTGATTGCCCAATCCAGAGTCATGGTATATACCTAGAACAAGTGCTTTCTTCAAAAGTTTAGTTGTAGTCCTCGTACAGTCCATGACAAGCTTCATGCCCTTGAACACAGGATCATCTTTTCCGAACAACTCTTCCCAGTCCTTGTACGACTCTTCGGCAGCTTCATCACTTGAGTCATCATCACTTGACTCGAGAATAGAATCTCCTTCTGAACTGCTGCCCTCCCCTTCGGATCCCATGTTGTACAGGTTGCCTTCGTCGTGTTCCATAGCCGCAGCGATGCCATCATTTTCACCATTATGCCCTAGACTGGAGGCCTGCAACAAATGAATTTCAATCAGTTAGAAACCACAATGACACCACAATGAACAAAATGTTCAATATATGGTACTTAAGGTAAACATATATGAGCTTAGTTCATGAAGAGGACAGTACTACGCTCACAATGGACAGACTTAATGCATACAAAAGTACAATACAGCAATATTCATGGAAACCACAAATAATCACACAAGGTTCATGGAAAACAATGCCATCATACAACAGTACAAAAATACGTAGCCTTGGTTGATGACCGCACTATTGTCTACATTATTTGGTGACCACACTACTTGACTACGTATCCTACAACCTCACTTGACTGACTACGCACGCTAGCGGCTATGCTGGAAAGCTCTCTGGATCCACCCCCTTCTAGCTTCATTTGATTGCAGCAACAGGAAAGCATCTCTGTGACCTTCATCCTTGAAATGTTGACTAATGAAATAGTACTCCTTACTGTCGCCATTGATCCCTGAATCCAGAGCCAACTGCAAGCATTGCTGATACGCCAGTTTTGCCTCTTGTTTACGCTGGGTTTGAGCAGCAAACAACTGTGCAAGAGCCTTTGAAGTGTGCTCCTGGGTTTTCGTCACCTTATGAAATATCCTCATAAACAAATTTTGTCTCTTCTTTGGTGCAATGCTACTAGAAGGTGTACGGGGTGGCTGTTTCATGTTGGATAGGCTATCAGCTGTCGATTTGGTTACCCCACTGCTTGTCCTCTTGCGGCTACCAGATGTAGCAGTTGGAGAAAGGGTGTCACAAGCTGGACTGTCCTGGGACTCAATGTTGTCTGGGATTGGATCGGCCGCCGATGCCTCCATTGAGGAGAAGTCGATCGTCACTTCCCTGAACATGTCCTCCAGCATACAAAGCCAAGGGGGCTCTTCCCTCTTCAAGCGCTCCACCTCAGTAAGCTTCTGCAACACGACATAAGGTCATCACTTAGCGAACAGGAGTACCAATGTGTGCAAGTTTAGTGCAAGAGATTACCGGTTTCAATGCTGCCCAAACATGAGCTGCTGCCTTGAAACCACATTTCCGGTTTCGGAAGCCCCCAGTGCCACGTTGCAATACTTTCAATGCGCCATAGAACAACTTCAGCTGTGAGACCCGTGCTTTGAGCTTGCCCTTATTATATGGACACCCCGTTCGTGTCTGGAATTGCGCAACAATGTTGTTCCAACCATGCCTATTCATTTTACCCTGCGGACAGTTGCCTTTCTATTTTTCGTCCATCCACAACTGGCATAAAGTTTGAGTATGAACATCGTCCCATTTTGCTCTAATGGTACCCTACTCAGCAAACACACGAACATAAATTGAAACTTAATAGGAACACATGCATATGTCTTACTGAATTCATAAACTTCGCTGCAAATTAAAACATTCATGCTGGTTTCATAAACTCCTTAGTAAACTGGTACATGGATATGACTAAGAAGTGATTGGAGAAACTATTCTGGAAATTGTAACAGCTTTATATGAATTTTTGTTCTCATACACAAGGCTGCAAATGCAAACTGTATAGGAACACGTACGAAATGTAACGAAGGCAATTCTCAGAGGATCTATCAATGGAAATGACAAGAGAAATGGACTGGTAAGAGGGAAGTTATCCTCACCGAGGGCATGTCGTTTTCAGCACCATCAGAGTCCATTGAATTGTTGTTGCTACCCACATCATGCACGAGGGATGCTCCTGAAAGTGCATCTAGGCCCCATGTGGGTTTTGGTGAATTGTATGACAAAACGATTAAAGGACTAACTTGTTTGCTTAAGACTATGAGCAGGTTGTTATTTGTATATTCACGGTGTGATATTGAATTATATATGAAATGAATGTTATTTGGCTCATAATGTAAAAGGCAAGCAAGTGTGAGATCTCTTTGTGCATAAATAATGAATGACAAGCATGTGTGTTGATATATTATGGACAAGTCAACAAAGGTATATCTATGTGGTTCCAATCTATAAGAAAGCTTGTTGATATATGAAGGGATCATTCAAAGTGGAAATTGCAAGGCTTCATGTATCTATACCAAAGGGACATATGCTTATGTGACATACGTTGGTCTCATTGTTGGAAGCTTGCAATGGTTTGAATTACTTTGTCAATCAAGAACAAGCATTTGAAGAAGTTCTTTCAAATGGGATTTCAAAATGATGAAGCAAAGCTAAACTCAATGTGGCAAGGGTAAGTGGTGAAGAAATCAACCGAGATGACTAGAGCGAGGGACTAAGCAAGCTTTGGTTAAGCGACGGCTTTCCATGTGTGCGAATTGCTAAGGTGAAGTATCTAGGTCCGTGGGGTTTCGAAGAATCATATCCAAGCCTTATTGAGGGAAGCAATGCAATGCATCATTTAGTTGTGATTGATAAAATGGAGTGACTTAAGGACTCAAATGGACTTTGTCAATGGATGATTGAAAATCCTAAGTCACTAGTTCAAGTATGGAATTGCTCAAGAAAGATAGCAATGTTGAAAGCCCTCATGTTGACAACTATCAAAGTATGGCATTGATCAAGACTTGGAAACTCAAGAGGATGTCTTTGTGTTTATATTTATCCTTGAGTATAGGTACGCCGTACTATTAAGAGGGATGCAACATTTGCTTAATGACAAATATCAAAAGTGCTCAATAGTTGACCTATGTGAGAATAGCCTTAAGAGAGTCTCAGAGTGTGCTAACAATCCCAGCTCAACTAACATTGTGTGGTTTTATCTCTGGATGAAACCTTGAGCTAACTTGAGAGAAGTTTTGGGACACATTCAGCCTGACCGGTCTGACCGGTCAAGCGGACCGATCTGACCGGTGCCAGCTCTAACGGCTAGTTTTCAAATTCAGCTCTGCTGACCGGTCTGACCGGTCAGGGTGACCGGTCTGACCGGTCAGGACAGAATCCCAACGGCTAGTTTTTGTGTGCTGGGGTATTTATACCCCTCAGCCCTCCTCTTGGTGGGCTGCTGCTTCCACACGCCATTCAGACATCCTAGAAGCCAGAAAAGCTCTCCCCAACCTCTCTTTGTGAGATTTGTGTGATATTTGAGATATTTTTGTGTTGGGTTAAGAGAGTAAGATTGTATGAGCATTAGAGAGCAAAGAAGAGCAACCATAGCTTGAGCACTTCGATTCGCGTCAAGAAAGCCATTTGAAGCATTTGTTACTCTTGGAGGTTCTTCCTCCTAGACGGCTAGGCGTCGCCCGGTGAGCTACCAAAGTGTGTGGTGAGCCACGGGATTGTTTGTGCAGGTTGTGTTTCACCTCCGAAAGGGAAGAAGCAAACTAGTGGAAGGAGGAGATAGCTTGACGTTGTGTGGTCGTATAAGCTTCCTCAACGGAGAGTAGGATTCACCGTGCCTTGGTGGCTGCTTGGTGCGAGCGGTGAATCCGAACTTCAGAAAAACAACTCCTTGTGTCTTGGTTTGGTTTTGCCTCACTTGTTGATTTCTAGTACATTATTTGTGCTTCCGCTTCGATCTACTTGGGTGTGCTTATATTGTGTGCAGGGATAGTTTTGCCTTGCTAAATATCATCTACAGAAGCTACTCACCAAGTTTGGTTCGTGCTAGAAGTCAAGAAGAAGCTCGAGCTGCTGTTGGGTGTGTGCACTGCACAGCACCAGTCTGACCGGTGTGGAGCACCGGTCTGACCGGTCACCCTCTGGCAGCTAGAGAAATTTAGGGGAAAAGTTTTATTTGCCGGCCATTCGCCTATTCACCCCCCTCTAGGCGACATCAAGGTCCTTTCAATTGGTATCAGAGCTTGGCTTCACATCTAAGCTTAACCGCCGTGAAGAAAAGATGTCGATTGAGGTACAATTTGAGCCACTTGAGCTCGATGGCTCAAACTATACTTCTTGGTTTGGTAATGTTCATAATGCTCTTAGGAATTTAGATCCTTTAGTTGAACATATTTTAGTTGCTAGCATTCTACCTCCTAAATTTGATTATGACAACTTTGATTTTTCAAATCTCACTCAAAAGGAGCTAGCTTGCACGCGACTCAATGCTTGTGTTATTAACTTCTTGCGGAGTTCTGTTTGTGAAGAGTTATGGGATATCATCTCTAGCAAGAAAGAAATCCGAAGAGATGCTCATCACATTTGGACTCTCATCACGGATACATTTGAAGATTTAGAAAGTGATGATGAAGAGCAAGAAGTTATGGAATCACCTGAGAAGTGCTCAACTGCATCAGCTATATTCATTGAGCCTCAGGTGGTTTTTTCCAAGGAGCTAGAAGAGCAAAAGGAAGAAATTGCAGCCTGCCTGGAGGCACCGGTCCGACCGGTTCTGCCCAGGGAGCTGCTCCCAAGTGCGCTCAAGACACCCAAGCCGCAAGCGTCACCCATCCACTTCTGGTTCTTCATTATCCAATGATGAGGGACCCAAGTGTCTGATGGCTTGCAGAAGTAAGAAGAAGACCAAGAGAGATGAATTCCATAGAGTTGGAACCATCAAGGCTCTAACTCAAGAACTTGAAAAGCTCAAGTTGTCACATGCCTCCTTGGTCAGTAAGTATGAAATCTTGTCAAAGGATTATGCTTGTGCTACTGATTTATCTACTTGTGTAGCATCCTTAGAATAAGACAAACAAATGCTTAGTGCTCAACTTGAGAAGCTCACTAGTGAGCATATGGCTTTGCAAGCAACTCACAAAGAACTTGAGTGTTCTCATGAGAAGCTTGTGGAATCATATGCTATGCTAGACATTGCTCATGAGGTTGTTTTAACATCGGTAAAATATCTTGAACCTCATACACACACATGCACATGCTCTCACATGAATTCTATTTTATTATGTGAAAAACTGTGTTGCTCCCAAGCAACCCAAACTTGTGTTGAGCATGTTGTTGTAGAGTCTTGTGATGATCTTCTTGCTGAAGAAATGGAAGATATTAAGCAAGAGGATGAAAAGATCAAGAATGACTTGGTCAAGCTTAAGGGAAAGGGTCAAGTGCAACCTTCTCAAGATAACCATGAAAACATGGTGAATAAGCTTGAGAAGGGATCAATGATCACTGACTCAATCCCTCAGCATGACGAGAAAGTCAACAAAGACAAGACTCAAGAAAAGAAGAAAAGGGAGCTTGATCACATACAATGCTTCAATTGTTCAACAATGGGGCATTATGCATCTATGTGCTCCATCAAGCATAAAAGCAAGACAAAAAAGCTTAGAGTATCCAAGAAAAGGAGTCTTGCAAAGAATAGGGTTTGCTATGGATGCAAGAAGAAGGGACACACGGTAGCCATGTGTCCTGGCGCTACTAATGTAGGTGGCTCTGACCCGGACCGGTCAGACCGGTTCCCTAGACTGGTCAGACCGGTGGCGGCCAGAGCAGCCACCTTTCACCACAGTGACAAGATTGAAGTCACCTCTTCATCCATGGAACCCAAAAGCAAGCAAAGGCAAGAGAAGCAAAGAAATATAAGGTCAAGCAAGGACAAGAGCCGTGTTTGCTATACTTGCCGACAAAAGGGTCACATGGGCAAGGATTGTCCAAATGGTAACATTCTTGAATCTAACCTTGTCCATTATGATTTTAGTAAGCTTGGGAAAGACAAGACTGATACTTGTGCTATAAGAGTGATTAGTTCACCTCAAACTAGCATAAGAGTCATTTGTGTTCCTAAGCATCTTGTGACTAACCTCAAAGGACCCAACAAGATTTGGGTACCAAAGTGTGCTTGCTGAGGTTGCAGGATCGTCGAGAGGCATTGGACACTTGGCCTATAGAAAAGATACAAGAAATGAAGAAATTAGCCAAGTGACTTGCAAAGTGTTGAAATCACAAAAACCAATGTCATCTCGGTAACTAGTGCTTAATGTCATGTCTTAGTCACTCTCAGTTCTATGTGAACACTCATGGGTCACAAGTGTGAGTTTGTGAAGCATGAGAAAGTGACTTTGACATTTTTATTTGATTTATTCCCTATATGCCATGTGATGCCTTTAATGACTCCCTAGTAGAGCATACTATTTTGAAGTGCAGGAAATTACAGAAAAAGTAAAGAAGAAATTTCTTGGAGCAAGTAAAAGAAAAGAATTCCAATTGTGTGTGCGCTGACTGGGGATGGCCGGTCTGACCGGTCGCCTTGACTGGTCTGACCGGTTCTGGCCCAGTCAGCAAACATCAAGTTCCGGCAGCCTCGGTTTCATGCCAGAACTTCCGACCCGAAAGTCCGGCAGCCTCAGTTTCATGCCAAAAATTTCGGCCAAATCATACCAGAAGTTCCGGTAGGGCTTTAATTGTCAGGTTTCATCTAAGTTGGAATATTACAAAAAATCCCTTCAGCACTTCCTTGGCATACAATTTATGCACTATCTTTGTGGTAGTAAGTATTCTTGGCACCTTGTCAATAAATGCAATTTATTTATGTGCCGGGACCAAATTATGAGATAAACTCCTCAAAATCATTGAATTGACTAAGTGCATGTGACATGAAATTCAAATACATGATGCACCTGTTAAGGGGGAGATTATCCTACAATTTGTGTCCTAGAGACTAACATTTTCTTTTAGTGATCTTGTAGTCTCATTTGTGAGAGTTTGTCTCTCTTTGAAGCAAGCTACGCTTTTTGTTCAAAATGGGTAAAATTGTATCTATGTCCTATTTGAACATTGATCTTTCTTATTAAATAGCTGCTTGCCATAATATAGATTAAATCCCTTTGCTTGGCTTTGTGACAAGATTGATGCATGTGAGCTTGCCTTCCACCCATATACACATGTGCATCAAGAAAAAGGAATTTAACCTATATTGTGAGGTTTCATCTTTTAGTGATCTATTGTGCCTTTCCAATCCAAAGATCACTAAATGATGAAACTAGATCTTGTGCTACTTAATGCATTTCTCTTCTATGATGCATGAAAAGAGAAAAACATAAAGAGAAGAGGCATTTGGATTATATTGATAATGCACATGACTTGAGAAATGAATCTTCACCAATGTGAAGAAAGATCAACTAGAGGCCAAGGTATGTTCCTTTAACCTATATTTTTACATTGAGCATCTAGGCCGCATATCCTTGCTAGTGTGAGTTTTTTCATGTAATTGTTTTAAGTCAATTTTGAGCTTCAAATCTAGATATTTAGTTGATGTCTTCATTGAGAATTGACTTGGTGTCATGTCTTGCAAGATATGAGTTAAATATGCTAAGATGACTATTGACTTGAGATGGATGCATGTCTTTTGTGGCATAGGGTAGTTTTTGCGAAAATTCAACTAGCATGTGTAGGAAGTGTGCTTTCTTTGAAAAAAAATTTGGTTCTTGGTCTTTGTGGCTCGATTGACTTACTTGTGACTATTGTTCACTTTGTTTGTTTGATGCCTAGTCACAAGTGGGAAGATTTTCTCAAGTCCATAAAATCTTTATCTATCTATCTATCTTTCTTGGAAGAATCAAGAAATAAGAAATAATTTGGATTATCATATATTCTTCTGAGATATGTCAACTTTGGACAAATATATTCACTGCAAATCTTATGTCCAATCTTGTGAGGGCAAAAGGATCAAAATCTATCTCTAACCAGCTTTGTCACCATTTCTGTTGAGGAGGCACCGGTCTGACCGGTGTACCCTGGGATTCACCCCTTTTACCCCCACCTGTGACTAAACAGTGCAAACTTATCCTCTTTCACCCCCCACTCTCCTCCACGACCTGTTCTGCCTCCAGCCCGTGCGCCCAAGCCTCCCACTCCTTCTCCCATGGCGATTTGAGGATTCAACCAAGGAAAAGCTCGCCTCTCTCAAGGATTCAAGCCTTCTCGGTCGGTCTAACTGATGCCCTAACCGGTTCTTTGGATTCAACTCAAGTTCCTCTCTTTCAAAGGTATTCAAATCTTATTTTTGCCCCATCTATCAACTCCATGAGTAGATTTGAAATTTCTTGGGTAGAACATCTCCTGGCAACCCTTAGAGACTATTCCTAGAAGATCTTTCAATTTCGTTGGATGCATTGGTGTGCATTGAGTTTTTGGGATGAACTGCCAGCACCGGTCTGACCGGTGCCCCCGACCGGTCTGACTGGTTCGGGCAGTTCACCTCCAAAACTTGATTCTGTTCAGTATATTCAACCCTTATCTTCTTAGGATGTCTCATAAATTTCTTTGATTGTATCTAGACCATCTAGCTGCTCAAGATTACTGGATGGAGCTATTGGCTCAGTTCTGGGGGTGATCGGTCTGACCGGTCAAGCCCAGAGCTGCTCCAATTGTTCCAATCCGTGTGCTTTCTATCGTCAAATCTATCAAATCTTGTGCCCTGGTGTCTTATGGATACTTTTTCATAATCTTTGTGACTCAGGATCAGCAGCTATGACTATGGGTCATGATGCCGAGAGAAGAAAAAGAGAAGACGAGATGGTTCTAGTTCTCAAGGTGCTAGCGCTGTATAAGATGATTATGCCAGCAAATTGAGACCTAGAGGGTAGAAGAGGCCTTCAGTCGAGATGCATGTTGAGGAGGAAGAAGAGGAGGAAGTGGAAACTAGTAGTGATGATGATGAAGAGCAGAGTCCTTATAGAGTGGAACCTCGCCATGGCAAAGGCCCAGCTATTGATAATGGCAGCAGTGGCAGTGGTGAGAGTGATGGTGATGGCAATGGTGATGGTGAGGGAAATAGTGATGGTGACGGTGGTGGTGATAGTGATGGCAACGGTGATGGTGATGGTGACAATGATGATGATGGTGATGATGATGGTGAAGGTGACGATGACGTTCCTGTCATTGTGAGGCCTATCTATCTCTATTGCAGAAGAATGACAAATTATCATGGGGAAGGGATGACAAGGGCTGTGATAAAAATGCGAGATGCAGATCCTTACAGTGGGCCTAGGACAGCTACTGATAACAGATTTTGGACTATGTTTCAGCAGGATTTCTACACCTCAGTTATTCTAAAGAAGTCCAAAATCACACATGAGTCTCAGTATGTGGATTGGAAACACATGACAGATCAGCATAATCTAATTTTTGATGAGATCATTGAGACTTGTACAAGACAAAGGATAATGCACATCATGGGTTTCAAGCAAAGCTGGAACAGAGAGATTATTGCTCAGTTCTATTCCACAGTGTACTTTGGTCATAGGAAGGGTGTTAGAGCCATGTTCTGGATGACAAATAGAGATAGATATCACATCACCTTTCAGGCCTTCAGCAACATGTTCAAATTTGGTAATGAGGAAGGCCTTCAAAAGTTGCATGATGAGGGGGAACTTGATGTATCCAAGTTGAAGTTCATGTATCCTCGCAATATGGAAAATGAATGAGGGAAAGTGAAGCATCTGTACACCTTCTATGGAGTTCTCAATAGGCTCTTTAGAAAGACTATAACCCCCTAGAGATGGCAACACATCTGAGATCACTTCGTTCCAAAAGAATTTGATGATTACTATGAGACCTCAGGCACCTGAATTTAGTGTTGGGGACTTCATTTGGGAAGAGATCAAGCATGTATCTGAAAATCCAAAGAAAATCTGCAGCTATTGTCCCTATATCATGTACATGATCAGAAAGGTGACCAAGATTGACTTTCCTAGTGATGTGAAGCACAAACCATTGAGGCCTAAACCCAAGAAACATCCTAGGATTCCTTCTCCTGAGCCAGAAATTCAGCTTGATCCAGTTGGAGATGAGTTTGTGCAGCAGGAGCAGCCATAGCCGGCTCAGCCTGGTGCTCAGGCCGGCACCGGTCTGACCGGTGACCGGTACCGGTCTGACCGGTTCGGGCCTGAGCCCATTGTTTTCACTCGCAGGCCAAGGGAAAAACCCACCTCACCCATTAAGAAGTTGTTCAATCTATTTGTTGGCATGTGTAAGAGCCAAAGAGATATAGAGGTGGAGCAGCAGCGTCAGCAGAGGGACAACAAGAAAATACATGATTCAATCAAGATGATGCACAATGCTTTGAATCTTCAGCCTCCGCGTTCTCCTCCCTCACCACCACCTCTAGAGATAGAGATTCCATCTGTTGAGGATAGGCTCCGAGGTTATTCTTCAGCTGGATATTTTGATCAGTTCGGAAGCATGTATTTCACAGATGTTGGTTCTTCGTCAGGTGCTCCACATGTTCAGCCACAGCCTCAGCCTGCCCCTCCACAGTATCCACATATTCCTCCACTGTATCAGTCTCTCTCTGCTAGTATGCCGAGTACGTTCTCGTCGGGCTTTGTGCTAGGCATGATGGGAGGTACACATCCAGCGGGATCATCTTCTGTGGGTCCATCTTTTCACAGTGAGGACATGGTGGCAGGGTCTTCTATTCCACCTTTCAGCAGTGGCTTTCCTGGCATGTCTAGTGATGCACCGGAGACCTCTGACATAGCAGCGAGGCTCTCGACTTCTATCTTTGGATATACACCTCCTGTGCCTCCTTACTCTTCAGCTTCCTATGGTACTACTGATCCCACTCTTGCTCCTCCCTCTGAGATCACCGTATCAGATTCCATTTATCTTATGCCTCCTCTCTCGCATTTACATGAAGGTGTTCATCTTTGGTCTGGGGCTTCACCTAGTGAGGGAGGAAATGGTGACAATGGACAGGAGTGACTGCTACAACTTCTCCAGGCCCTTTTATGGATGTTTGATGACAAAGGGGGAGAAGTGTTGGATTAAAGCCTCATTCTTCAGTCCTGCAGCAGTGGCAGCAGCCTTGACCGGTCTGACCGGTCAGGGTGACCGGTCTGACCGGTCAAGTATGTTGGAAGTTTGAAATCTTGTAATAAATCTCGAATTCTATTCCTTTGTGGACTTGAGAACTTGTAATGTGTGCTATTGTGTGTGTAAGACCTTTATTTATGCACTCTAAGTAACTTTGTGTTAGTATGTGATGAATGGATTGATTGGTAGTTGTTTTTTATCCCTTGTATGTGTGCTGACTGGGGCTGACCGGTCTGACCGGTCACCTATATGTGAGCTATATCCCAAGTCAGGCAATTAACGAACAGATCAGAAGGGAACAATCGCTTGCCTTGCCGCTTGGATTTTTCACCAATCCTTGCAAATCCGGTTGGGGATGACACATCAGAGCTTACCTGCGTGAGGGGAGGGGCAGCAGAGGAAGAAGGGGCCGTCGGGGACCTCGAGGGGCTCCTACGCCCGCCGGCCGCGCTCCCCACCTCGCTCGCCGGAGGGGGAGGGGAGAGGCAGCAGGGAAAGAAGAGGCACCGCGCTCCCCACCGTGCGCTCGTCGAAGGGTCCGCCGCCGAAGGAGGGAGAAGGGGAGGGAAGGCCAGAAGGGGCCGTCCTAGCCCCCACCCCCTTCCCTTGTCAGATCTGGAGGGGGGACGGGGAAGGAGATCGATCTTCCCACCATCGACGAGGAGCGGGTCCAGATACCTCCTCGGACAGGGGCGTGGAAGGCCAGGGAGGAGAGGAAGCCGCAGATCTCGCCGGAGAGGAGGAGCCGGAGGGAGCGGAGGTGAGGAGGATCCGGAGGGAGGCGGAGCTGCCAGAGGGAGGGGAGGGGAGGCGGAGGCGGAGGTGGCCGGCCGCGCGCATCGGGGAAGCGGCGGCGGGGCGGGGAGCTGCGCTGGGGAGGAGGAGGAGGCGATGTGGATAAGGGGATGGGGGGAGAGGAGCAGCACCTCACCGGCACGCGCGCCGTCGACCCGCCGCCCGGTGCCGCCGAGATCTGGGGCGCTGGGAAGCGGCGAGGGGAAGGCAGCGGGGAAGGGGACGACACGCGCTCGTGGAGGTGGAGGCGGATGGGTGGGGGGAGAGAGCGGATGGGTGGACGCGAGAAGGTGGAGCGAGCGGATGGGTGGGGGGAGCGAGCGGATGGGTGGAGCGGACGTGTCCGCGGATTGGACTTAATCCATTTGCATGATTTTTTCGGGTCCGGGAGTTGTGTTGGAGTAACAGGCCTCGTTAAAGCCCGTTACCGCCTGACATTGGTAACGGGCTTTGATTATGCCCGTTACCAATGTGACATATTGGTAACGGGCATCATTGCTGCTGAAGTTGGGCTACGGTCTGAAGGACTCATTGGTAACGGGCTTCAATAAAGTCCGTTACTTGTAAGATTGATGGTAACGGGCTTTATGGGCCCGTTACCAATGCCGCATTACCTATTTAAGGTTTTCACGTAGTGGTTGTGGTGGTTCGTCTGATATGATCTTTACGTCGCATGGGAGTTGACATATCTTGCTAGAGGCCGCTGTCAACTATTGAAACGAGTAGGAGTACTCGGGTCATGTCCATTTGACGTGAACCCAGAGGGTCGCACGCTTAAGGGGTTTGGAACATTGAAAGGCTTGACTAAGAGATTGTCTCTAGTGCAAGTGGGAGACTGTTGGATATATGCCCGAGAGACAATAGGATTGGATCGGTTTATGGGCTTATGATCCACGAGGGATTAAGGTTACTAATGGGCCTACAAGGTAGAAGCCCATTAGCACGGCCCTTTAGCGGTAGAGGGACTATGCCATCTATTAGTCCCATATTGCTAATGGACGAGGGTGTGGGAGTTTTTCCTCCTCATATATACGTGGGAGGGGCAAGGGGAGGCGTACCAATTGTTGGAGCCACCCCAAGCCCTAGTCGCCCTCCCTGGCCGCCGCCCCTGTCTCCTCTCTCTCCCTCGCCACGCGTCCCCGGTGCTGGCACACCGGCGCTCGGCGTTCCATCCCCGTACGTGTGGATACTTCGGAGGTGCTGCATCTGGAGCACTAGGGCGAACCGCACGTGCAGGACCAGACGGACGTGAGCAACTGCACGGCACTGCTACCTCGATGCGCTTCTCTACACCGACGGTTCCGCTGCATCTGCGTGTCTAGTGGTAATTCCGTGATCTATAAAATACAACTGTTCCTGTTTTTCGGGGTAGACGATTTTGAATTGTGCTAGCGTAGCCTCCCCGAATCCCTTCAGCCGGATCTCCATGAGCTTGAGGCCGTCCGCTGGCTTCCATCGTCAACGGCACGAGCTCGAAGCTGTACTGCCAGCAGACTGCGAGTTGGAGGAGAAGCTCCAGGCAAGGACGTTGAAAAAGCGATCGAAGCTCGCGCACGGGGGCGCATGGCGTGGCCGCGGCACGCGCGGGGCCAGTGCCGGACGCCGAGTTCTCGTCTCTGTGTTGTCCCGGACGAGGAAGATGGGAAAAACTAAACGATATGCGGGGCCTACATTGTCTTGCGATAAAGATGAACTGATGGGCTGGTTGCCGCTTACGTTCTCTACAAGGTGAGCTGTCATTGACACGTCGGAGCTATAGAGAGCTGCTCACGTTTATTGCTGCGGTCTGCGGATGCCCTTACATTAGCAGAGGCTTAAAAGGGCGGGGGCCAGCAATGATGCCAGTGAGGTGCGGCACCACGGGAGCAGCGATGGCGAGCGGCCGAGGTGCGAGGAGCCGCCGCAGAGCACACTTCGGGAGCGGCAATGGCAGGCGGCGAAGCAACCTTCCGAGGCGGGAGGCACCGCGCGCAGTGCGCGGCGGCAGAGACATGCCCCCATAGAGGTGGGCCAGCTGCAACACCATGCCAGGCACAGAAGGGCACGGCGTGCTGTGGAGATCCCCAACGCCAGGGAGAGCCGGCGGCACTAGCGGCCCAGCCCACTGTTTTTCTTTTCTTTTTTTCCTTTTTTTTCTAATTTCTTCCGAAATTTCTTCCCTGGAACTTTTCTAGAATTTTTCCCCTAAATATTTTGTTTCCAAATGTTTTCTCAAGAGCATCTCTAACAGATTGATAATATGAATTCCCTTTCCCTATATCTCTGCATAAAGAAGTTTGAGATGAAAAAAAGATCATCTACAACTGATCCCATTTTTACATCCTCTTTATCTTTAATTTTTTTAATCCCCTTTATCTCCCCTCCTCTCTCGGTTAAAAGAGGATTTGCCCTTCTCCCTTTTCCTTTCTCCTTTCCTGATTTTCTCCTGTGCTAGCCTGGCCAAGAGCATCAGCGTGCCGCTCGCTGCCCGCCGGAGCCCGGCCAAGCCCACCGCAACCATCCACGTCCCATCCAGCCCTGTGCCACTCCAAGAGGCGCAACTGCAGCACCGGATGCCATGGGCCGCCGGGCCAAGCCACGGGTGCGACAGGCCGAGCGCCGTCGCCGTGGCCTTGGCCATGAGCATAGCAAGCTGAGCATCACCGCCCCCCGAGCCGGCTGTCGGTCGTCGATTGCCGCTCACTTGCAGAAAAGAAGAGAGAAAAAAGACAAAATAAAAGGGAAAGATGTGATTAAATCATTGACAAATGGAGCCTACATGTCAGGTTAGATGGAATGGGCAATGGATATGTGCTACAACATTTCTCTCCAATATCATATAATTGTGAAAGAGAATTTCGTTGTAGAAAAAAAAGGGAACTTTACAGGCGCCTGTAAACTTTAACCGTGATGAGGGAAGTATGCTAGCTTTGAAGTTAAGGCATAAAAAGTAACTAGGGTTAACCTCAACCCTGTGGGCCGTAGAATGCTCTGCACGGGATCAATAAAATATCAATATTTGTTATCTCTGTATTTTCATGCTATACATAGGAAATCTCCCTTTCACCTGATTCATAACTGTCATGTGAGTTTTTTTTTAATGAAAGACCAGTACAAACACAGACGCTCACACACATGTATACTCATTTCTATGTTGCACAGACGCAACCTCTATCCATATGAGCACCTCCGAGAGACTAGCCTGCCATTTCAATTTTGAGATTGACGAAGTCACCATACGCGCCTCGTTATTGACGGGCACGTCGACTACCACTGAAAGAATAGAACTGGTTAAATCCTGGAATAAATCTGGAAATACAATACCTGTGCCGAGTCGGAGACTCGATGGGCAGGTTCCACCATAAGGAGTTTTTAAACATGTGGAAGTTGACTTCGTTCTTTTTCTAAAAGGTTCTGACACAATTTTTTCTCGAAACACCAACGCAAACGCTCATACATGTGCGCAAACTCATCTTTTCGAGAATACGTGCACGCAAATCTTATCATCATGAGTACCTTAGACAGGACCGGTTGTTCTAATCTTCAGACAGATGAAGTCACCATAGGTATTTCTTTATCGATCTTGACCGGTCTGACCGGTCGGGCACCAGACAGCACACATACATTTCTTTGTGTGCCTTTCTTGTCATATGCATCACGGGTATTTTTTTGTACACACACTTGTTGCACCCCACGGTTTCTGAGATATAGGGGGAGCTCTCATGCTTTTATTGTGAAATATGTGCTCTTGGCATGTGAGGCCAATTTTGAAATTTCATTCAAAGCACACATTAAGGGGGAGCTCACAATATATCTAAGAAACTAAAAAGAGCTTAATTGTCATATTTGTAAGCTTTAATCGGGTTGTCATCAATCACCAAAAAGGGGGAGATTGAAAGTGCATCTAGGCCCCATGTGGGTTTTGGTGAATTGTATGACAAAACGATTAAAGGACTAACTTGTTTGCTTAAGACTATGAGCAGGTTGTTATTTGTATATTCATGGTGTGATATTGAATTATATATGAAATGAATGTTATTTGGCTCATAATGTAAAAGGCAAGCAAGTGTGAGATCTCTTTGTGCATAAATAATGAATGACAAGCATGTGTGTTGATATATTATGGACAAGTCAACAAAGGTATATCTATGTGGTTCCAATCTATAAGAAAGCTTGTTGATATATGAAGGGATCATTCAAAGTGGAAATTGCAAGGCTTCATGTATCTACACCAAAGGGACATATGCTTATGTAACATACGTTGGTCTCATTGTTGGAAGCTTGCAATAGTTTGAATTACTTTGTCAATCAAGAACAAGCATTTGAAGAAGTTCTTTCAAATGGGATTTCAAAATGATGAAGCAAAGCTAAACTCAATGTTGCAAGGGTAAGTGGTGAAGAAATCAACCGAGATGACTAGAGCGAGGGACTAAGCAAGCTTTGGTTAAGCGACGGCTTTCCATGTGTGCGAATTGCTAAGGTGAAGTATCTAGGTCCGTGGGGTTTCGAAGAATCATATCCAAGCCTTTTGAGGGAAGCAATGCAATGCATCATTTAGTTGTGATTGATAAAATGGAGTGACTTAAGGACTCAAATGGACTTTGTCAATGGATGATTAAAAATCCTAAGTCACTAGCTCAAGTATGGAATTGCTCAAGAAAGATAGCAATGTTGAAAGCCCTCATGTTGACAACTATCAAAGTATGGCATTGATCAAGACTTGAAAACTCAAGAGGATGTCTTTGTGTTTATATTTATCCTTGAGTATAGGTACGCCGTACTATCAAGAGGGATGCAACATTTGCTTATTGACAAATATCAAAAGTGCTCAATAGTTGACCTATGTGAGAATAGCCTTAAGAGAGTCTCAGAGTGTGCTAACAGTCCCAGCTCAACTAACATTGTGTGGTTTTATCTCTGGATGAAACCTTGAGCTAACTTGAGAGAAGTTTTGGGACACACTCAGCCTGACCGGTCTGACCGGTCAAGGGGACCGATCTGACCGGTGCCAGCTCTAATGGCTAGTTTTCAAATTCAGCTCTGCCGGTCAGGACAGAATCCCAACGGCTAGTTTTTGTGTGCTGGGGTATTTATACCCCTCAGCCCTCCTCTTGGTGGGCTGCTGCTTCCACACGCCATTCAGACATCCTAGAAGCCAGAAAAGCTCTCCCCAACCTCTCTTTGTGAGATTTGTGTGATATTTGAGATATTTTTGTGTTGGGTTGAGAGAGTAAGATTGTGTGAGCATTAGAGAGCAAAGAAGAGCAACCATAGCTTGAGCACTTCGATTCGCGTCAAGAAAGCCATTTGAAGCATTTGTTACTCTTGGAGGTTCTTCCTCCTAGACGGCTAGGCGTCGCCCGGTGAGCTACCAAAGTGTGTGGTGAGCCACGAGATTGTTTGTGCAGGTTGTGTTTCACCTCCGAAAGGGAAGAAGCAAACTAGTGGAAGGAGGAGATATCTTGACCTTGTGTGGTCGTATAAGCTTCCTCAACAGAGAGTAGGATTCACCATGCCTTGTTGGCTGCTTGGTGCGAGCGGTGAATCCGAACTTCGAAAAAACAACTCCTTGTGTCTTGGTTTGGTTTTGCCTCACTTGTTGATTTCTAGTACATTATTTGTGCTTCCGCTTCGATCTACTTGGGTGTGCTTATATTGTGTGCAGGGATAGTTTTGCCTTGCTAAATATCATCTACAGAAGCTACTCACCAAGTTTGGTTCGTGCTAGAAGTCAAGAAGAAGCTCGAGCTGCTGTTGGGTGTGTGCACTGCACAGCACCGGTCTGACCGGTCACCCTCTGGCAGCTAGAGAAATTTGGGGGAAAAATTTTATTTGCCGGCCATTCGCCTATTCACCCCCCTCTAGGCGACATCAAGGTCCTTTCAGCTCCCTGCATGCGGGAATGGCTTCGGGTCATCCGATGGCTGGGTACAACGGACGCAGTGGGCTCATCTGCCGTAGGCGCCGAAGGCCATGATGGGGGCAGCAGAGGCACGTCCACACAGGCTGGACGGCTACAGCCCTCGCCGTAAGGTCCTGCAAAGTATTCATTGACCAAAGAATGTTAGAATTAGTAGGGATTGCAAGAAAAATAGTCACACCTATGCAGGCCACTCACTGTATTCGGAAGGCACTGGAGGCATGTTCATCGGCGGAAGGGATGCGTAGGGGCCTGGTTGGAAGGGTGCTGAGGAAGAGGTTGAAGGGCTTGCGGGCTCATGAATGGGGAGTACGCCGGATTGAGGTGGCATTTGGTAGTAAACCGGTTGGACACCGTAACAATGGTACACAGGCGGGGCCGATGGGGTACTGGAGGTTCTGAAGTAGTTGTTAATGTCGAAGCGGGGGAACCCAGGAGGCGGCGCTTCACTGCCGCCGCGGCGACCGGGAGGTTCGAAAACGACGGCTGCATGGGGTAGTACCCAGAGGGAAAACGGGGGTCCGGCTGCGAGTACGGACGGAATGGCTCATCCCCTCCTCCGGACATGGTGCCGCCGTGAGGATGCTGGGGTGCACAAACAGGTTAAGGGGGCCGAAACTGACAGGTTCCGGGACAAGAAGAGGATGGAGGCGGATGGGAGTACCAGGACAGACGCGCAGAAGGAGCGGATGGCATGGCAGAAGGAACCCGGATGGAGAGGGGGGGCCGACGGCAGGGCCCAGCGGTAGGGGTGCTGAACTGAGCAGGAGTGTGGAAGGTGGCGCGAATAGGGGATGAACGAGGAGGGGGAAGGACGCATGTGGGGCAGCTCACCGGGCGGACGCACAAGGCGGCGGCGGGTGGAGGCTTCACGGAGGTTGGAGACGGGAGGCGAAGAGGGGCGTCCGATGGATTTGCGCCCGAAACGAAGTCCCAAGGGCGAGGGACGGCACCGGATCCGTTGGCCGGGGCGCCGACCTCGCCGCCGAACACCTTGCGCCGCTCGCCGGTGAAATCCCAAGAGCTAGGGCCGCCGATGCGCGCGTGTCCGATATCCACGGTGCGGCAAGCGGCGGCGCCAACTCTGCCAGATCTGCGGTGGCCGGCGGCGGAATAGGGCATGCGCGGGCCTGGATGGGCGGCGGAGGTTCGGATGGGGCCAGCGGCGAGGCGGATTTCGGTGGGGCGGCGGGGGGAAGTGCTCACCCGGGAGGGAGAGCAGGAAACAGGGCTGCGCATCATTGCGGCGGGGGAAGGGTCACGAGGACGCTAAACGTGGTCGCCGTGAGCCCCGCATGTGGCCCCCGCAGCGGGCCCACTTTTGTCAAATAATTGTCCCAAACACGTTAAATTTTTTGCTGCCAATTTTTTTCAGACCACCTTCCGAACACGGTCAAAGTCCTTCGTGCTTGTTTTTTGGCACGACCGACTCCGGACAAATGTCGCACAAAGTAGAAGAATACTTTCACTCTCTCAGTTCGAGAAACAATGCAATTCTAGCATTTAAAATTTATTCACAAAAGAAAGCAAACTCTAGAACGCAACACCTGGCGTGGGAACCACCGTTCACTAAAAAATTGGCAGCAGAATAATCGAGAAAGAAACATCCGACAAAAAAGGGAAAACAACGAAAAGAGAAAAAAACGCCGACAAAAAACCTCACCGATGCCTGCCTCTTTTTCCCGTCCCCGCACGTGGCACACTACGAAAAAAACATCGACAAAAAAAACGTACACAAAAAAGCCCCACTGATGCCGGCTTTTTTTTCCATCCTGCACGTCACGCACCACGAACAAACCGCGCTATCCCACGGCGGGTTGCGCGTTCCTCTTCGGCGCCGGAACGCGCAACCCGCCGTGGGCGCTGCCGCCGCCGTCGCCGTCGCCGCAGGAGCCTCCCCGCCGACGGGTCTTTCTCCAGGTACTCCTCTCGTCCCTTCCTCTCTACCTCCTCCTCTCTTCCTCCCTCCCTCTTCACCTTCCATCCGAGCACGACGCCCTCCTGCCCCTCCGCCTCCACCACCGCCGGCGGCCGACGGCGTCTCGCCGCCTTGCCGCTCCGCCCACCTCCCGCCCCTGCCCTTCCTAATGCCACGCAGCTCCTCTCCTCGCCTCCGGCTCCCCCAGCCACCATCCCCCACCGCCCCGACTAGCGGCGCCATAGCCGCCCGGCCCTCCGCCCAGCGACTGTCCCCATCGCCGGGCCGGCAGCCACCCCTATACCTCCTTTTAGGTCCGCCAGATGAAATCCCCCTCTCCTAAACCCAAACCCTAACCCTAACCGGTCGGCCAGCAGGCGGCGCGCGACGGAGTGAGTGGCTCGCGCGTGACCGGTCTGGGAATAGACTTAACAATCCAGAGACCGCTACGCTCCCTCTTCCAGTTTCCCCATCCTCATTTATTCAGCTTTTCATTTTTCTCCATCCGAGATCTAGCTTCCCCTTTGATTAGTGTTGCCGCCATGGCTGCAGGCGCCCACAATCGGATCCATGGACATGGGATTGCAGGCAGCCTTGGGACCCATCGGTACCACCCACACATCCGTGGAGGCAGCGAGCTAGGAGGCGACAGTGGTGTTGGGAAGGAGGGCAGCGGCGAGGATGGTCGTAGGAAGCTGGGCGCACGCAGAGGCCGGATTCAAGGGCACGGAGGTCCAATCGAAGGGGAAGGCGGCTAGATCGTTGTGCACAGCCGCCGAATCGCACGCGCTGGCTTGCGCATCAATAGTCGTGGTAGGATCTCTACTCATCCAAGGCATTCCCTACACTATAGAACCCTGCCCCTCACCTTGAAGACACATAAGATTGAAGCTCTTCTCCAAGACGAAGCTCTACATCAACTACTACTTAGAGAATAGGAAGAGAATAAGGGGTGGTACGGAGAAAGTGGCGGGCTGTCGGCACTCTTCTCCGATCTTGTACCTAGGCAGATGCTTTCTTCTTTTAGTAAGTGTTCGTGATCTCAAATTGTATTAAGTTCTCTTGAATAAGTAAGTTCTCTTCTATTGTTGCTTGCGGATTCATCGTTCATTAATCATTTATGAATGCTTAGTGAATACTTTGGTCTTGAAACAACTAGAGTAGTAATTGATAGTGTAGACGTGGTGTCTGGGCTAGAAGTTATCTTTGTTTGCCTCATATCCCCACTGATTAGTAGAGGTATGCGGCAGATGGTGATCCTCCACATTTGGGTACGGCGTAGAGCTACAACTGGCTCTTTCCTAGAGGTCTAGGATACACCGGTGCCCAAAATAAGCAAACTATAGGAGCTGAGCTTATCCTTCATCAAGGTCCTTAAGCCATAGGAATCGTCTCTACCCTCGCCACATATCTCTTGTTGTCCTTGAACGATCTAGTTAGAAGATTAGTACACACGTTCCTTGTGGAATTGATACCCAGATTACTTCCGGGTGAAAGCTACAACGATATCCGTGCGCTTGCAGATTTATCTGCAACCGTAAGAAATACCAAAATTCATCTACCTCGCCGAGTTCCGCCACCGCATCGGCCCTCCCGTGCCATGAGCCGACGTGCGCCTCGGGAGGGGGAGAGGCGCCCGGTGCGAGGAACGGAGGCCGCCCATGGTCCTAAGTGCAGCCAAGCTGGGCTCCACCACCGTTGCTGGTGCTGGTCAAAAGTCCAAGGGCAGCCTGCGCCGATACAGACCTCAAAGCGGAAAAGAAGAGGAAGAAAGACGAGGAAAAAAGGAGGGGAGGAAGAGGAGAGGGAGGAGGGAGAGAGGAGATAGGAGCAGAAGAGAGGAAGCCAGTGGCGGCAAGGAGCGGCTAGGGTTCACTCTCTGGTGGGGAGCGGGCAGCCACACACATAACAGCAAACTCGATAATGGTATGAATTTCGGTCACAAATTTGATGGGAAGGATACTCTACTAAAATTTTACGCTATAACCCAGCTGATTCTGGTCCCACTCTCTTAGTCTGATCGCCTAGTGCAAGCTGAATGCGACGGAAATGCTCTATTGGGTTCTCATCTCGCCTAGTGTTGGGCTGTTGGCTGAACAGGATGAACGGAAGTCCGGAACGTGCTGTTTGCTGGGCTGATCAAAAGCAGAGGAGGGAGGGAGCTCCCGCGTGTTGGGTCGTGTATGCACTATTAGTTCGAGACTGGTCCACAACGCATGCATTGTGATTTTTTAAGGAAAAAGTCCATTCCACACCCCTCATTTTTCAGTGTCGTTCGATTTACAACCCTCAACTGGAAAACCATTTATTTGACACCTCCAACTATTGAAACCGTCCGATTTTACACCCCTCGGTGGTTTTGAGAGTGGTTTTTCCTGACGTGGCGCCACGTAGGACAGTTGACATGGCGCCACATCAACAGCGAGGGGGTGAATTGGGCCGTATTGATAGGTTGAGAGTATTAAATATATTTTACAAAAAATAAAAATATCTTTTAGGATATATGTGCAATTAAAATTCTAATATCTTACTTACTCTTAAAAAATCATGCTCTATCTTTTAGGGTTTAGTTATAAGTTATTGAATTTTTTATAATTTTGATTTTATTTTCTGGCTAAAAGTTGTTATTTACTCTAAGTAGTTTACTAGGCCTTGAGAATGACTCCGATGACATTAATGACCCATACTAAAAAAACGCTAGCTCACGTCGACGACAAGTAGGTTTCATAAGCGGTTATTTGCTTCTTTTGAGCTTTTTTGGAAATTAAGTTAATCTTATTTATTACTCACTCCATTCTCTTTTGATCATCCCATTTCCAAAAATAAAATTTTCTGTTTTGATAGTCCCATTTGAGTTGTAATATTAGATCTATTATAAATGACTGTTTCGATTCCTGTGCAGACTAACTTCTCTGTAAAAATGACTGGTGCATGCATATGAAAACATCAATACCGAGAATGTTTCGCGTGAAAGGAAGGAGTGTTTGATGACCTGATTAATTAGATGATAAGTAAGGGCCACGGACCAGGCCTTGAACGTGGCCCAACCGAGATGACTGAAATCCTTATCTTCAAGATCTAACAGACAGGGAGTGATTAGGACATGAATCGTGTAGATACGACCATTCAAACTGGTGATAAGGTGAGCTCGATCATGTATACATTTTGTAATTTTAAGAATAAATTGCTACCTAATAAAATTAATATGTGTAGCAACCATAGATATGTTGATGGATTACTTGAAGAGAGGCATGGAGGCATAGAGGACCAGCAAGGTGATGAGGACATGACATGTATGGGTACGACTATGATTTGTTCATGCAATGGAGAAGAAACAGTCCAACAAGGATGTTCAGTAAACAAGGAGGCCCAAGACTAATTCAAATTGAGTCGCCAAGGTGGAGACCCAAAAGAACTCAAGTTCGAGCCCACCTCAGAGTCCAGGAGCAGCACACACTAAAATGACGCTCAGGTCTCATACGGAGTCCATCCTGGACGTTCTTTATATGAATGGAAAGAGAATTTTATAGAGCTTCGAATGGCACCGGTCCCACATCAAATTCTATTTGAGGTGACGGGAATCGCCAAAACATGTGGGCATATAGAATCTGTCAAGGTGCTGTGTCACCGTCTTTTGGGACGTTGGCCCATGTATCATGTTGGAAGCCAAGAGGGGCGTGACCAGGGGGCTTTAGGTCGACCCTTGGAGTATATATTCAGTAGCCACCGCCACATTAGGCTTTGGGTTTTGCTTAGATTGATCTGTCATTAAACAGTTGTCATTTATCGGTTTGTGAAACCCCGCATTCGAATGCTTAATCCAAGGACTTTTGCAATATAGTTGTGTTCTTTCTTGCCCTTGCTTGCGTTCTTGATTCGCATGCAGGGGATAGCCTTCTTGAAGAGGTCAATCGGGTTGTGCGCGGTTGATAACCAGAGGAGAAGTGGTGTTGCGATTGCGGGATTCGGGTCGTGCTGATCGGAAGCCAGATCGTTTGTGTTTCTACTCCACCAAATCATGATTTATCCTCACCTGACGGAAGATCGGGCACCCTAGTTCCCATCAGGTAGTAATCAGAGACTCAGGTATCACCGTCAGGCTTACCCTAGTTTAGTTCCATCAATTTCGCCTTCATCCCATAGTCCAACAAAAAGCCCTAGAAACATATTTGTGTTCATATTTTCCCCTATCCCATAACCCGTTTTAGCTGCTGCAATTTTTCTTTTCAGATTGCTTTTCTGAATTTTTGTCTCTCGCTACGTCGTCGTGTTCATCGTGTCTAGTTTTGTTCTAGGACCCTAGTGTCGAGTGCCAGCTTGCTAGTTCATGTGTTTGATGCAAGCTTCATAAGTTTCAATAGGGAAAGTTTATTCATCGTGACATAAAAATTGACTTGTCTTGTTGGCTGTATATACTGCTCCTACGTGAGAGAAAAAGAAAAGGAAAGGAAAAGGCAGAAGGTGCAAAAAAAGTAAAAGCTGCACCAAAAAGAAAAGAAATAAGACAAAAAAATATTCAAAAGTGCTTGCATCCTTTTTAGTCCTTGTGTTGAATTATATTTTTTTTTTGCTTGAACTAAGTCCGAAACAAGTTTAGGCAAGCAACATAGACAAGCTTGGGACTAATTTTCAGTTTTGCATTTTCTGAATTGAACTATTGTACATATTTTTTGGCCTCCCAAGCTCCACATATATATACTTGTGATCAGTACAGTTTTCGACCCAGCAATCGCCTCATTCACTTCCACAAGGTGAGAACCAGCCACCGGTTGTACTGCCCTCTGCATTGTGTTGGTAAGATAACCACGCTTGAGAGCGATGCGTAACCTCGAATTCACCCTTGTTCCTTTCAAGAATCTAGATGCTGCAAGTTCCTTTTGCCATGATGCTTCACCCAAATTAGTTCATGCTTTGCCTCAAATCGAATTTCCAAAGTTTGATGGTTCAAATCCTAAGATATGGGTCAAACGTTGTGAAACCTTCTTTGATGTTTATGACCTTGATCCTAGTTTGTGGGTGAAGTTAGCCACTATAAACTTCTCTGGTTCTGCCGCTTTCTGGATGCAATCCATAGAAGTAGACTTGAAAAACATCAGGTGGAAGGATCTCTGTCAATCTGTAGTGGACAGATTTGAGCGTGACTAGCATAATCACATAGTGCGTCAATTCTTCCACATCAAACAATCTGGTTCGGTTGCCGAGTATGTGGAGCTTTTTGATGAAATTGTCCACCAACTCCTTGCTCATGATCCTTATGTGAACCCTGTTGTTATCATAAGCAAGTTTGTAGATGGTCTAGCTCCTGAAATTAAGTCTGTTGTATTAGTGCATAGGCCTAAAGACCTAAATACTGCTAGCTCTTTGGCTTTGTTGCAGGAGGAGGTGTTGTTGGGCCAGTCCAACATTGCTGAGAAGAAGAAGTTTGATGAATTGGGTCTGATCAAGCAGGGGACCAAGCCCAACTATTCAGCTTTGACCTCCAAGCAATCTAATGCCAGCAATGTTGACAGTAGAAGAAGTGCAATGTCATCAAAAGCTAGACCACAGGATGAAAAACTTGCTACTCTAATGTCTTACAGAAAGGCCAAAGGCCTTTGTTACAAGTGTGGCAACAAGTGGGGTTCCAATCACAAGTGTCCTGATACCGTTCCTTTGCAAATGGTGGAAGAACTATGGCAAATGCTATCTGTCAGCAATACACCTGATACCACTAGGGAAGATTCTGATTCAGGTGAGGATTTGATGGCCATGTCAGCATGTGCAGCTAATGGTACAACTTCTGTAAGACTATAAGATTGCAATGTCATATCATGCAACATTCTGCAGTGGTACTTCTTGATTCTAGTAGTAGCCACAATTTCATCGGTGAATAGTTAGCGGTGCTGCTTCCTAACTGGCAACCATTGAAGAAACCAATTTATGTTAAGGTAGCTGATGGAGGATTGATACCATGCACCCATGAAATTGTTGATTGTGCATGGTTGGTTCAAGGTATTCAATTTCAAACCACATTTAAAGTGCTGCCTCTCATGTTCTATGATGCTATCCTAGGAATGTATTCGTTAGAATCTTATAGCCCAATAAAGATTGACTGGACTCAGAAGTGGGTTTCTTTCTAGCACAAGAGTAAGAAGATTAAGTTGACAGGCTTAATTTTTGACACTTCTACTTGTCTGCCAATTTCTGTGATCAATTATGTGCCATGCAGAGTAAGGATGACATCTGGTGTCTAGTACAGGGCAATGCCATTGAATCTGATAAGGACCAGCGTGTACTCCAGGAATTACTAGATTGCTTCAGCTCATTAATCACGAAATACTCTGCACTACTCTCTGAGCCTACTGGTTTACCACCTAGCAGACCCATGAATCATACCATTCCACTGTTGACTGGAACTCAACCTTTTAGACTCAGACCTTATAGGTATACACCATCACAGAAGAATGAAATTGAGCAACAAGTGGCTGAACTGTTGAACAAGTAGATGATACAAGCAATTTCAAGTCCATTTGCATCCCCCCTGTTACTGGTCAAGAAAAAGATATGTGAATGGCGTATGTGTGTGAATTTCAGGAAATTGAATGCTTATACCATCAAAAATAAATTTTCATTACCCATCATTGAAGAACTCTTTGAGGAACTAATTGGTGCTTAGTGGTTTACTACACTAGACCTCAGGTCAGGATTCCATCAAATACTGGTGGCAGAGGAAGATCAATACAAAACGGCATTCCAAACACACTTTGGTCACTTCAAATATAAGGTTATGCCCTATGGCCTGACTGGTGCCCCTGCTACATTTCAAGCCATAATGAACTTTATTCTTGCTCCTCTGTTGAGAAAGTGTGTAGTTGTGTTCATCGACGATATCCTTATCTATAGTAAGAGTCTGGAAGAACACTCCCAACATGTGCAGCAAGTCTTTGACTTACTCCAACAACATCAGTTCAAGGTCAGATTTTCTAAATGCTCTTTTGCCAAGCAACAACTATGCTATTTGGGTCGTGGTGGGCACTGAGGGAGTAGCCACTCCTAGCAAAGTAGCTATAATTCAGAAATGGTCTTCTCCTGCTAATATCATAGAGCTCAGAAGTTTCTTGGGAATGGTGGGTTATTACAGAAGGTTTGTGAAAAACTTTGGCTTGCTAGCTAAACCTCTTACTGAACTGTTAAAGATGGGACAGTTATATGTGTGGACTTCTATTCATGAACAAGCTTTTTAGTCATTAAAGTATGCTTTAATGACAGCTCCTATGCTAGCAATTCCAGATTTCAGCAAACCCTTTGTTGTCGTAATAGATGCCTCTGATAAAGGGATAGGTGCAGTATTACAACAAAATGGTCACCCAATAGCTTTTGTCAGCAGAGCACTTGGGCTCAAGAATCCAAGGATTATCCACTTACGAAAAAGAAAGTTTAGCCATATCGATGGTTGTTGATCACTGGAGATCATATCTACAAAAAGCTGAATTTGAAATTCATATTGATCAGAAAAACCTCATACGTCTAGATGATCAGAGATTGCACACCTACTGGCAACAGAAGACACTATCTAAAATCATGGAGTTGCAATATAAGATCTGTTACAAGAAAGGTTCAACCAACCAGGTAGCTGATGCTTTATCTAGAGTGGATCACACATTGTCAGGTGAATTACTAGCTGTTTCTGTGGCTCAACCACTCTAGGTACAAGATCTTCAGCATAGTTATGCTACTAGCAGTAAAGCTCAAGAGCTGTTGTCTTCCTTAGCACTAAAACCAACCTGGGGGCTGTATACCCTTGTTCAAGGTGTGATCAGGTACAAAGGCAAAATCTGGTTGGGGCACAGTGTGGCATTGCAACAACAAGTTATGCAAGCCATGCATGCTAGTCCTATTGGAGGACATTCAGGTGCCCTTGTCACTTACATCCGAATCAAGAAGTTGTTCAGTTGGCCTCAGATGAAACAAAGTATTCAGGAGTTTGTTGCTACTTGTACTGTGTGTCAACAAGCTAAGACTAAAAGAATTCCCTATCCTGGGCTGCTCCAACCATTTGCTATACCTGATAATGCTTGGCAAATGGTAACACTTGACTTCATTGAGGGACTTCCTACTTCTTCAACATTCAACTATATTCTGGTAGTAGTAGATAAGTTCTCTAAATATTCACACTTCATCAAGCTCAAACATCCTTTTACTGCCTTATCTGTGGCCAAAGTTTTCATGGAGAATATATACAAACTGCATGGCATGCCTAAGGCTATTGTGTCCGATCGAGATCGCATATTTACCAGTCAACTCTGGCAAGAGCTCTTTAAACTCTCTGGAACTGATCTTCGCGTGAGTTCAGCCTACCATCCTCAAAGCGACGGTCAAACGGAGCGAGTGAATTGAAGTGTTGAAGCCTTTCTCAGATGTTTTATCCACTCTTGCCCTACTAAGTGGTCGGACTGGTTATATCTCGCAGAGTTCTGGTACAATACCAATTATCACAGTGCATTGAACAAATCTTCTTTTGAGGTGTTGTATGGTCAGGAACCAAGACACTTTGGCATCACTGGAGTGGAATCCTGTGCTATCCATGATCTAAATCAGTGGCTTAAGGAACGAGATACCATGAAGGAGCATCATCATTTACTGCGTACTCAGCAACGTATGAAGGCACAAGCAGACAAAAAGTGCACAGAAAGACACTTTCAAGTGGGAGATTTGGTTTGGTTGAAATTACAACCGTATGTGCAAACTTTTGTTGCTATGAGGTCAAGCCACAAGCTATCTTTTCACTATTTTGGACCTTTTGAGATTGAAAGCAAGGTGGGATCTGTGGCATACAAATTGAAGCTTCCACCCTCCAGTGCCATTCATCCGGTGTTTCATGTGTCATTGCTGAAAAAGGCTCAAGGTATCTTGTCCACTGATTCACCTACATTACCTCCAAATGTTCCAGTTCTGTAGGTACCAGAATTAATCATTGATAAACGCCTGAAGAACAAGAACAACAGAGTGATCTCACAAGTTCTGGAGAAATGGGCTGGATGTCCTGCTGAGATGGCCATGTGGGAAGATGAAGACCAGCTTCGCCAAATGAAGCATCTTCAAACGGCTTGGGGACAAGCCGAAACTCAAGGGGAAGGGGATGTCACGGATCAGCATGAAGCCGTGATACAGCAAGACGACGATCAACAGAAGGAGGCAAGCTCGGCTGATCAAGTGGGCCAGAGGCCAGTACGTATCAAGAAGCCCAGTTCCAGAATTAGTGGACCTGAGTGGGTTGTCGATTAAGCAATAGGCCCATGAACAGGTTTGCCGAAGGGAACGCTGGCTTGGAACCTGGCGGCAGCGGCGACGAACGAGACACTCGATCGCGCTGGCAAGGGTCCTTGCGTGTATCGCGAATTCAGTAATATCGTGATAAATCCAGTATACACCTAACAATTCCTGCCAGTGGGGACTTGACTCCTTGCAATATCCACTCCACCTGCTCTATCAGTTAGCCTACCTCATTTGAAATTTGATTCCACTTTAATGTTAAATATTTCCAACCTTCTTTAAATTTAATCTTCTATAATGCCTTTGAAGTCAAAGCACCAATTACACAGCTAGACGAGTGCTCCATTGTGCCGTGGCTGTTTGACATTTGACACGACAATAGCTCGGAACTACCACGAAGTGAGGCGCACCAACCTTGCGTGGGCGAGGGCCGAGGCGGACACTTCACCATGGCCGCGATGACCACCGGTGCAAATGACACGTCGCCGGCGCGCACGGGGGAGCTGCCGTTGCCGCCGCAGGTCGTGCTGTTCGCTAGCCCCGGCGCGGGCCACCTCATCCCGCTGGTGGAGCTCGCGCGGCGGCTCGCCGTGGACCATGGCCTCGCGGTCACGGTGGTCACGCTCACCGGCATGTCCAACCCGGCAACAGACGCCGCAGTGCTGTCCTTGCTACCGGCCACCGTCGCGACCGCGGTGCTCCCTGCTGTTTCCCTCGACGACCTCCCACCGGACATCGGCTTCGGTACCGTCATGTTCGAGCTGGTCCGCCGCTCGCTCCCGCACCTCCGCGCGCTCATCAAGGGCTCCAGCGGCGGTCCGGTGACCGCGCTCGTATGCGACTTCTTCGGAACCGCGGCTCTGCCGCTCGCCGCCGAGCTTGGCGTGCGGGGGTACGTCTTCTTCCCCAACAGCTTCGCTCTGATCTCCATCATGCGCCACATCGTGAAGATCCATGGCGACGCCGCCCCCGGCGAGTACCATGACCTCCCAGATCCGCTCCCACTCCCTGGCGGCCCGATGCTCCGGCACGCCGATGTCCCCGACGGGTTCCGGGGTCGGAGAGACCCGGTCTACGCCTATCTTGTCGAGGAGGCGCGGAGATACGGCCGCGCCGACGGCTTCTTGGTGAACAGCTTCGAGGAGCTGGAGACCACCATGGCCGAAGCGTTCAAGCGCGACGCGGAGGACAGCGCGTTCCCGCCGGTGTACCCGGTGGGGCCCTTGGTCCGGTCGAGCTCCGGCGTGGAAGCCGATGAATCAGCATGCTTGCAGTGGCTGGATGGCCAGCCGGAAGACTCGGTGGTATACGTCTCCTTCGGCACCGGGGGCGCGCTGTCCGTGGAGCAGACGGCCGAGCTCGCCGCCGGGCTGGAGGCGAGTGGCCACAGATTCCTTTGGGTCGTGCGCATGCCCAGCGTCGACGGCAATCCCTGCGCCTTGGGGACGATCCCCGGCGACAAGGACGATCCACTGGCGTGGCTCCCCGAGGGGTTCTTGGAAAGGACGAGGGACCAGGGACTCGCCGTCGCGGCGTGGGCGCCGCAGGTGCGCGTGCTCTCGCACCCGGCAACGGCGGCGTTTGTGTCGCACTGCGGGTGGAACTCGACGCTGGAGAGTGTGGCGGCCGGCGTGCCGATGGTCGCGTGGCCGCTGTACGCGGAGCAGAAGACGAACGCGGCCATCCTGACGGAGGCGATCGGAGTGGCGCTGCGGCCGAAGGCGCGCGGCGACGGCCTGGTGGCGCGCGAGGAGGTCGCGGCGGCCGTGAAGGAACTCATGGAGGGGGAGAAGGGACGCGCCGTGCGGTGCCGGGCGAGAGAGCTGCGTGAGGCTACGGCGCGGGCGTGGTCGCCGGAAGGGTCGTCGCGGCGGGCGCTCGGGGAAGTCGCTGGCAAGTGGAAGGCGGCGCTTGTTACCGGGAATGGAACGATTGCATGATTTGTTTCCTTCCTCCATGATTAAGCCTGCTCTCCTCTTCCGCGAATCGATCAGATGAGATACAGCAAAGTTTTCTGTCAATTCGAGGATTGCTATCTAAACATACACACTAGTATGCATTTTAAGAATTACAGCAAATTTCACTTTTGTTAATACTAGCATTTTGTGGGCGTCATAACTCTGTGGTTTACTGAACTATATGAGAATGTATTTTGCATACTTTTGGTTTCTGAAAAGTATCTCACTGCTCATTTGATGTTGTAATTTGGCTCTATAGCTGCTTGCATTGTTGTTGGAGTTCAAAACTAACTTGTGGCTATTACGAAGGCCAACAGACCAACCCGAGTAGTATGCAGCAGGTCCGAGAAGAATGGTTGTGCTTGGCTAGAAGAAAAATAAATTTACACATCTAAATTTCAAAAAAGATATAATTTACAGTAGGGGTTGAGTCTAGATAAAACAGGAAAAAGCACAAAACAAGTAATTTTTGCTAAGAAACTCCTCGAATTTCAGGGTGTTATATTTAGCATTAAAGAGTTTATAAAAGTTTGTTTATTATAGTACATGTTGCTAATTTACATCCTCAATGTCAAAATGACGTGAAATGGGAAATGAAAACTGATGTATAAGCCGAACCAATTGGTGCCCTAAAACCGCTATACAGACTAGCTAGAGGCAAAATCTCTCAGCATAGGGTATACTCGCAATCAAGAAGGCGGGTCAGAATCTCCTGGCAGCTTGGGCGCCTCTCCGGCTCTGCCCAGCAATCTGTTAATCAAGGGTGCAGCATGTTTTGAGTAGGTCAACATTAGGCACTTCAATAGGAAAATCAGTGTAATTGCAATGGTGACATAATTTCAAAATATTTGACAAAAGGGATGTCTGAACTACAGATTGCTGACTAATACTCTATCTGTTCCTAAATATATGACATATTGGACATCAGCATGGTCTCCAATATTTATATTATGTCACCACTTTTTACGAAAATGATTTAAAACTATTTTTTTCTATTATGTGAAAGTACTCTTCGAACAAATTCAGATTATGTCAATGCGAACAACTCAAATAGTTTTTCTTAAATCTATGGTCGAAGTTTATAGTTGTTGACTGCAAACATTCTAGGTCGTCATATATTTACGACCCGACTGCCTGGGTAAAGGACTTTCTATGTTTTCTTTTCAAGAGTCAAAAGTATTGAACAATGCCCACCAGTTTCATCCATATTCTCATGAAACAGGTTCTCCTTTACCTCCATCAGTCCTTAGAGATAAGGAATGTCTTACATGTAGTGCTTGAAAATTGTAACATGTATGTCCACTATAATGTATCAACTTTCTGTTTTAAGATTCACAAGCTTGGAAAGTTGGAATCTAAGCAAACCACAATGGAAATATCAAATTGATGCAGGATTGTACCGACAAACTACCCTTTCAAAGAAGGAACACAAATCATACCTGCTATCAAGCTTCCAAGAGGTCCATCTGGTATTTCCAGTCTCGCCCCATCATTCGCAACAGAGTAAACAATCTAACACGTAGATCAGGAAACAACGTATTTTATGTGGGTTGGTTTAATTTAGTGTCAATTAAAAAAACATGAGCCGTGGAAAAGTATGGTGGCTACCTGAACAGGTGGTCACTACTACAGAAAGTTTCAGTAGGGGCGGCTCGTAAGCCTCTGTAGGGGCGGTTTTACGAGCCGCCCTTAATCAACCGTTCTTACAGTGGTAAGAACTGTATAAATCAATAAGGGCGGTTTTAGTTAAAACCGCCCTTACTGCGAATAAACATTAAGGGCGGTCGCATTTCCAGCCGCCCTTGCTGCTCATAAACATTAAGGGCGGCTGGAGACATAGCCGCCCCTGCAATGTTATCTGTAGGGGCGGCTGGTTATTTACCCGCCCCTAATCTCAGTTCCCAGCCAAAAAAAAAGTAAATCAGAAATATATAATATAATCCACAGAATATATATAATTCACATAACTCAAAGTCCAATAATTCACATACATATATATAATTCAAAGTCCAATAATTCACATGATCATTCACATACATATAATCACAAGGTCTCAAAGTTCAATATTACACAAAGTCACAAGTTCAATAATTCACAATTCCTCAAAGTTCACCTTCCCAAGCCTAGCCTTTCCCACTCATGAAGATGTTGAAACTTTGGATTTCTCGCCAACTCGGATGCATGGTCATGGAATGCGCCTCTGCTGCTTATAATTTCATCCAATATGAAATTACAAAGATCGCTGACGATTTCCAAGAGCTTGTCATCTTCAACAGGGTCCCTATGCCTACCTGTACCTGCCTCTTCTGGAAACTACAAAATGAGCATATATATATATATATAAAAAGATAGTGAGCATATGAAGTTTGTGAGCAAATTTAGAGAGAGAGAGTGCATTTAGATAGAGGGCTGAGCATTTACATCGGCTGGGTGTCTCCGGTAGATATTGGTGTTACTAATCAGACTACACACATAATATCCACAATGTACGCTTCCGGGCCTCTGCTTGGGACACTGTGTGTATCACATATACATGTGTTATTAGCAAATTCATATAACAGCATTTTCGTAATGCAGTATTATAGTAGGTCATACTTACACAAACTTTTGTTTTGACACAAAGGACATCCTTCCTCTCTGGATGGTGTATCCCTTTATGTTCCTTAACGTAGTGCCTGAACGCCCTGTTCGAAACGATTTCGCAAAAGCAGCTTGTTAGTATCAAAAGGTGGAGGTTAGAAGGTTATGTATAAATATATAACAGGATAGTATGATATACGTCTTAAGAATCGCTATGAAGTCTTTGTATGTCGCCACGTCGAAGTCGACTGAGTCACAGACCCACGCCATGCTGTGACTGAGATCAACGGCTATAGCAATCCAATGGTTACTGCATGAATTCAATCATAGAAAACCGATTAGTTCATTTTCATATAATATGTATTATAAAAAAACTATGTATATAGTTGAACTTACCCAAAGTGGTATGGTAGCCATATTGTTTTGTTATGTTGGAGATTTTTGAAACACATGGCTATGGTCGCCACAACACCAATGGCCGCCTCCCTGAGTGCCTTCTGCCGGATTTTCTCTTTTTCCTGAGTGGTCTTTCCATTTGCTAACTCTTTGCCATCCAGTGCCCATCCCTTGGGATATATAAACAGGGACTGTGATATTACTTGAGGATCTATGTACCCAACTTTCACACTTGGAAGTTGTTTTGCAAGGTGAGCTTGGTACCTGCGAATCACGGCTTGCATTAGTTGCAACAATATCGAAATATTGCAATCATACAATATGAAGAGGGAAAAGGGCTTACAGGCACCACATGTCAACTAGATTCGCGTCCATAGATCCAAGGTGATACATTGTCTGGATGTCGTTGAAGCCACAACCAATAGTCCCCGCGAAGCCTCCGAATGTACCGGGAGGATAGGTTGCTGATATGAAATCGATCCCTTTATGCGCTGTAGCATGCAAGTACCAATCATGGAACTTTTTCATTCCAAGTGGTAGGTCTTGAATGATAGCGTTTGGTAGGAAGGAGCAGCCTCTTTGATATTCTTTGGGGACTTTCTTTGTCCATTTGACATTGTCAACATTTGGATACTTCTTTGCCGGTCGGCGATTACTCGTCCCAACCGCTGCTGGTACTTCTTTGACTTGGTTCTCAGGCCTGAACTGTTCATGGGAGTACCACAGAGTCGTCGACTTGGCGCCTTTAACATCCCTATAGCATGGCCTTATTTTGACTGGATACTTTTTTCTAAGCTCTGTCTCCTCCCAAATATCCTCTTCTGCAACAACTTCTCCTGTACGCCCTTGTTCATCACGAGGCAGTTCCCCCGAAGGCACTTGGTCATCACGAGGCAGTTCCTCCGGAGGTAGTCGCCCCGGAGGCACTTGGTCATCAAGAGGCACTTGGCCATCACAAGGCAGTTCTTTCGGAGGCACTTCTTCTTCACAAGGCATTGGCTCCTTGCGAGGTGAAGAAGTTTGTGCCTCATCAGCCACATGCGGAGAAGAGTGTGGCATCTCTCCTTCCTCAAGCACATTGCCGCCTCGGGTCGGTGACACTTCTCCTTCCTGAAGTTCAAGAACTGAGGCCAGACGTTGATCTGGCGGAGGTGGTGAATAACCAGTCAACACGATGTCCCTTTTGTGCCAGAGGATGAACTGCCCCACTGTATCTCCAAGTTGGTTCACTCCCTCGGGAGTTGGGTAGTCTATCATGTAATCCACATACTTGGGATCCACGCTATGCACCTCGACCCTAGTGTAGTCTGGATGGACCTTTTGATTGTGCCATAAGCCACCAGGAGGATGTGCCACACCCTTTGCGACCTCTGGCGTATAGCTCCCGGTTCTTCCCATCACAACCAACAAGTTGCAGGTAGTTGGTTCTCGTATGCGATCGACCGGGGTTGTTCCTGAAGTGGAACCTTGGCTGCTAGGGACCTCCGGAGGGCTCCCGAGTACTGCAAGTTGCCCTGGCGGCTCCACTATCCTCCGCAGCTCCGTAGACAGTATTCGCTCCTCGAGAGCCTTAGCTACCAGAGCATTCACTGTCTTTTCAAGATCGGACGCTCGGTCCCTACCATGTTTCTTGTACATTGGTCTGTCCTCTTCGAACCCATACTTCCAGGTTGTCCTTTTTCCTAGCCCCCTGGTGCGGCCTGCGTGCTCGGCGGTTCCCAAGGCTAGGCTAAGCTCGTCCCTCTCTCTGGACGGTTTGAATGAGCCCTGCTCCTTGTCTTCAGCGTATTTCAACATCGATGATACTACCTGTTCGGTCTCGGGGTTATCAAACTTAAGGCTGGCACCGGACTTTTCGGTACTCCTTGCAAATACCCAATTCCTTGACCGTTTATTCAATTTTTCCACCTTAAGCCCGGCTGCGGTGGCCTGTTCATCCATCTTCTGGAAAACCCCTTCCTTGGCAAAGTAGCCACCGGGGCCTAGACGAGGGCGGTGTTGGTTCCTCTTCGCTATCTCGGTGTTAAGGGCACTGGTGCGCTTTGCTTCATCTGAGGTCTTTTGAGCCACAAGGTCCTCCCATTGACCAATGGTTATATTTCCATATTTCTGGAAGGGAGTGAGGCCCTTTTGGATATAGTTCGTGTTGAGATCCGACTTCCATCGTCGGAATGCCTCCCCCATCATCTTGTACGCTTCACGTTCCGCTGCTGCCTGGTTATCGGCTGGAAAGATGAAATTTTTCTTTAACTTCTCCCACAGGTTTACTTTTGTGTCCTTTGATACTGTTTTCCATGATTTGACAACTGGGTTCACCTTATCTCTTACAAGGGCGCCTACTGCATTACGAAATTTTGATCTTACTTCAGTTGGCTGACGGATGTCCCCTTGTGGCCCCACCTCTGTTATCACATATATCTTGTGCTCAGGATATTGGTTTGGTTTTCTAACCCCCCCCTTTTCTTCTTTGGCTTTGGCTCCGAGTTTGTGGCCTGAGGTTGTGGTGCAGAGGCGGCAACGTCCAACTCTGTGGCGGCTGCCTCTGCTCTTTGTTCCTATGGTGTATCTTCTCCGTCAAGACGTCGCGGACGTCGGCATTGTCTTTTCGGACGAGGAGGAGTTTCAGGAGTGGCCTATATACACAAGAGGCCAAAGTGTTAGTTATTGTAACACGATAAAAGTGTTACCAAACATTCCTTACATAAGGCTTAGTCTCTACCTCGTCATTAGGGTCGAAATCCTTGTCCAGCTCATCTTCCGTTGGCCTATGCCTCGGTAAAAATGGGTGAGGATCATCGGGAGATACATATCCCCCATCATCATCATCGTCATCGTCATCATCATCATCATCTTCGTCGTCGTCGTCATCACCATCTTTTTCTCCTGGTCTTCCCTCTTCTACTTCATCTTCGAACAAATTCTGACTAAGCAACCCTTCTATATCTTTGGCTAACTCTTCCTGACTCATGACATGTGGTTCTCCCTCTTCAAAGGTTTTCCCGTGCTCAGGGCTTGGGGTTGCACCTTTTCTTGTCGGTGACATTTTGCGATTTGTACTAACAGAAGAAACAAAGGGTATTTTAGATACACCAGGAGGTCTCCTACACGCTTTCGACTCACCAAAGGTATATATATATATATCTGTAATAAAAAAGCAATACCTAGAAAACCAAGTTGTCGGTTGCTCTCAAATTAGCGGGCTCCTGCTATAAATAGCCATCAGGCACTCTTTGGTGATCATGGATCATAGACTGTCAGGATTGCTCCTACTTGGCTGTCCTGTTGTCTCACTACACCCTTTTGTATCATCGAGCAAAAAAAAAGATATTGCTATAAAAGTAGGCAAAAAAAACATCATTGGCCTCAGCTATTGATTAACATATGGGTAATCATCAATATAGGTCATTGGTGGCTGTCAATGCAACTAGAAACAAGAACCATGATCAAGACAGGCATGGAACCATGGTAGACGTCCTTCCTAGCCATCAGCTTATTAGGAAGTTGCTAGGAATGGACGTCAGCCATGGTTTCATGACTGCCTTGAGAAACAACTCTCTACTACTACTATTCTACAAAGGCAGCCACCTCCATTAAAAGATTGCATCATCGGCCTTCAAATTTTCCCCAATTGTTCTCAAAATGTCATATGTCATATATCATTTAAATATTTGGCTCAGAAGTGCCCAATTCTTATCAAATCGCGTCTAAACTGGTTGCTTGTATATATGGTATACAAGCCGTCCTAGTTTAGCCACTCATATGGGGCATCTCATCATCATCGCCGCTGCCTCAGCATAAAAAGATTCACATCATAGCACATGCCACTGCCTCAGCACAAGTTCACAAGTGAATAAAAAGTTCACATCATTGCACATGCCACTGCCTCAGCACAAGTTCACAAATGAGTAAAAAGTCAGTAACATGGCTTCAGTTCCACAATTCAGGTATCAGGTAGATCACAACATCAACTAGTTCACATTCAGAAACTAAAATAGCACTGCCAGATTGGGGATATAATTTGTCAAATTGCTGATATGCTAACATTTTCCCTACAGTAAAATAGCACTGCAACCACTCATGGACTGCAACATATAAAAGGACTGGAGTTCTAGAGATCAAAATAATCATAGGATTATTTTAACAAAACGCTGACAGAGAGAATAGACAAAAAATGCTGATAGAGAAAAATGCATAACTCTGAACAATAATTGTTTCACATATTGCACAAGTGTTTCACACAGAGCAATGATATCCAGAGGCATAGCCAGAGTCATGTTTACATCAAAGTCATCGGTAACATTACACAATGCCTAAGTGTTCCTAGTTTCTCTCACTCGACTAAGAGAACAGATTGCCCAAAGGCATTTGTTGGTTGACACAAATTCCAGCCTACAGCACTTGTTGGTTGACACAAATTCTGCACCCAAAGTTGAGCAACTAAACAGGCCCTAGTACTTAATATTTGACACAGTGCAGCTGTGTTGGCCATGCGGCCGCTAATCAGCTAGTTGAACCCGTAATGGACTGATTTGAGACCCAAATAACGTTTAGGTACCGAGATGACACATTTTTAATATCCAGTTGGTATATAGTTTTAAAAATACATACAATTTGATTATGGGACATCATAGGCAGTGGCATCATAGTGCAAAGTAAAAAATTATACTTGTCAAAAAAATTATAGGCAGTGGCATCATAGTGCAAAGAAAAAAATTGGAAAGACATTCCTCAAAACCTTCATTGGCAGTGGCATTGCTCAGTCAAAAAACAATCTTTTTTCCAAAAGTATCACAGGCAGCATCACAGAGCATCATAGGCAGTGGCATCATAGTGCTCAATTAAAAATTGGAAATTAATTCCTCAAAACCTTCATTGGCAGTGGCATTGCTCAGTCAAAAGAACACTCACAGAACATCATTGGCAGCAGTTTTCATCCAAAATTCACCAGTGGTAAAGCATCACAGAGCATCATGAACTAGAGCAGTAGAGCATCACAGACCTCCTGGAGGAAGAAGAGCCGGGGACGAATGAGTAGGGGAACGTAGCCGCGGCGGAGCTCCGGCGTGGTGGCCGGAGGACGGAGGTGGGGAAGGAGGCGGTGGAGCTC
>CM014270.1:15963026-16011905 GCA_004135705.1 Alloteropsis semialata | reverse complement strand
ATGGGTACTGATCTAGGATCGGTACGAGGGCGGCCCGATCTTCACGGCAGTAGGTCTATGAACAAGGTGATTGGCTATAGAGACAGCGAGAAGGTAAGGTAAACTTGCTGAAGATCAGCGGATAACTAGCTTTATACCTGACCAAGGTCGGATGCGACCAAGCGACGGGGAGAGAGACACCGAAACCGCGAAGACTTCGACTCGATCTCCAAACGACCGCAGAACCACAACCAGAGCTAATCCACACAAGGCGAGGCAGCCGTACTGGAACCCGCAAAGCACGAACTAGAGGATCCCAGAGGGATCTCTTCACAAGTCCAGGAAGAACAAGGAAGAACAAGGGTTTGAGTAAACACTCAGCAGCTCGGCTGCAAAATCACTTGGATTATCTAATCATCAAAATCTGTTGTTTGCTTACATATAGGGGGATATTTATACAAGGAATAACCCTCCTGGATAGGTATAAACACGAAACAATGTGAAAGCAACGCTAGTGTGAAAAAGCCTCCTGAGTGGTTCCCGCGTGACTTCTGGAATTCTGCGCAGTCTTCAATGTTTTGGCTTTAACTCCTTCTTGGAAGCTTCAAATGGGATGCTGCTGGATGCGTTTGAAAGCTAACTGGATAGGCTTTCAAACCATATATAGCTTGCTCCAATATTTATTGTAGATTAGTACAGTTTTGCTCGGACATTTTGACTTCAGGCGGACTATAGTCCCTCAGACCAGTGTGCACTAAACAACCCGGCCACTTCAAGGTAAAGCTCCAAACAACCCGGAAGTGGTATATTTGGAAACTAGACTTCAAGATCTTTCCAGAGAGTATTCATGAGCCTTCATAGCTTTTGTGAGTCAAAAGATATGAATATTTCTTCTAGACAGTTCTGTCACGCTGGACTGATGTGAACGTGATTCTTCTTTCTGTTCCACTCTTGATGCATCCTTGTCTTCCTCCTTGGTGAACCTGAGCAATAACAACATGTACGACTTAGGTAGCTCAAAGTTCTCATTAATGTTCAATTGATACTCACAAAGTAGCGCGTGCACCTCTTGTTGTATTTTCTTAGCTCGGCTCCGAGTGATTGGTCCAGTAGGGGTTGGAGATGTAGTCGGCGAGGTCAGAGTACTTGGCAGAGTACATGGAGATGTAGTCGGCGAGGTCGGAGTACTTGGCAAAGTACTCGGCAGAGTGGTCGAAGTACTCTGTGAAGTCGTCGGGGTACTCGGCGGGGTCGCCGACACTGGTGTGGTCATATCACCTCCTCCCTGAACCCCCACCTATTCCGTAGCGCGGCGCGTCGTGCGGCCCCGATAGGCCCCACATGGTGTGCCCGGCCTCTGTCAGATGTCCCGGTCGGGGAATGTCTGTTCGTGCGGCGTCGGTGGCGGGCGGGAGCGGGCTGAGCGTGGACTCCACCGTGTCAAGGGATGGCAGCAGGTGGGGCATGGTGCGGGTAAGGCGTGCCCGCCCGACAGTCTGCCCGTGCCCCTAGCCTTTGCCCGCCCGATAGCCTGCCCGCGGGCAAAAAATCATGCCCGTGCCCGCACCCGACGGATATCCGCGGGTATCGGGCAACCCGCGACCCGGCAGACATACTCATATCAACATGCTCATTTCAACAAGAACAACAACAATTTGACAGCCACAATTCAATACAAGGACAAAAACAAGTTTCAAACATTTAATATCTTAGTCTGTCACACAAGACATAATTATTACAACACAAGGATAATTGGATAAATGTCCATGCCCTGGAATCCATCTCCATTCTCCAGCCACAAGCCCACACGGCCACACACAATGACACAACCAGAATTAGAAACAGCCAACGTCCAGCAGTCCAGCCACACACAAGTTCTAATTAAGTATTTATTACAGCACATGATAAATTTTCACAATGACAACAGAACCAACAAATGTTGTCATGGAGCACAAGGATCAGCACAAGGAGAAAGTGCAGGAGCAGCAGAACTCAATCAGGAACAGAACCAGCACAAGGAGAAGTGCAGGAGGAGCAGAACTCATCCACAATCCAATCATCTCACAAGTCATGGTCTCATGGATCAATGATATCGGACTCGAGATCATCCTAAGAACAAAGGAAAGACAGTACCAATGTTTCAATTTCATTTTTAAGACAAGAACAGTAAGCTAATTTAGAAAGAATGGAAAATATGAGAAGTAATTACCGAGCCTTCTTCTTCATCATCAAGACATGTCATCAATGCATTGAGAACAGGTGATTCCGGCCCTAATAGAACAAACAACTCAAAAGTTAGTGTTACTGTAAATGAAAGAATGGATTAACACATTCGTTAACTAACAAATCAAGCAACAACAAATCAAGGTCCTGCCCCGCAAGAAATCACCACATCAGTGGCTCAGTGGTCAGTGCCGAGATTACCTGTTCAGGCGGTCAAGCACTCAAGCCGGCGGAGAAGCACTGATGTGTGTTGTCCCTGTCCTGCAGGCTGGCGCCGCCCTCCCTTGCGCCGGTGCGCCGCCCAGGCCCTACGCTGCGCAGAGCCGCCGACGCCGCCCAGGCCCATCGTTGCGCCGACGTTGTCCAGCCCCTGCGCCTAGGGCTGGACAAAATGCTCGTAGCTCATTAGCTCACTCGGCTCGTGGCTAGCTCGGCTCGGCTCGATGTGTTTTTCAAACGAGCCGAGCCAACAGTTTTGCTCGTTAATTTAACGAGCCAGCTCGAGCCGGCTCGCGAGCCGAACAAGCCGAGGCTATCAGTAGCGAGCAGGACATGTAGCCCATCGCGCACCAGCCCAACAGGCCCACAACCGGCGAACCCTAAAACGAGGCTGTTGTGTGTCCTGGAGGCTCGAGCGCTCCACCCTCTTCCCCTCCCTCCTCTCGCGCCGCCACAGATGACGAAGAAGCACCTCCCTCCATCTCCGTTGCAAGAGCCTGGGCGCATGGCCTCCTGTCACCATCCGCAGGCCTCGCGTACTCGTGCTAGTCCGCTACTTCCCCTCCTGCAGTCCTGAACTCCTGATGCGGCCTCATCAACATCCCCGCACGTCAACAGGCAAGGTCTTCTTCCTTGTCCAATATCGAGATGCAAACAAGCCGCAATCTTTTATTTTCTTCTTTCCCCAAATTTGCACGGCAGCTAGCTTCTTCATCTCCCTTCTCTGCTTCCCACCAAGCAATGCATGAACAGACCAGTGGGCAGCGGCCACCGCGCCTCCCCTTGGTGACGGCTAACTTCTTCATACTTGCTCGCGAGCTGAAACGAGCCAGCTCGAGCTTCTCACGAGCCGAGCCGAGCTGGAGTTTTTGCTCGTTTGCTTAGCGAGCCGAGCCGAGCCAGCTCGATATTTTCACGAGCTAGCACGAGCTGAGCCGAGCCGAGCCGAGTTGAGCCGGCTCGTTATCCAGCCCTACCTGCGCCCTGCCGCCCCTGCGCTGTGCCCTTCGCCTACGCCGCCCTGCCCCTGCGCCCCGCGGCCCCCACCGTCCGCTGAGCGCCCGAGCCGCTGCGACGAGTGACGAGGGGACGAGCGACACTGCGACGAGCCAAAGTCCAGAGAGGTGCGGCGCCGGCGGTCGAATGGAATGGATAAGGGTGGGTGCCTGGGGTCTGGGCGGTGCGTGCGGCTGATAAGTGTGAGATGATAGGGTTTTTTGGGCTTGGGCCGAATGTGGTTATTCTGATGGGCCTTGATGTTCATGCGGGTACCGGGCAGTACCCGTGGGCGGGATTTTTTATCCGCACCCTGCCCGCGGGCGAGATTTCTTGCCCGTGCCCGTGTTCGCGGGCGAAAATTGCCGCCCGTATCCGCGCCCGTCGGGTAGGATATCCGTGGTTATCTGTGCCCGCAGGCAGGATTGCCATCCCTAACAGTGTCACTGACTGGAGAGCGAGAGGTTGAAGATGAACCTGACTCTTGGGGCCCACGCGTCACAGCAGGAGAGAGGAGACCAAATGGCTAAGGTGAGTGAGGAGGGGCAGTCAGGTCATTTCACCTCCCCTCGCCACGTCGGACACGAGCTGGGTAATTTTGTTGCAACATTTCGAAGATGGTGGCAAAAATATAGTGTCAATCTTAATAATAACAACTGAGGAAGAAGTGCCAACCTGTAAAAGTGGGGAATAGACGATTCTCCTTCGATCCTTCCTACCTGTGACCCTTCCCTCCCCCACTTTGCCCTCCCCGGCGGCGCGCCCGCTGTTCCCCCTCCGCCGAGCCCCACTCCTCCACTCGACGACGTCGTTGCACCAATCCACTGGAGGGCGATCCGCCCGCTCTCCGTGGTGCAGTCCTCTCCCACTCCCCCGCGGCCATCTCCGGCCGGATCCGTGGCCCTCTTCCCTCCCATGACAAGCGGCGGAGGCGCAGCGAGCTTCCCTATCTGCGGGTCTCAGATGTGGCACAACGGCAGTGGATGATGCTGGGTCTCGGCGCACTTCGTGTGGGCTGCGGGCCGTTCGGCATTGACGAGGGTCCAGACCAGGGTTGACCGACCGACCCCCAAATCAACGACACGTCATCGAAACAACCCATCGGAAACCAAAATTAACCTCCAAATCAAGCAGACCCACCCCGTCTGGATGGCTCCATCTCAACCGACCAGTCTCCGCCTTGCCCGAACAGTCACTCCGAGAAGACCCGCTCGCCCGACGAGTTTCCATCTCGCCCGACGAGTCTCCGCCTCGCCCGACGAGTCTCCGCCTCGCCCGACTGGTTCGCTCGGCGCCGCCCCCCACTTTTGCCCACTCCGGGCCGTACCCACTTGGTGTCAGCCATGTCAGAAAATGATGGGCACATGTCCATCGCCACGGCGGCCACAGGAGTGCCCGTCTCCTCCGAACAGGAACGCTACAGTCCCGGGGAAAGGACGCTCGCCTGCTCAGTCGACGACACCTGGAGTCCAAGGAAGCACAGTACAAGTCAACCACGACCCGAGAACCACTCGGAGACGTATCCGAGAAGCCATATACACCAACCACTTGGACGCTGCCGGCCCTGGGTCAAATGGAACGCCCATTCTGTCAACACCAACTACCACAGTGAGCACCTGTTCACCGCGTACGACCCAGGACGCAGGACGACGATGAAGACTCCGGCGCTGTAATTCACTTTGTAATTCCTTCTTTTTACCCCTCCCTTTCCTTGCTCCCTGTTGGGGGATTGGCCTGCCAAGAAACACCTTTCTAATAAATGATTAGCAACATGTTGGACACATTGGCTTCGTTTATAAAGAGGGAGACTATTTTTGGCTTCGTCCATGAATGACACCGCAAGAACGGCTTCGTGTACGAGAATCTGTGTAACATTAAATACAAACGTAAAACGGCTTCTGCAGTTATTTTGATAAAACAAAGATATTGTTGAGTGCTAAAAGTGATGACCAAGACTTTGGTCAGCTTCTTCTGTGATTTTAGTGCAGGATTGATGTGGAGCTAACAGCTTCGGATAACGAAGGATCAAGGATGTCTCGGTGGCTGAGTCGGAAGCAAGCGACGAAGCTGGCTGCACCCTCCAGTGCACCAACGAAGCCAAGATAGACCGAGTCCAAGCCGAGTCAAATACGGTGTAGTTAGTCAACGCGTTCAGATTGATAGTTGCGAATGTACAGTTATGTCCCTGAAGCATTTAAGTTGTATAGTCTAGATGATGATGCCTGGTTTCTGGGGGCATATGAGGAATGTAAAAGTGCCCTCTGGCCTCCCTATAAAAGGAGACCCCGGGCCAACGTGTAAAGGGCTGATTCCCGAGAACACTGTTGATAAGTAATATATTATTGCTTGTCTTTGTTGCTCAGTTTCATCCGTTGCTTGGGTTCATTAGCTTCGGCCATTAACCCAACAACTGGCGCCCACCGTTTGTGCAGTGCACGAACAAAACCCACGATAACCACCATGCCACCAAAAAAACCAACTAAACCGACCAAACCAACCACACTATGGAAAACACAACCATCCATAACGAAGCCGCTCCCCAACCCTCAATCCTACAAACTAACCTTCCACCAATAATCAAAGCCGTTCTCGACGACCAAGAGGTCGATAACGAAACCCTTACCACTGAAGAAAGAATGCACAGGCTCGAAGAAAGGCTTCATCTTCGACGCTTGGAGCAGCAGAGAGAGCTGGAGGCTGCACAGCTCGAACTAGAGAAACAAATGCAAGAGGAGGAAGAGGACCAGCAACATCAATTGTTGCAAGTCAGGAAGCAGCTGGAAGAGCTGAGGCAAGCGAAGCAAAGGAGGCTGAACAACACAGGCTCCAGAGCCGAAAAGCTGCGCCAAGAACTCGAGAAAGCCAAAAAACAAGTTGCTGAGCTCCAAGCAGAGCTCAATGAGCCAAACACCCTTATCAACCCACCAAACCACAACTCCTCATCCCAAAGTGGCTTCCAAACACTACACACTTGTTCCATCGATCATACTTGCCCACTTTCAGAAAGCCTCCAACTGGCAAGATGGCCACCCTCCTACAAACCCATCTCTCTACCAAGATATAATGGCCTCACCGACCCAAAGCAGTTCCTCATGAGCTACGAAGCTGCAATAGCTTCGGCTGGGGGAGACGACGTAGTCCTTGCAAAATCTTTCATCATTGTTTGCGATGGCACAGCAATGAATTAGTACACAAAGCTACCAAGCTTATCAATCAATAGTTGGTATGATCTGAAAAGGGAGCTCATAAAAAATTTCAGCATTATGGGAGACTAATCACTCTCATACGCTGAACTCACACTACACCAGCAGCCGAAGGAGCCCCTCGAGGACTACTTCCGCAGATTTGTCACTCTGCGCGCCCAAGCTCCACACGTTCCCGACGAGGCAGCAAAATTCGCGGCAATACAAGGGCTTCGCCCTGGATTGTTTGCACAGCACATCGCAAGAGAGACACCAGCTACTCTTGCAGACCTATATGAGGAGTTCAAGAAATATTGTCAATCTGACAATGACAACCGAATGAGATTGGCTAGAGAAGCCATCATGAGAAACCAATTTGAGACACAAGCCAAAAATCATCACCACCATAACCAGCATAACTACCAAAACTACTCCCATCAAACCATCATGAATGTTGAGAGTCCGCCTTCATTCCAAGAGAACAAAACCAATTACCCAGAAAGCCAATCCCACAGCCAAAGAAATGAGCCCACTCAAAGGGGCAGAAGAGCTGGCAGAGGCCGAGGAAGAGGAAGAGGTCCACCTTCGGGACCGGAGCTGTTTTGTCAATATCACGGCAAAAATCACACACATGGCACAGAGCAGTGCCGAGACATCAAAAGAACCATTGAGAAGCTAAAAGCAGAGAAAATACAAGCCACCCAAATGAAGCCACCTCTGGCTTCGCATCCCAACACCAATCAAACCCAAACCCAAACTCATACTATACAGCCACAAACTCATGCTATTCAGCCATACTGCCCAATATACCCATCCCTGAATTCAAGTGTTGTACATCCAACAACAGCAATGGCAACTCAATATGCGCCTTCACAAACATTCCAGCATTATTACCCACAAACCACATACCCACACCTATATCCTCAAACTTCCCAGCAAATGGCTTCGCAAAACATCAAGGTTGAGGAGCTACCACCACCACCGCCACAAAAACCCCAAGCACAAGAACAACCTAACCCACTCCCAAGTTATGGACACATTCTACCCATAACAGGAGGATCATCACTCGCCTTCGAAACCAAAAAACAAAGAAAGTGCTATTTCCGCCAAGTCAACAACATTTCAGTTGACGGTCCCTACAAGAGATCCGAGTGGTCTCACATGCCAATCACGTTCACCGAAGATGATCTCAAGCTTCATAACTTCCCACATAATGATGCAATGTCAATAGAAGCCAATATCGCTGGCTGGACGATCGGAAAGGTGCTGGTGGACACAGGAAGCTCCGCTGCCATCATCTTAGCGAAAACACTCAGAAACATGACCAATATCAACCCAGACAACTTGGAGCCATCAGACACTCCACTGGTTGGCTTCGGGGGGAAACGCACGCAAACACTGGGCAAAATTTCATTACAAGTATCCTTTGGTGACACATCCAATGCAAGAACCGAGTACATCACTTTCGATGTCGTAGACATGATCTTCGATTACAATGTCATTTTTGGAAGAGGAGTTATAAACACCTTCGATATCATCATAAGGCAATCATTCTTATGTATGAAGATGCCAGCCCTAAAGAGAGTCATCACTGTATATGGTGACCAGAGGGAAGCCAGAAACATTGAGAAAGCCAGAGCTCCAGGTCAGCGAAATGTGCATCTGCTTGAAGAAAAGGACCCGATCTACCCAGAAGAAAAGCCAAACATCGAGAAAGATAGCAAAAGAATGCAACAAGCAGCACCAGCGAAGCAGGTGCAGCTACAGCCTGACGTCTTTGACAGAAAAGTCATCATTGGCTCGGACTTGGAGCCGGACGAAGAAGATAGACTCATAGAGTTTTTGAGAAACAACAAAGATGTCTTTGTATGGTCAAGTAAGGACTTGCCAGGTGTTGACAGAAGCCTAATTGAACACAAGCTTTCAATCAGCCCCAATATGAGACCGAAGAAGCAGAAGTTAAGAAAGATGTCTGACGAAAAAGTAAATGCTGTGAAAGCTAAAGTGCAAAGATTGCTAGATGCCAATGTCATTCGTGAAGTAGAATACCCAACCTGGTTGGCTAACACTGTCCCAGTTCAGAAGAAAAATGGCAAATGGAGAATGTGCATTGACTTCACCGACCTCAACAAAGCTTGCCCAAAAGACAATTTCCCACTCCCAAGAATTGATAAAATTGTTGACCAAGCTGCAGCAAGTGAGATGATGTCCCTCTTAGATTGTTTTTCCGGCTACCACCAAATCTGGATGAAAAAAGAGGATGAAGAAAAAACCAGCTTCATCACTCCAGTTGGCACATTTTGCTTCGTGAGGATGCCTGAGGGGCTTCGGAATGCAAGAACCACCTTCTGCCGTATGTCAAGCACAGTGTTCAAGGATGAATTGTTCAAAACTATACTCGCTTATGTTGATGATATCCTGGTTAAGAGCGCCAAAAGACGAGATCACATCTCAGATCTGGCAGTCGCCTTCGCACGCATGAGACAAGCTGGTCTCAAGCTTAATCCGGAGAAATGTGTCTTTGGAGTAACCAAAGGGAAGATACTCGGCTGTCTGGTGTCAGCAAACGAGATCGAAGCCAACCCGGACAAGATAAATGCAATTCTCGACATGGAAGAGCCAAAATGCTTGAGAGATGTTCAGAAACTCTCTGGCAGAATTGCAGCGCTTAACAGATTCATCGCAAAAGCAGCTGAACGAAGCTTACCATTTTTTGCCACACTTAGAAACGCAGCAAAATTTGAATGGGGACAAGAGCAGTCAAAGGCATTTCACGACCTAAGGCAATATTTGATGCAGCTCACGAAGCTGACAATACCTGACCCGAAAGCACCTTTACTATTGTACATCGCAGCTTCGCAATCAGCTGTTAGTGCTGCACTCATTGCAGAGAAACTGGTGAATGGAACAAGGACATAACAACCCGTATACTATGTATCCGAAGCATTGGCTGGCTCGAAGCTATTCTACACAGAGATTGAGAAAATGATATACGCCGTGGTGATGGAATCTAGAAAGCTAAGACATTACTTTGAGGGGCACAATATCAAGGTGCTCACAGATCAACCAATAAAAGAACTCTTGAACAATAAAGAAGCTTCGGTAAGGATACGAAAATGGGCTGCAGAACTGTCAGAGTATGTTGTGGATTTCGAACGAAGAACAGCTATTAAATCACAAGTCTTGGCAGATTTCATAGCGGAATGGACATCGCCTTCGGGACAAAAACTGACAAGAGACGAAAGCTGGCTTATACATTGTGATGGCGCTTGGGGGGACAAAGGGGCTGGCATTGCAGCAGTGGTACAATCGCCTTCGGGCGTGAAAATGAGGTATGCAGCAAACCTAGGGTTTTGCAGAAACAGTGACAGAAGCACAAACAATGTTGCTGAATACGAAGCCGTACTATTGGGGCTGAGGAAAGCAAAGGCTTTGGGTGCTCAACGATTTATAGTGAAAACAGATTCCAAGGTGGTGGCAGACCACATCAAAAAAGAAAGTGTTGCGAAGCAACCCGAGCTCATCAAATACCTAAGTACCGTGAGGTCAATGGAAAAGAAATTTAGAGGCTTCACAATAGAATATATACCCAGAGCAAAAAATGAAGAAATAGATGCACTAGCTAAGGCAGCCGCAAAAGGGGATAAGCTTCCTCCAGATGTATTCTTTCAAACACTAACAACACCATCGATAAAGGAGATCGATGAACAGCCAAGGCTGATCACTGCAATAAGCTCAGAAGATTGGCGATCCCCAATAATGGCTTACCTTCGGGGATTCTATGAGCCCACTAATGAGGACGATCTAAAATCCATGCAACAAAGGGCAAGATGCTATCAGTTAATTGATGATGTCCTCTATAAAAAGGGAGTTGTAGCTCCTTGGCTTCGTTGCATCTCTCACAACGAAGGCAAAGAGTTGATCCAAGAGATACATAGTGGGCTTATGCGAAGCGCACTTTGGGGCAAGAGCCCTAGTTGGGAAGGCGATGAGGCAAGGATTTTATTGGCCTGCAATCATCATGGATGCAACAAACACAGTCAAGACATATGATCAATGTCAAAAATGTGCACCAACCAGAAAATCTCCTTCGGAGCAGTCACAGCTGATAACTCCAACATGGCCCTTACAAAGATGGGGAATTGACCTAGTAGGCCCATTACCAACAGCTCAAGGAAATTTAAAATATGCCATAGTAGCGGTCGAGTATTTCACCAAATGGATCAAAGCCAGACCATTAGCTAACATCACAACGAAAACAGTGATCAAGTTCTTTTGGCAGCAAATTGTGTGCAGATTTGGAGTGCCAAGGGAAATAACAGTGGATAATGGGAAGTAGTTTGATTGCGACGAATTCAGACAATACTGCATGTCGATTGGAACGAAGGCAAAATTTGCTTCGGTCTATCACCCGCAAACGAATGGAGCAGTCGAAAGAGCTAATGGCTTAATCTTTACAGCCATTCGGAAGTGCCTCGCAAATTGCGAGAGGAAAGGCAAGTTGGTAGAAGAGATGCCGAAGGTGATTTGGGCCCATAACACCACCACATCAAGGGCAACACAGTTCACTCCATTCAAACTGCTTTATGGTGAAGAAGCAGTATGCCCAGAAGAGATACTTCACAAAGGGCTTCGCACACAACATGAAGCTCCCAAATACAGTGAAGCCATTGACAAGGACCTCATCGAGGTCTACAGGCTGCAAGCAGCCAAAAATATTTCAAAGTACCAAGCTGAGACAAGGAAATGGCGTGATAAGAAAGTAGTGAGGAAAGACATCAAGGTAGGAGACTGGGTATTAAGGAAAAACCCAAGTATGCCCGTTGGAAAGCTGCAACACAAATGGGAGGGCCCCTTTCTGGTCGTCAAAAGCAACAGGCCTGGTTCATTTCGTTTAGGCGATGACGAAGGCAATGAGCTGCCACATTCATGGAATGCAGACAGCTTATGCAGATATTATCTATAAACAAAATGTACAATGGCTTCGTGTTCTATAAACGAAGTCATTCAGTAGAATAGCATTTTTACTCTTTCCAAAAGCCCGTACTCTTTTCCTCACAAGGGGACCCTGACCAAGGGGTGAGGTTTTTAACGAGGCGGTGCTTACTGTAACTCGTCAAATCATATATAAACGAGGTATTCCCCACAACAGCAGCATCGAAAGCGATTGGCTTCGACCAAGTCGCTGATATTCGACAACTCAAATAGAACTGAATTGACCCTACCGAAAGTAAGGCCAATTCAGATCTAACAAATGCTTACTCTAAACAGAGTAAAAGGGGCTTCGGTCCAGAAACGCTTACTCTAAACAGAGTAAAAGGGGCTTTGGTCCACAAACGCTTACTCCAAACAGCTTCGATTCTCATAATTTCAAACGAGCGCAACAAACAAACATATGAAACTCGTCTATTAAAGCACATATAACAAGGGCTTCGGCCACCAATCAGAAATTTTATATATCTTTTCAAACGCTCACAAGGAATGAATAACTTGGGCTTCAGACCACCAAAACCTGTACAAAACTACCACCCCTACACTTGAATAAATAAAACCTCGCTTCGGGGGGAGGAGGTGTTTCTTCCATAACGAAGCCAAATCGAGCTTACATTCATTCAAGTGTATCGAATTAACGCAATATCCAAGCAAATTACAGTGCTTTACAAAGAGATTCTCAGAACATCTCGAAAACATAGCCATCAAACTGTTGGCCAGATTTCCTAAATCTAGGAGCATTAAAGACACAAGCAAAATCTCCAAGGCCATTGCTAAAATCTACTGGTTCAAGTTTCACAGGGAGTGAAGTAACAGCTTCGGCATTCCTCTTCCTGGCAAGATCGATGCGCTTCGAGCGCTTAGCAATGAACGAAGTAAAAAGATCAAAAATTTCAAATTCGCTGTGACGATAGAACTCATGGCAGAACTCCCAAAAGTCACTAAGGCACGAATTTGGGTAACGCTGTCGAAATTCTTCCCATGCGAAGCCAGACACGCACAGAGGACCATCACGCATGGCCAAGGGTGCAAGTTCAAGAACACCTCCCTCATCAGGGATCTGAGTAGATACAAATTTACAAAGTTTAAAATCCCTCAACAAAAGTATCAAAGTCATCAGCTCTAATGAAGCTAAACCTTCGGGTCAGCTTCGGAGGCTCCGGCTTCAGCTCCACCTTGACCAGCTGCGGCACCAGCTCCCGAAGTAGACGCCCCAGCAGCGGCAGCTGCCTCAGCTTCAGCCTTCTGACGCATCTCTATCGCGAAAAGCTCCTTAGCCTGAGACAAAATAAGCTATCAGAAGAACATAACAGCAAGTGTCGATCAAAAAATAAATAAAAATAAGAAGCAAGGTAAACGAAGCCAACATTGGCAAGCCGATCATGAGCCGTGCGACGTGCACACTCTCGACCAGTGGCGGACCAGAATTTCTTCAAATAGACTCCACGAGTAGCAAGAACAGCTTTGCTAAACAAGCCTTTCTGGTCTGGGTTAAGGGCAGCAGGAAACTGATAATCCCTCCTCAAGAAGCTCTTAAAATGGGAACACCCCTGGTCCAAAAGCAGCTTGAAGGCATTGGTTATACATGTGCGAGCTGCATAGTTCCCAACCTTGGACAGAACGTCCGGAAGGAACTTGAACTCATCGTCGAGCCAATCAAAAAGCCTTTCGAAGCTGTAATCCTGATTCGGAAAGGGAAGAGGCTCCCCACCATATTGTTTGAGGGCTGCTTCCTATTCCCGGTACACCCTAGAGCCACGACAATAGAACTCTTCTTCCATCTTTTCTTTCTTAGTACGAAGCTTCTTGAGAGCAGCCCTGTGCCTGTTAGCTTCATCGCTCAGAGAATTCTTCATGTCGACAGCAACAAGGAGATCCTTCTTGTACTTTTCAGCATCAGCAGAGAACTTTGCCTTTGCACCCTCCAAGCTCTTTATCTCATTTTTAGCTCATGGACTAAAGCTGCATCATCGCAAACTTTGGTACGAAGCCCTTCAATAGTATCAACATTGCGAGTATGCTCGGCTTCGAGACTAGCCACTTTATCCTTAAGGGCAGATATCTCCGAATCAACGCCTTCACGTTGCACATGAAGCTGTTCCTTTTCAGCTTCAAGAGCTTTCTTAAGTTTAGCAGTATTGGCTTGCTCAGAAGCCCATCTTTCGCGCTCCTTCCACAAAAAATCCAACTCGGCTCTCTCACCCTCAACATCGCTGAGACGAGTCGGATGGCGCGCACACACCTCTTGAAGCGAAATCATTGACTGAAAACAAAGGCAACAACTTAAGCGAAGCTAGAAAAAAAACATAAACACAAGGTCGAAGGAAACATCAATTACCATCATATTGCCAGTAATGCAGGACCCAACAACGAGATCAAGATCAAAATTCTTCACACGATTTTCAAACTCTACAACAAACATTAAAATTAGTGACGAAGCCAAAAATATAATGGAAAAGAAGAGACGAAAGCTAACAATACCATCTGGAGAAAAATCAGGGACATCGTTCATAGAACGAAGCCCATCTCGATGGAGGCGATTGACAAAAGAATCAGCGCCAACATTAGCGGTGCCTGAAACGCATCAAACCATCATTGAACGCATTCTAGCTAAAAGTCTAAACTAAGAAAACAGATACAAAGGTAAAACAAGTAATTACCTTCTGCGTGAACAGGCCCGGAGGAAACTCTGGCCGGACTGGCATAAGGTTCAGTTTCCACTCCATGAGCAGAAACAAGGGGTGAAGAGGCAGCCGCATGCACATCGCCTGAACCCTCGCCAGCTTCGGCAGAAGGGTTAACACGCTCAACATCTTCAACATCGGCAGCAGGATTAAGATGATCAACATCCTCCCGAACAGTCTCCAAAGGAGACTTAGCTGCCGCCTTAGCAAGAACATCAAGAGAAGAAGACAGGACTTGGGACGATGAAATTTCAAAGTCGGCAGAAGCCAAGTCCTTAGTCTCGTCCTCCCTCAAAAGGCGGCTATATCTAACATCGTCTTCTTCCTCATCAACACACCCCGGGATGCGTACCCGAAGGTAAGGACCAGTAGGTAATTTCACTGGAAAACAAACACAAGTTAGCAAAAACAACCTAGAGTGAGAAAACACAACACAAACCAACCTCCAAAGTTAAGGTCCATAGCTGCCGAAGCCACAGCAAGACCAGAAGAGGACATCGCCACGGTAGCAGAAGCCGGAGCGACAGGGGCAACAGGCGCAGTGGAAGAATGCACTGCCAAAGTTGCAGAAGCAGGGGCAGCAGAGGGCGCAGCCGAAGCCAAAGGGGCTACAGAAGAAGCCGCCGGGGGCGGAGGCGCACTTGAAAGGGGCACTACAGGCAAGGCCCCGCTCAACCGCTGCCGCTTCGAAGCCTCAAGTGCAGGGGTCGCCGACCTCTTCTTGACCGGAATAGCCTTAGTGCCACGACCTCTTGCTTGACCCCCACGAGCAGAAGGAGCCGCCACTCGGCTGCCCCCACCTTCATCATCACCATCGTCCGATCCAACACCCGCGGCACGACCGCCGCCACGACTTTTTCTTCCATGGCCACGGGTTGTCTTCGGAGGCGGCTGCACGCTAGGATGGTCCACAGCCGTCATTTTCCTGCCGGGTTTCGGGGGAGCGGCACATTGAGGATAACTAACCTTCATCTCCTCAAAAACCCGGTTGAAACGGACACCACCCACCAAGGAAACACAACTGTCGTGTTCCTTTGATATATACTTTCCAAGAATTATCTCAGCCATCAACTCGATGGACTGAACAAATGCATAATCCGACAAATGAGGGGGCTTCGTAGCCCCGAAACGAGGAAAGCACACTTGAGGAATCCCCCGGTATGGCTTCACGTCAACTACAGATGGCTTCCAACTAGCCGAAAGGAAATTAACTCCCATGGCAAGACCTTCCTCGATAAGATCACGACTCCCGCTGATCCGACTTGCCTTGAAAAAAGCTGACTCGCAGCGACTATAATTGGGAGCCTTCGGATCAAACGGGGGACATGAAACAAAATTGCTTGGAAGGACTTGGCCATGCAAAGGAAAGCTTATCTGCCTCGTGCCATCCTCCAAAATATTTTCCAACGAAGGCACTTTCACGTACAGCCAGTACTTACGCCAGTTTCGGTCCCAAGCATTCTTCTGACTGAAGGTAAGCTCTACCTTCTCCAAGTCGGTAAGACGACGGCGAGCACAGAAGCTGGCACTGCCATAATCAGGCTCATACTCAACACCGTCAATTTCTACGGCCTTAGTTTCACGATGGCCCTCAAAATAACGGACGAAGCCATCAACATAGACATCAGATCCATTTGTTTTTACCACCCAGAAAAACCGAAGCAGATGGGTAATGCCGTTGGGGGTAAGATGGCAAAGTTGAATACCGAATCTCCCAAGCATCTCTGCAATGACATTGTGAATCGGCATCCAAAGCCCAGCAGTGAAAAAATCCCGGAAAACAACTGCTTCGTCAGCACGAGGGGCAGGAGTGACTTCGATGCCAGGAGCTCGGCCGTGACCGGCAGGGAAATAGCCTTTCTCCTCGTAAAACTTGATCAAAGCATCAGTCACAAAAGACTTCCCAAAAATAGTGGTCCGAGGCTTCTTCTTCGCATCAACTAGGTCCGATACATCCACCTCAACATCCTCAATGGCTTCATCTGCCAAGGATTCGGCATCGCCATCATCTTCCCCGCCATCAGTATTCTCACTATCACCCGCGAGGGCCTCGCCTCGAGGATCTGCTTCCATATTATCATCACCTCCCTCAAGGTGTGTAGCAAAAGCAGCGGCTTCGTCCTCTGTCATGTTGACTGGACTGTGAGAAACTTCTGCTTCTGAATCAGAAGCACTGATCAAACGAGCAGTCTGCTTTGTGCGAGCCGCTAACCAAAGTAAAAAAAATAAGCAATGAAGCGGAAAAATGAAAACTAAAACGAAGAAACGAAGCAGTTTACTTACATGTGAACGAAATAGAGCAAACCCGGGAAAACAAAGGCTCATGAAGCAGTAGAAAGCGTCAGCAGCAAGCTGTTGCAGGAAACTCAAAAGCGAAGCAATTAAAGTTACCCCCCCTTCGGTCCTATTTATAGGCGGGTGAAAAATCCGACCGTTAACCGTCTCGGTAAATGAACCGTCGCAGAAAATCAAAACGCGACGAAGGCAAACACAAGCAACGGTAAAAAATTAGACCGTTGCCCTTATAACCAAACCATATCATTAGTTCAAACGAAGCAAATATCTAAGCAACAAAAAAAAGCGTCAAAGCCAGGACAAAGAATCAAAACAAAATACCCACTCGGGCTTTACTCCAACGGGAGGAGGCGTTTCTTGGGCAGGCAGGCAATCCAAGTTTCGTGGAGCTCAGCCTGTTGAAGAAAGCCCTCGTCCGCTAGGGGCTATTGTTGGGGGATTGGCCTGCCAAGAAACACCTTTCTAATAAATTTTTAGCAACATGTTGGACACATTGGCTTCGTTTATAAAGAGGGAGACTATTTTTGGCTTCGTCCATGAATGACACCGCAAGAACGGCTTCGTGTACGAGAATGTGTGTAACATTAAATACAAACGTAAAACGGCTTCTGCGGTTATTTTGATAAAACAAAGATATTGTTGAGTGCTAAAAGTGATGACCAAGACTTTGATCAGCTTCTTCTGTGATTTTAGTGCAGGATTGATGTGGAGCTAACAGCTTCGGATAACGGAGGATCAAGGATGTCTCGGTGGCTGAGTCGGAAGCAAGCGACGAAGCAGGCTGCTCCCTCCAGTGCACCAACGAAGCCAAGATAGACCGAGTCCAAGCCGAGTCAAATACGGTGTAGCTAGTCAATGCGTTCAGATTGATAGTTGCGAATGTACAGTTATGTCCCTGAAGCATTTAAGTTGTATAGTCTAGATGATGATGCCTGGTTTCTGGGGGCATATGAGGAATGTAAAAGTGCCCTCTGGCCTCCCTATAAAAGGAGACCCCGGGCCAACGTGTAAAGGGCTGATTCCCGAGAACACTGTTGATAAGTAATATATTATTGCTTGTCTTTGTTGCTCAGTTTCATCCGTTGCTTGGGTTCATTAGCTTCGGCCATTAACCCAACACTCCCCTTGCAGCTATAAAAGGGGACCGAGGGAAGATCGATGGGGAGATAGACAAAACACTCGTGCACACTCACGTAACGCGCTACCACGCTTTACACAGGGACTTGGAACCGTTCTCCCTCTCCCGACTGGTTTGTAAACCCTACTATAGACTTGGACTCGAGAACACCGGCTCACACTGGACGTAGGGTATTACTCTCCGGAGGCCCTGACACGCGATCGTAGAAATATTACTTGCCGGCGGTAGAGAACCCCGACAGTTGGCGCGCCAAGTAGGGGACTTCACGTGTCGCTTCACTTCACCAGGGACCGGATGGCCCACGGCGGCGCCCCATTGGCGCCGGGCGCTCGCCTGCGTTTCGGCACCCTCGACTTTGTCTTCAGCAAGTTGAAGGAGCCTCTCATCGGGGCCACCTTCGTGCGCCCCGAGCCCACCTTCGATGACGGCCCCGCCGCGATCCACGACAAGAGGTCCGAGCCTCCACGTGTCGCAATGGGAGCCACCGCCTACGTCCTCGACATGCTAGGTGAGGATCTGGCGGCCGCTCTGGGACGGAGCCCGACCCAGGAGCATTTCCGCAACGTGTCCTACATGATCACAAACCTCGCCCTCCAAGCTGGAGGGGAAGAGCAGCTCCTCTAGGACGAGTTCCTCGACTACTACGGCGCCATGTACCCGGAGGGACAGTCAGGCCTGCAGCACGACCCGGTGGCTGCCCCGCCACCGACGGAGCTCAACCCCTGCACCACGCCTGCCGATAAAGGCGCGACGGACAAGCGGAACTCGGACCCGCAGTCGAGACGGGCTCCACCGGCGTCCTACAACCCCTCCCGAGAGTGCTTCATGTGCCACACCCCGGACGGAGAGGTACGGACTGCTAGCAGCTCGACGAAGGACAACCCCTGCCAAACACCGCCCCGGAACGACCCCACAGGTGATGCTCGGTGGACCAGGCTGCAGGAGCTCGACGAGGCACAGCGTCAACTCGAGGATGGGCGCAGGCAACTCCACCGCGAGCTCGGGAGAAACACGGACGGAGGAGCCGCCCGCGCACGTGCACGGGACGTGCACCAGCACATAATCAACGACAACAACGACGCCAACAACGCACCAATCTTCAAACGAGTGTCCCAGAACCTCGCTGGCGGCCGCTGTCCTGCTTCGCGAACATCCTGAACCAGCGACCCCCGAAGATCGAAGGTTCCATCAACAGCTCCGCACGCTCCTGGAAACCGCAGCGGTTCAGCAAGCGGAGAGCTCCACGTCACGCCAACGGGTTCCCAGGGAGCACGACAGGGAGCAGTCTGTACATCATCACGGGGTCGCGGCGGACAGAGACGCCCGGCGACGAGACGAACACCGAGAGCACCGCCCACACCGAGCTTACAACAGGCGGCGCGGAGGCCGCTACGACAGTGGCGAAGACCGGAGCAGGAGTGTGTCTCCTGATCCCAGGGGCCGCGCGCTTTTGGACCCCACGTCCTCGGCGCTCGTGTCCCTCCATGCTTCCGAGCTCCAACAACGGTGCCCAAGTATGACGGGGACACAAATCCCAGCGTCTGGCTGGAGGACTACCGACTAGCGTGCCACGCGGGCGGAGCACAAGACGATTATTTCATCATCAAGAGTCTCCCCCTCTACCTCGCCGAATCGGCGCGAACGTGGTTAGAACACCTCCCCGACGGCAAGATCGACAGCTGGGCGCAGCTGCGCGATGCATTCATCGGCAACTTCCAGGGTACCTACACACGTCCTGGGAACCCGTGGGATCTGCGCAACTGCCTCCGAAGGAGAGACGAAAGCCTGCGCGACTACATCAAGCGCTTCTCCAAGCGGTGCACCGAGCTGCCCAATACCGTCGACACTGACGTCGTCTCGGTGTTTCGATTTGGAACCACCTGTGCGACCCTCATTCACGAACTAGGGCGCAAGAAGCCGCGGACCATCCGAGAGCTCCTCGACATCGCCACTGACTACACCGATGGGGAAGACGCAGTCGCCGCAACCCTCGATCGATCCCAAAGCAAGGGCAAGCAGTTGGAGGGAGCCGGTGAAGGTACCTCCGCTCAGGCTGACAAGAAAAGGAAAAAGGACAAACGGCGGCGCGACGGCAACATGGTGGCGGCAGCCGAACAAAAACTACCAAGCCCAAAGGGAACCCGCCAAAGGACCACTTCGAGAAGCTCCTCGAGGCTCCATGCACCAATCACGAGGGCCCCGTCAAACATGCCTTGAAAGACTGCAAGCTCATGAAGAACTTCCTCGCCGGAATTCTGAAGAAGAAAGCTCACGAGGTGGCCAAAGATGGGGCCGGGGGCCCGAACGACGACGACAACGGATACCCCAAGGAAGACGGCGCTGTCTTGATGATCATTGGCGGGTCCGCGGCCTGCCCTTCGAGGCGCAACGAAAAGCTGATCCAACGGGAGGTCTGCAACACGGAGCCCGCGGTGCCCTCCTACCTAAGGTGGTCGGAGGCCTCGATCACTTTCGACCGCTCCGATCACCCCGACCACGTCCCGCAACCGGGGAGGTACCCGCTCGTCGTCGCCCCTCTTTTCGGAATGAAGCGCATCCACAAGGTGCTGATGGACGGAGGGAGCGGCCTCAACATCCTCTATGCCAAAACTCTTGACGAGATGGGGATCCTGCGATCCCGACTGCGGCCGTCCACGACGCCCTTCCATGGAGTCGTCCCTGGTGCGGACGCGATGCCCATTGGGCAGATCGACCTGCCCGTCACTTTCGGGACTCCGCGCAACTTCCGGAGGGAGATCCTCACTTTCGAAGTAGTGGGGTTCCCAGGGACGTACCACGCCATCCTCGGGAGGCCGGCATACGCAAAGTTCATGGCCTTCCCAAACTACACGTATCTCAAGCTGAAGATCCCCGGGCCCAAGGGCGTCATCACGGTGGGGACTTCCTTTGAGCACGCGTACGCATGCGACACCGAGTGTTTCCAGTTCACGGAGGCACTCATCCGGTCCTAGAAGCTCGCCGCTGAGCCTTCTCCCAGGGACCTCGATATCCCCGAGACGTCCAAGCGAGCCGCTTGCTCCTTTGAGCCGGCTAAGGACGCCAAGGAGGTTGCCGTGGCCGACGACGACCGCACCCTCCGTATCGGGACGGCACTCGATCCAAAATAGGAAAGCGCGCTCGTCGACTTCCTCCGAGCAAACCTCGACGTGTATGCATGGAAGCCCTCGGACATGCCAGGGATTCCAAGGGTGGTCGCCGAGCACAAACTGAACATCAAGCCTGGCTCACGACCGGTCAAACAGAGGCTCCGACGCTATGACAAGGACAAGTGCAAGGCCATCGGCGAGGAGATCAAATAGCTCCTTAGCGCAGGCTTTATTAGGGAAGTATACCACCCTGAGTGGTTAGCAAACTGTTGACGCGGAAAATCGGCTGTCGTATCCCCCGCGTGCAGCACAAGAAGACCAGGGAGATCTGCTTGGCTCCAGTGCCAGCCTGCACTTGTTCAAGTTCGCGGCGTGCCAGTCAATTTGACATGAAATTGACAAGGGGATAAAACAGTTAAATTACTCTTTGATTGTGTCGGCTCTATTCCATACGGCATAGACACGTTGGATTTCAGCCAAGACCCAATCAGACTTGTGTCGGCCGATGCCAATCGGACCTCAGAATCGGACTTCATAGACAACCTCAATCGGACCAATATGATCGGACCTCAATCAGTCATCTAATCGGACCTCAGAGTCGGACCAATCAGGATCGGACCTTGTAACAGATCAGCCTTTAAATAATAAAATAAAGCATAAAATATGATTGATGTGTAAATAATGGATCAGCTGTGCCTTTGAACAAGATATTAAATAATCAAAGTGTAAGCCGATACATCGTCCATCTTGCCTAATTGCCATTTTGATTTATCTTATCGGACCATCTAACCAACTAATCGGACCAGAACCTTTTCAGAGAAATCTAGCTCCGATGTAGGGAATCTAGATTTCTCTAGCTATGATCAGATCGGATAGCTAAACAATCAAACTCAACTCATCAACTTGTCAACTAAACAAGATGCTCGCACTGGTGTTAATCGAATTAAGCAAATAAAACATTAACAGGATCATTCTGATTCTAAGGTATGCTATCGAATAATCAAACAAGACCTAGCTCCGACGTAGGGAATCTAAATCATGCATAACACTCAAATAGCAATCAGGTATAACCAAAGCTTCCTTTGACTAATCAAGATGAATCTAGCTCCGACGCAGGGAATCTAAACCAAGCATGACAATCAAAGATCAATCTTATCATATTATGAACATCTAGCTCCGACGTAGAGAATCTAAACAAACACAATACTCAAAGAACAACCAGATTAAACCACAAAGCACGGATCGGACCTAGAACGATACTGTAAGATAAATATTGCTTAAATCGGACCAAGACCAATGCTCAAAGTCGTTGAAGAAGTAGATTAATTCACATGGCGCAGATCTAAACCAATCTAGCGACTTCAAACAACCGCAAAGACTGCCTTTAAATAACCAAGATTACTCTAGCTCCGACGTAGGGAATCTAGACTAATCTTGATGATCTAGCTCCGACGTAGGGAATCTAGACATAAAGTGCAGTCCGATAAACGATAATCTGTTGAATAATCAATATTGATCTAGCTCCGACGTAGGGAATCTATATCAATCTTGATTATCCAGAGATAAATCGGTTGAACAGTATAAACGAGAAAGGGTGATGCGCCTCAATTCAAAGCCTATACTAGTTCGAATAAATTGACTAACTTACTGGTAAGCCGGAGATCAGAACTGATGCAGCCCGTCCACCAATGAGCTTCGTCGGTAACTACTACTAGGTTTTTTGGCGTGAAGCCGGGTTGTATTGATTGTGAGAATAGTTTTTACAATGGACGAGGGTTCATATTTATACCCTGGTCATGGAGAGTCCTGATCGGACCAGACTAACTTGCGGACAAAGTAAACTAAATCTAATGTAGAATGGGACTCTCAATATGCCTTCAAAAAGGAAATAGTCCCTGCATCTGATACGCTTCCTTCTCAGCCGACGCGCCTTTCCTCTTGTACTCGTTATCGGGTCGGACTCCTGCTTCATCGGATCTCTTCTGCATATCGGCTTCCTTCACTGTCATCTTCGGCTTTGACCAGTCAATGGGTCCACCAGCCTTACCACGTCACCTCATGACTCAGCATATCTGGTGCGAAAATCTGGTGTCAACACATGCCCCCCAATTTTGGGATAAAATATGTTTTATTCCAAAATTCGTATCTGTCAAACCGATTTTCGTGCCGAAACTTTCCATCCCTGCACTGTGCGGCTCCTCGATCTTCGGGCCATGACCGTTTTCTCTCTTCATCAATAACCCGCAGAGCTTATCTTCTTCTTTCTCTCTCCCGAGCGATAGCATCTCTGACAACGAATAGCATATGGAACCCTGCATTTACCTCACGGGTATCCATGCGTCTATTGACCCAGGCGAAATGACTCTTCAATGCAGTTCCTCAAAAGACGCCCCTCTCCTTCAATTACATCAGCTCTGAATCAATGACATATCTTCACGAGAATACTGTTCTTTTATTTGGACAGTTTCCACGAGCATCCCCTAGATTCCATTTCTCCTTTAATGCTTCCATCGATCTCCGGCTATAAATACCTGCCCCAGGTCTTCTTCTTCCACCATCCCTTAGCCATGGCGCAGCTAATATTCATGATAGAACATAAACTCCTTCTGTTTGATATAGGATCCAACTCCTTCTTCCTCTTCTGCTAGAAGAATTCTCGTGAAGTAGCATAGGGTACTCCCCCCTTTTCTGATCCTGCAGTGAATCCAGGTGGAATCTCTGCTAGAAGAATTCTCGTGAGGTTTCTTCATGGTTCACCAAAGGGAAGGTTTTTCAGAGGGGTGTAATAGAGTGCCCTTTACAAGTTAGGGCAAAGCCACCGGTCCACCGGCGTGCTCTTCAAGGGACTGCACCCAGAGTGGATTTCTTTGACTCAAGGAAGAAGATATCTCCTCAAACTTGCGCTTCCTTTTGCCCTCCTCTTTCTAGTCTTGTTCTGGCAATGATGAACAAAGTACATCGGCGCCTACTAGATCCTTTTGTCTTCTGAAATCCTTTTGTATGAGAAACAGATGAATATATATGCAATCCCTTTTCCAGCAGCCTGCTCCGCCATCGAGCGGCTTGATGATGTAATATACTTTTCTCTATTTGTATATAGCCCTTAAGGCGGTGCATATCACATCGGCTCTTATTTTTTTGTTCTTGAGGCGATTTTTCCATCGGCTTCTAAGCCTGACGCATAGCATCGGCTTCATGAATTTACCCAAATGCTAGGGTAGTACTTCTTCAAATATTTCCCGTTTAATGCCTTAGGAAACACTTCTCCTTCAAGTGTTTGTAGAATATAAGCATTTCCAGGAACACATCGGACGACTTGATAGGGTCCCTCCCAGTTTGGTGACCATTTGCCGTACTTGGGATCCTTAGAACCAATTGGCAGAATAACTTTCCAGACAAAATCGCCCTCTTTGAACTCTTTCCCTTTAACTTTCTTATCATAATGCCTCGCCACTCTGAGTTTGTTAGCCTCAATATTTTCGAGAGCGCGCAGCCGACGAACAGCCAAGTCATCGGACTCACTATTCATGAGCTCCATATATTCGCCGGCCTTCAATTTATCTTGAAGCTCGATACGCCTTGATCCAGTACGAATTTCCCATGGAAGAACGGCTTCATGTCCATAAACTAGTTCATATGGAGAAACCTTTAATCGATCCATGACAAGCCATTCGATAGGCCCATAGAGCTTCAGGAAGCACAATATGCCATTTTCTTGGATACTCCTCAATCTTTCTATCAATCAACTTGATCAAACTTTTATTGGAGGCTTCAGCTTGACCATTGGCTTGTGCATAATATGGCGATGAATTAAGAAGCTTGATACCCATATCAGCAGCAAAATTTTTGAATTCGTCCGATGTAAACATCGTACCTTGATCTGTTGTGATTGTCTGTGGAATTCCAAATTGGTAGACAATGTGCTCTCTAACGAATTCAATAACATTATGTGATTTTACCTCCTTCAAAGGAACAGCTTCAACCCATTTGGTGAAATAATCTGTTGCCACTAATATGAATTTGTGCCCCTTGCTTGAATGTGGAAAAATTTGGCCGATCAGGTCAATTCCCCATCCTCTAAACGGCCATGGCTTGATAACAGGGTTCATGGCCGATGCTGGAGCCCTTTGAATATTTCCATATCTTTGACACTCTTGCCATCCTTTATAATATTCAAAGCAGTCTTCTAGAATCGTCGGCCAATAATACCCATTTTTTCTGATCATCCATTTCATCTTGAACGCCGATTGATGAGCCCCGCAAACACCTTCATGAATTTCTCCCATTAAAACCTTGGCTTCTTCAGGTCCGATACATCTCAACAGGACTCCATCAATCGAGCGAAAATAAAGCACTTCTTCAACCAAGACATGCCTGATCGATTTGTAGCGTATCTTCCTAGAAGTCTTGACAGAAGAATCCCTCAAATATTCAATGATTTCTTTCCTCCAATCTCCTTCTGGTATCTCCTGCACCATCACATCGGACATAGGCCGATAGCCAGACGCTTTTTGCGCCAGCCGATTTGCTTCTTCGTTATGATGTCTTGGAACATGCTTAAGAGTTACCAAGGCGAATTGACCAATCAAATCTCGGCACTTCTCAAAGTAAGATAACAAAGCATCCATCTTGCAATCATATTTGCCGAGTAACTGATTGATAATCAGCAAAGAATCTCCAAATACCTCAACAAACTGAGCGCCGATTTCTTTAAGAATCTAGAGACCCTTCATCAATGCTTCATATTCCGCCTGATTATTTGTGCATTTTTCAATTAGAAAAGCAAATTCAAACCTTGCCCCCCGAGGCGAAATAATAATCAGGCCGATTCCGCAACCATCATTGCAAGAAGAACCATCAAAGAATATAGTCCAAGGAACCGCATCAACCACGTCGGCCTTTTTCATCGGACCAAATACATCAAGCTCCATAATGCATTGCTCAACAGCATCAATGTTAGGTCCACAATGATCAGCAACTAAATCAGCCATTATCTGTCCTTTTACCGCTTTGGCCGATTCATATCTAAGATTAAACTCCGTCAGAGCAAAAACCCACTTGCCAATTCTCCCTTTCATGATTGGCATCGATAACATATATTTGATCACATCCTCCCTACAGATCACAGTACACTCGGCCGATAGCAAATAATGCCTTAATTTTGTACATGAAAAATACAAACAAAGGCAAAGCTTCTCCACATATGAGTACCGAGTCTCAGGATCTAGTAATCTTCGGCTTAAATAGAATATAACTCGTTCCTTCCCATCAACTTCTTGAATCAAAACAGAGCCGATTGCATGATTAAAAGCCGATAAATAAAGCTTGTACGGCTTACCCTTTTGTGGTGGAATAAGAACTGGCGGATATGCTAAATATTGCTTGATTTCATCCAATGCCTTTTGATGTTTAGGCTCCCACACCAACTCTTCTTCATCTTTCAGCTTTAACAGAGGAGTAAACGCCTCCAATCGGACCGATAGATTTGATATAAACCTCCTCAGGAAATTGATCTTTCCAATCAAACTCTGCAATTCCTTCTTGTTTACTGGAGGTTCAATATCATCAATCGCTTTGCGGTTCCGATCATTTACCTCGATTCCCCTCTCATGTACCAGGAAACCGAGAAATTGGCCGGCCGATACGCCAAAAGCACACTTGAGCGGATTCATCTTCAATCCATGTTGCCTTGTGCACTCCAGCGTTTCCTTTAAATCGGCCAAATGATCTTGATAACCTTTTGATTTGATCACCACATCATCAATGTAGATTTCAACTATCCTGCCGATCAGCTTATGAAAAATATAATTCATAGCACGTTGATAAGTAGCACCGGCATTTTTCAAACCAAAAGTCATAACAACCCACTCATATAAACCGAGAGCACCTGGGCATTGGAATGCAGTCTTGGGAATATCTTCTTCCGCCATGAAAATTTGATTATAACCAGCATTACCATCCAGGAAACTCATCACTTTATGGCCTGATGCTGCATCAACAAGCATATCGGCCACCGGCATCGGATACTCATCCTTCGGGGTCGCCTTGTTCAAGTTCCTGTAATCAATGCAAACACGTAGCTTTCCATTTTTCTTATAAACAGGAACTATATTTGATACCCACTCAGCGTATCGACATGGCCTGATAAACTTAGCTTCAAATAGCTTCGTTATTTCGGTCTTAATTGGTTCATACATCTCAGTATTGAACCTCCTTGCATACTGCTTGTGTGGTCGATATCCTGGTTTGATGGGTAGCCGATGTTCAACAATATTACGGCTTAAACCTGGCATTTCATAATATTCCCAAGCAAAACAATCAGAATACTCTTTCAAAAGTTTTATTAACTCCTGCTTATACTCGGGATCCAACTTAGCACTGATATACGTCGGCCTTGGCCTATCACCAGATCCTATGTCTATCTCTTCTAATTCATCTGCCGATGTAAATCCAAATCCTAACTTACCGAATTCACTTCGGTCTCCAAAATCTTCTATACAATCGGCCATTTTAAAATAAAGTCTTAGAGCCGACTGCTTGGATCGGCTGTAATCCTTGATCGGACACCTTGAGGAAGTCACCATCCCATGTTTTTCCTGATAGGCATTCAATCCCTTCAAACTCCCAAATCGTTGACTCAGCTGTTGCAATGCTAACCGAATCATCAGCTGGGACAATCTCCACATTGTTGCCTTGCCACTGAATCAAACACTGATGCATTGTGGATGGGATACAGCAGTTGGCATGAATCCAATCTCGCCTGAGGAGCATGCTGTAGGAACCTTGTCCATCAATCACAAAGAAAGTGGTCGGCAATGTCTTGCTGCCGATGGTCAACTCCACATGAATTGCCCCCCGAGGCTCTGAAACATTACCGCCGAAATCCTTGAGCGTCATATCTGTCTTGATCAAATCATCAATCCCCTTGCCCAATTTACGAAACGTAGAATAGGGCATGAGATTAACAGCAGCTCCTCCATCAACAAGCATCTTGGTCATCGGCTTCCCATCAACGTATCCCTTGATGTACAGAGGCTTCAGGTGCCGATATCCATTCGCATTTGGCTTCTCAAAGATCGCCTTTTCCGAATCAAGAACTAAGCATGCGGCGGCTTCTTCTAACTCATAATCGGCTTCATCATCATTCTGTTCATCAGGAGCAGCAAAATCAAAAGGCAACAATAAAACCATGTTTACCGGGGCCGATGCGCTTGCTTCATCATCATTGGCCATCTTAGCGCGCCAAACTTTCTCTTTGGCTAACTCTTGCTCCTGAATCTGCTCATGATAGCGCAACCTCTGAACACGTCTCTTTTTGGACCTAGAAATCCCTGATGGGCACCACTGTCCAGGCTTCATTTGAGGTTCTTTAATCCGATCCCGAACCGGAGCCTTTTCTTCCATTTTTCAGGGCCAAGAGCATCAACCTGGCCTTCGATATTTTTATGGCCATGAGCATCAACTCGGCCTTCATCTCCTTGATGATGATCATCAATCCTGACACCGATCCATTCATGAACTGATCGTCGACCTCTCTTGAAAGCTCTATATTCTTCATACTGGAAACTGCATTCAGGACAATCCGCTTTGGATGGTAATCTGAGCTTCTCGTTCCAGCAGAACACGAAGAAAGGACATCTCCAGTGACCATCATCTTGATCGTACTGCTCATAGGTCTGACGTCTGTCCATATGCCAATCGAACCTATCATCATATCGGCGTTGTCCATCGGAACCTATCATCATATCGGCGTTGGCCATCGGACCTATCATCAAATCGGCGTCGGCCATCGGACCTATCATTGTATTGGCGCCGATCATCAAACCCATCATCAAACCGCCTCGTCTGATATTCGCGCCTCTGACGCCGTCGTTCCTCATGCTCTTCCCATGCTCGAGCTGCTGCCTGCTGCCTTTTGTACTTGTTAATTAGCATCTGGGAAGTCACACGTGGCCGATATCCACCAAGAGCATTAGATTCACGCCCAAATGCCTGATGATTCCTCTGCAGCTCTTCAACAGTAACTTGAACTGCAGGATCAACGGCACCAGAACTCTTGGCGTGGTCCGATGTAAGCACCTTAAACTTTCCCTTCTCATCAGCATCAACCATATTAATGGAAAAGGAGAAATCAGCAAAGTTATTAGGGAAGGGATGACCATCGATCTTCATGGCTTTCTTGTTATCTTCGAATTTGATCTTGCCAGATTCTATAGCCAATTGGATCTCCCTCCTGAACACCTTGCATTCATTTGTCTCATGAGAAGTTGAATTGTGCCATTTGCAATATTTGCGCTTCTTCAACTCATCGGCCGATGGAATAGAATGATTTGCAGAAAGTTGGATAAGCTTTTCACTGAGCAGCAAATCAAAAATCTTATCGGCCTTTGTTATATCAAAACCAAACTTCTCAGGGTTCTATTTGCTCCATGGTAATGATACTGGCTTTTTGGACTTGGTCCATTCAGCTATGTTGATATCAGTCTCTTCTTCAGAATCAGAGAGATAGGACACTTGCTTTGAAAACTTTGTACGCTTCATCTCTTGATATCGGACCTCATGGGCTGACACCTTCTCCACTAATTGTCCCAACGTCTCAAACTCCTGAGCCGAAAACCTTTCCTTGATCGGCGTGAGTAAACCCTGGAATGCAAGTTCGGCCAACTGTATGTCAGATAGCCTCAGACTGTAGCATCGATTTCTGATTTCACGGAACCGTTGAATGTACTCTTTAACGGACTCATCATTCCTTTGCCTGACAGCAATTAAATCGGAAATCTTCATTTCATTGAGACCAGAAAAGAAGTATTTATGAAACTGCTTCTCCATATCGGACCATCCTGTGACTGATCCTGCTGGCAACGACGTAAACCAAGTAAACGCTGGCCCTGATAGTGACAGAGGGAAGAATCTAAGCCTGAGTCCCTCTTCTGAAGCAGCCTCACCACATTGAGCCAAGAATCGGCTCACATGTTCGATGGTGGTCATATCATCCTGTCCGGAGAATTTTGAAAAGTCCGGCACTCTATAACGTGGAGGAAGTGGCACTGCATCAAAGTAAGATGGGTATGGGTGCCGGTACAACCTCGCTTCATCTTTAGGCTTCAAGCCGAATTGATTCTGGATCACCTCGGCTATTTTCTGTGACCAATCGGACTCCTATCCTCCGAGTGGTACTCCACCAGTTTGATTCACATCCGTCATGTAATTGTTGTAATCACCGACCATACGCTGATGTGGAGAAATCTCTGCACGTAGCCTTGCAGCTGCAGGTTGCTTTTCTTCTTCGTTCAGAGTCCTAGTATATTTTTCACCATGCGGGCCGACAATCGTTCCATCGGCCATCAACAGAAAACCGTTGGCTAGCTGAATAGGTGGTCGAATTATTGGATTTTGTGGAGCAACGGTCATAGCATTATCTTCAGTTTCCTTGCCTTTTCCTGACCCTGATGCCCCCGCAGAATCTGCTATAAAGACTGGACCTTTCAAACAGATGGAATCATCCACCGCCTTCTTGATGAGATTATCTAAAGAATTCACCAAAGTGCCTGACTGGTTAATCAATGCATGATGAACAGCTTGGTGAATCATCTCTGTCATGTTGACCTGGTACTCCCGAGCATCAGTCGTTTTCTTGATCAATTCTGGATCTGGGAGAGCACCTTTGAGTATTGGTCCTGAACGATTACGTCCAAATTGGCCAAGGCAGAGTTTTTCAAATGCATCAATCTGGGCCTGAACTGCATCTAATTGAGCTTTAGACAGATCGGCCTTTGTGATTGGAATGCCCGTCTCAGGCGTCTTGTTCTTGTCATTCTTAGCCTTCTCAGCAGCTTCTTTTTTAGCAGCAATTTTTGCTGCAGTTTCTTTCTCAGCGGCAAGCTTTGCTGCGGTTTCTTTTTCAGCATCAGACGACGACATCTTGGAATTTGCTTCTCAGGTCCCACTGGGCGTGCCAAAAAATGTGTTGATGCGGAAAATCGGCGGTCGTATCCCCCGCGTGCAGCACAAGAAGACCAGGGAGATCTGCTTGGCTCCAGTGCCAGCCTGCACTTGTTCAGGTTCGCGGCGTGCCAGTCAATTTGACCTAAAATTGACAAGGGGATAAAACAGTTAAATTACTCTTTGATTGTGTCGGCTCTATTCCATACGGCATAGACACGTTGGATTTCAGCCAAGACCCAATCAGACTTGTGTCGGCCGATGCCAATCGGACCTCAGAATCGGACTTCATAGACAACCTCAATCTGACCAATATGATCGGACCTCAATCAGTCATCTAATCGGACCTCAGAGTCGGACCAATCAGGATCGGACCTTGTAACAGATCAGCCTTTAAATAATAAAATAAAGCATAAAATATGATTGATGTGTAAATAATGGATCAGCTGTGCCTTTGAACAAGATATTAAATAATCAAAGTGTAAGCCGATACATCGTCCATCTTGCCAAATTGCCATTTTGATTTATCTTATCGGACCATCTAACCAACTAATCGGACCAGAACCTTTTCAGAGAAATCTAGCTCCGATGTAGGGAATCTAGATTTCTCTAGCTATGATCAGATCGAATAGCTAAACAATCAAACTCAACTCATCAACCTGTCAACTAAACAAGATGCTCGCACTGGTGTTAATCGAATTAAGCAAATAAGCAGATAAAACATTAACAGGATCATTCTGATTCTAAGGTATGCTATCGAATAATCAAACAAGACCTAGCTCCGACGTAGGGAATCTAAATCATGCATAACACTCAAATAGCAATCAGGTATAACCAAAGCTTCCTTTGACTAATCAAGATGAATCTAGCTCCGACGTAGGNTCCGATCCCGAACTGGAGCCTTTTCTTCCATTTTTTCAGGGCCAAGAGCATCAACCTGGCCTTCGATATTTTTATGGCCATGAGCATCAACTCGGCCTTCATCTCCTTGATGATGATCATCAATCCTGACACCGATCCATTCATGAACTGATCGTCGACCTCTCTTGAAAGCTCTATATTCTTCATACTGGAAACTGCATTCAGGACAATCCGCTTTGGATGGTAATCTGAGCTTCTCGTTCCAGCAGAACACGAAGAAAGGACATCTCCAGTGACCATCATCTTGATCGTACTGCTCATAGGTCTGACGTCTGTCCATATGCCAATCGAACCTATCATCATATCGGCGTTGTCCATCGGACCTATCATCATATCGGCGTTGGCCATCGGACCTATCATCAAATCGGCGTCGGCCATCGGACCTATCATTGTATTGGCGCCGATCATCAAACCCATCATCAAACCGCCTCGTCTGATATTCGCGCCTCTGACGCCGTCGTTCCTCATGCTCTTCCCATGCTCGAGCTGCTGCCTGCTGCCTTTTGTACTTGTTAATCAGCATCTGGGAAGTCACACGTGGCCAATATCCACCAATAGCATCAGATTCATGCGCAAATGCCTGATGATTCCTCTGCAGCTCTTCAACAGTAACTTGAACTGCAGGATCAACGGCACCAGAACTCTTGGCGTGGTCCGATGTAAGCACCTTAAACTTTCCCTTCTCATCAGCATCAACCATATTAATGGAAAAGGAGAAATCAGCAAAGTTATTAGGGAAGGGATGACCATCGATCTTCATGGCTTTCTTGTTATCTTCGAATTTGATCTTGCCAGATTCTATAGCCAATTGGATCTCCCTCCTGAACACCTTGCATTCATTTGTCTCATGAGAAGTTGAATTGTGCCATTTGCAATATTTGCGCTTCTTCAACTCATCGGCCGATGGAATAGAATGATTTGCAGAAAGTTGGATAAGCTTTTCACTGAGCAGCAAATCAAAAATCTTATCGGCCTTTGTTATATCAAAACCAAACTTCTCAGGGTTCTGTTTGCTCCATGGTAATGATACTGGCTTTTTGGACTTGGTCCATTCAGCTATGTTGATATCAGCCTCTTCTTCAGAATCAGAGAGATAGGACACTTGCTTTGAAAACTTTGTACGCTTCATCTCTTGATATCGGACCTCATGGGCTGACACCTTCTCCACTAATTGTCCCAACGTCTCAAACTCCTGAGCCGAAAACCTTTCCTTGATCGGCGTGAGTAAACCCTGGAATGCAAGTTCGGCCAACTGTATGTCAGATAGCCTCAGACTGTAGCATCGATTTCTGATTTCACGGAACCGTTGAATGTACTCTTTAACGGACTCATCATTCCTTTGCCTGACAGCAATTAAATCGGAAATCTTCATTTCATTGAGACCAGAAAAGAAGTATTTATGAAACTGCTTCTCCATATCGGACCATCCTGTGACTGATCCTGCTGGCAACGACGTAAACCAAGTAAACGCTGGCCCTGATAGTGACAGAGGGAAGAATCTAAGCCTGAGTCCCTCTTCTGAAGCAGCCTCACCACATTGAGCCAAGAATCGGCTCACATGTTCGATGGTGGTCATATCATCCTGTCCGGAGAATTTTGAAAAGTCCGGCACTCTATAACGTGGAGGAAGTGGCACTGCATCAAAGTAAGATGGGTATGGGTGCCGGTACAACCTCGCTTCATCTTTAGGCTTCAAGCCGAATTGATTCTGGATCACCTCGGCTATTTTCTGTGACCAATCGGACTCCTATCCTCCGAGTGGTACTCCACCAGTTTGATTCACATCCGTCATGTAATTGTTGTAATCACGACCATACGCTGATGTGGAGAAATCTCTGCACGTAGCCTTGCAGCTGTAGGTTGCTTTTCTTCTTCGTTCAGAGTCCTAGTATATTTTTCACCATGCGGGCCGACAATCGTTCCATCGGCCATCAACAGAAAACCGTTGGCTAGCTGAATAGGTGGTCGAATTATTGGATTTTGTGGAGCAACGGTCATAGCATTATCTTCAGTTTCCTTGCCTTTTCCTGACCCTGATGCCCCCGCAGAATCTGCTATAAAGACTGGACCTTTCAAACAGATGGAATCATCCACCGCCTTCTTGATGAGATTATCTAAAGAATTCACCAAAGTGCCTGACTGGTTAATCAATGCATGATGAACAGCTTGGTGAATCATCTCTGTCATGTTGACCTGGTACTCCTGAGCATCAGTCGTTTTCTTGATCAATTCTGGATCTGGGAGAGCACCTTTGAGTATTGGTCCTGAACGATTACGTCCAAATTGGCCAAGGCAGAGTTTTTCAAATGCATCAATCTGGGCCTGAACTGCATCTAATTGAGCTTTAGACAGATCGGCCTTTGTGATTGGAATGCCCGTCTCAGGCGTCTTGTTCTTGTCATTCTTAGCCTTCTCAGCAGCTTCTTTTTCAGCAGCAATTTTTGCTGCAGTTTCTTTCTCAGCGGCAAGCTTTGCTACGGTTTCTTTTTCAGCATCAGACGACGACATCTTGGAATTTGCTTCTCAGGTCCCACCAGTTGTGCCAAAAAATGTGTTGACGCGGAAAATCGGCGGTCGTATCCCCCGCGTGCAGCACAAGAAGACCAGGGAGATCTGCTTGGCTCCAGTGCCAGCCTGCACTTGTTCAGGTTCGCGGCGTGCCAGTCAATTTGACCTGAAATTGACAAGGGGATAAAACAGTTAAATTACTCTTTGATTGTGTCGGCTCTATTCCATACGGCATAGACACGTTGGATTTCAGCCAAGACCCAATCAGACTTGTGTCGGCCGATGCCAATCGGACCTCAGAATCGGACTTCATAGACAACCTCAATCGGACCAATATGATCGGACCTCAATCAGTCATCTAATCGGACCTCAGAGTCGGACCAATCAGGATCGGACCTTGTAACAGATCAGCCTTTAAATAATAAAATAAAGCATAAAATATGATTGATGTGTAAATAATGGATCAGCTGTGCCTTTGAACAAGATATTAAATAATCAAAGTGTAAGCCGATACATCGTCCATCTTGCCAAATTGCCATTTTGATTTATCTTATCGGACCATCTAACCAACTAATCGGACCAGAACCTTTTCAGAGAAATCTAGCTCCGATGTAGGGAATCTAGATTTCTCTAGCTATGATCAGATCGAATAGCTAAACAATCAAACTCAACTCATCAACCTGTCAACTAAACAAGATGCTCGCACTGGTGTTAATCGAATTAAGCAAATAAGCAGATAAAACATTAACAGGATCATTCTGATTCTAAGGTATGCTATCGAATAATCAAACAAGACCTAGCTCTGACGTAGGGAATCTAAATCATGCATAACACTCAAATAGCAATCAGGTATAACCAAAGCTTCCTTTGACTAATCAAGATGAATCTAGCTCCGACGCAGGGAATCTAAACCAAGCATGACAATCAAAGATCAATCTTATCATATTATGAACATCTAGCTCCGACGTAGGGAATCTAAACAAACACAATACTCAAAGAACAACCAGATTAAACCACAAAGCACGGATCGGACCTAGAACGATACTGTAAGATAAATATTGCTTAAATCGGACCAAGACCAATGCTCAAAGTCGTTGAAGAAGTAGATTAATTCACATGGCGCAGATCTAAACCAATCTAGCGACTTCAAACAACCGCAAAGACTGCCTTTAAATAACCAAGATTACTCTAGCTCCGACGTAGGGAATCTAGACTAATCTTGATGATCTAGCTCCGACGTAGGGAATCTAGACATAAAGTGCAGTCCGATAAACGATAATCTGTTGAATAATCAATATTGATCTAGCTCCGACGTAGGGAATCTATATCAATCTTGATTATCTAGAGATAAATCGGTTGAACAGTATAAACGAGAAAGGGCGATGCGCCTCAATTCAAAGCCTATACTAGTTCGATAAATTGACTAACTTACTGGTAAGCCGGAGATCAGAACTGATGCAGCCCGTCCACCAATGAGCTTCGTCGGTAACTACAACTAGGGTTTTTTGGCGTGAAGCCGGGTTGTATTGATTGTGAGAATAGTTTTTACAATGGACGAGGGTTCATATTTATACCCTGGTCATGGAGAGTCCTGATCGGACCAGACTAACTTGCGGACAAAGTAAACTAAATCTAATATAGAATGGGACTCTCAATATGCCTTTAAAAAGGAAATAGTCCCTGCATCTGATACGCTTCCTTCTCAGCCGACGCGCCTTTCCTCTTGTACTCATTATCGGGTCGGACTCCTGCTTCATCGGATCTCTTCTGCATATCGGCTTCCTTCTCTGTCATCTTCGGCTTTGACCAGTCAATGGTCCACCAGCCTTACCACGTCACCTCATGACTCAGCATATCTGGTGCGAAAATCTGGTGTCAACACAAACCCTGTCCTTGTAAAAAAGAAGAATGGGAAATGGAGGATGTGTGTTGACTATACCGGCCTTAATAAGGCGTGTCCGAAAGACTCCTTCCCTCTTCCTCGCATCGATCAGGTGGTCGACTCCACCGCTGGGTGCGAAACCCTTTGCTTTCTCGACGCTTACTCCGGCTACCATCAGATCGCTATGAGTTTAGCCGATCAACTCGCGACGTCTTTCATCACACCTTTCGGCACTTTCTGCTACTCGTCTATGCCGTTCGGGCTAAAGAAGACTGGCGCCATGTTCCAGAGATGCATGCGTCGCGTCTTCAGCGATCTCATCGGCCAACTGGTTGAAGCGTATGTTGACGACATCGTGGTGAAATCCAAGCACGTTGGCGACTTAGTCCCAGACCTTGCGGTGGTCTTCGAGAAGCTCAGGCGAAACAAGGTAAAGCTTAACCCCGAAAAGTGCATTTTTGGGGTTCCGAGAGGCATGCTCCTCGGCTTTATCGTGTCGGAACGCGGTATCGAGGCCAATCCTAAGAAGATCTACGCCATCACTAACATGGGGCCCATTCAGAATGTGAAAGGGGTCCAGCGCGTCACAGGGTGCTTGGCCGCGCTCAGCCGTTTCATCGCCCGACTCGGGGAACGGAGCCTGCCCTTATATCACCTACTGAAGAAGTCGGACCACTTCATCTGGAACACCGAGGCTCAGGAGGCCCTCGATTCGCTCAAGGCGTTGCTAAAAAGCCCACCGATCTTGATAGCCCCGGCTGAAGGAGAGCCCATGCTGCTCTACATCGCGGCAACCACCCAGGTGGTAAGCGCCGCCCTCGTCGTCGAGCGCGATGAACCCGGGAAAGTCCAGAAGGTACAGCACCCAGTCTACTTCATCAGCGAAGTCCTGTCTGACACAAAGGTGCGATACCCCCAGATCCAGAAGCTAGTCTATGCAGTCCTCATCGCCAAACGGAAGCTCAGGCACTACTTTGATGCCCACCCCATCACGGTGGTGTCATAGTATCCGCTCAGCGAGGTGATCTAAAGCCCCGAAGCCGAAGGAAGGATAGCCAAGTGGGCGCTTGAGCTGATGGGGAAGAACATCACCTACGCCCCACGAGAAGCCATCAAGTCACAGGCGTTGGCCGACTTCGTCGCTGAGTGGACTGAGGTCCAGACTCCACCGGCCTCCATCGTGCACAAGACCTGGGTCATGTACTTCGACGGATCACTTATGAAGGAGGGAGCTGGCGTCGGCCTTGTCTTCATCTCGCCCCTGGGCGTGCGCATGAAGTACATGGTCCGGCTACACTTCCCGGCTTCCAACAACGCCGCCGAGTATGAAGCTCTTATCAACGGGCTCAGTATCGCCCTTGAGCTAGGAATACGGCGTCTCGAGATCCGTGGTGATTCAGAGCTAGTCGTCGATCAGGTAATGAAAGAATCAAGCTGCGTCAGTCCCAAGATGGCTGCGTACTGCCAGGCGGTCCGCAAACTGGAAGACAAGTTCGACGGCCTCGAGCTCAAGAACATCCTACGACGATACAACGAGGCAGCCGACACCCTCGCAAAGGCGGCCTCCAACCGAAAACCCCAACGGCGTCTTCGCCAAGGACCAGTACGCTCCATCCGTCCGATTAGACGACGAGCCGCCAGAACCTCCGACACAAGAAGCAACAGAAGTGATGGAAATTGACGGAGTACCGGAGCCCAACCTCGAAGATCCGGATTGAAGATTCCCGCTCCTCGAATGGATCGTGCAAGGCAAGCTTCCTCCCGACAAGACTGAGGCTCGGCGGATCGCACGCTGGGCCAAGTCGCTTACTCTCATCGAAGGGGAGCTCTACAGGCGAGGCACCTCCGGCGTCCTAATGCGGTGCATTCGGATCGACCAAGGGAAGGAGTTGCTGAAGGACATCCACGGTGGAGCATGCGGACACCACGCCGCACCGAGAACTCTCGTCGGCAAAGCTTTCCGACAAGGGTTTTATTGGCCGACCGCTGTCGCCAACGCCAAGGACATCGTGCGCAGTTGTGAAGGTTGCCAATTCTACGCGCGACAAACTCACCTCCCGGCGCAAGCACTACAGACCATCCCCATCACCTGGCCCTTTGCCATATGGGGATTGGATCTAGTCGGGCCATTGAAGAAAGCGCCCGTGGGCTTCACGCATCTCCTCGTCGCCGTCGATAAGTTCACCAAGTGGATCGAGGCAAGGCCTATCAGAAGGGTCCGCTCAGAGGAAGCTGTCCAGTTCTTCACCGACATCGTCTACCGCTTTGGAGTCCCAAATGCGATCATCACCGACAACAGCACCCAGTTCACGGGCAAGAAGTTCCTCAACTTCTGCGACGCTTACAACATCCGAATGGATTGGGCCGCCGTCAGCCATCCTAAAACCAATGGACAGGTAGAAAGGGCGAATGGCATGATCCTGCAGGGGCTGAAGCCACGAATCTTCAAGTGCCTCGAGAAATTTCGAGCAAGGTGGGTCGCAGAGCTCCCGTCCGTCATCTGGAGCTTGCGGACCACTCCAAGTCGGGCTACCGGCTGCACACCTTTCTTCATGGTTCACGGGTCTGAGGCGGTCCTCCCGACGGACCTCGACTACGGCAGCCCGAGGGTTCGAGCCTACGACGACGAGGGGAATCAGGCCTCTCTAAAAGACGCCATCGACCAGCTGGATGAAGCCCGCAGCATCGCCCTACTCCACTCGGCCAAGTACCAGCAAGCCTTGCGGCAGTACCATGACCGCAACATCAGAAGCCGGGCGTTTCAAGTCGGCGACCTGGTCCTCCGACGAGTCCAGAACAAACGCGGCCACCACAAGCTGTCACCGCCGTGGGAAGGCCCTTACATCGTCGACCAAGTCCTCCGTCCGAGAACTTTCAAGCTCAAGGGCGCCGACGGCCGAGTTCTCTCAAATGCTTGGAATATAGAGCAGCTACGTCGCTTTCACCCCCGAGTACTTTATATAAGCATGTGGTCGTTTTCCGAAACACACTTCGAGCTCTCTAAACTAAGCAGCGAGCGACCCCTTCCCTGCGCAGGGTCGCCCGCCGCTCGGGGGCTCCACCCGGGGCACGGTGCCCCTCCTTTTTTTCGCAACTAATCAAACGAAAACAAACGATCGCCCCCGTAGGCGATCAGCGGTACACTTTTGCGCTTAAGGGAAAGGAAAGACCAGCTCGTGCGACTTTGTGATTGCGCCCGTCCAAGCTCCGAGTGCCCACGCCCCCGCGGCTACGGCGCTAGACTTGCGGGCAAGATCCAAGCCCACGGACTGACCTCTTTTTTCCTGAGAACGATAAGGGAACCGCTTCAACTAGTTTTTGCTTTCGACATTTTAAGCTCCTGCCTATCATTGTTCGGTCTTCCAAAACTGCTCGGGGGCTGCGAGTCCAAGTGGCACCACTATGCGACTAGGTCGGGCCAAACTCTCGAGTTCCTATGCCCCGGCGGCTACGGAACAGAGTCCGGCCGATAAGGTCCTGGGCCTTATCGTCTCAACCCATGACCCTAAAGCACTTGGAAGAAAACGAAAATGGCAAGCAGCAGATAAAAGCACAAACTATTCAACAAAAGCAAGTCCTTAACAAGGGAATGCCCTCCGAGGGGGAATTAAGTTCAGTACGTTACAAGATAAAATGACTAAGTCCCCCTACTTTTCGTTCTATTACAGCCCGAAGTCTCTCAGGGCGACGGCGACCATCTCATCGGCAAAAGAGGAGGACTCGGCTTCAATTCCGTCGTACTCATGGTCCTCGTAGCCAGGGGCCCATCCACCTCGCAGACAGTCATGCTCTACGCCCGGGTAGTGCGACAGGAACATGGCAACGATCCTCCGCACTACGCTCCGTGTGAGCTCCGAGGCCTGCTCCCGAGTCCTCCCCGGAACGAGGGCGACGCGCTCCACCAGGGACAAGCCGCCACCGACATCGAGCTCTCCCAGCACATGCTCGACGGCATGAACCAGGGCCTGGTGGACTTCAGCCTTCTCCTCAAAGGCCTTCTGAGTCCGCTCGCCCGCCTCCCTCGACTTCCAAAGATCCTCGACAACCCCTGGAAAAATTGCCTCGGCAGAGTTATCACTAAGGAAAGAAGACGAGAGGAAAGATGTCGGGGTTCTCTACCGCCGGCAAGTAAATTTCTACGATCGCGTGTCAGGGTCCGGATGGTGACTCAAGAGACAGGGGGTTTAGACTGGTTCGGGCCTCCGGAGAGTAACACCCTACGTCCAGTGTGTGCCGATGTTCTCAAGTCCAAGTCTGTAGTAGGGGGTACAAACTAGTCGGGAGAGGGAGAGGGTCCCAAGTCCCTGTGCTGTATGAGTGAGTGTGCTGTTCGTATCTATGTTCGAATGTTCGTCTGTTGTCCGTGTCCCCCCTCACCGGTGTCCCCTTGTCCCCTTTTATAGTCTCAAGGGGAGAAGGGAGCGGGAGGTAAGAAAGAAGAAAATTACAAGGGGAGTTACTGCCCCCGAGGCCTTTAACTTGTGCCGTGCGCCAAGCCGTACGGGGAGCAGGTGTTGACGAAGCAGGGCGCTCCGCCAGACCCGGGATCGTACACCCCGGGTGGTTGATGTAGGAGGCTTCTCGGGCAAGTCTCCGGGTAGTTCCTGGGTGTGGTTGACTCGCTCGAGGCCCTTGGGAACTCCAGGTGTCCTCCTCAGGCTCCAGGTGTCGTCCTTGGGCGCCTGGGGTCGTCCTTGGGCGCCTGGTGTTGCGCATGCGTTTCTCCCAGGACTGTAGCGTTCCTGTTCGGATGAGACGGGCGCCGCTGTGGCTGCCGTGGCGAAGGACGGACGCCCATCATGCTCTGGCACGGCGGGTACCAAGTGGGTACGGCACCGGATGGGCCGGGACGAGACGCAGCCGAGTAGTTTGGCTGGGCGAGCCGGAGACTCCTCGGAGGCGGAGAACTCCCCGGGCGAATCGGAGAGCCACTCGGGCGAATCGGAGAGCCACTCGGAGGCGGAGAACTCCTCGGGCGAATCGGGGAACCACTCGGAGGCGGAAAACTCCTCGGGCGAATTGGAGGCTTGTCGGGCGACCTCCGAGCCGCCGGGGCATGGAGAATCTACTCGATTTGGGTCTTCGGCTTCTGTTTTTGAGGGGTGGATTATCGTGAGGACCCGGGTTAAGGGCTTGATTGGGTACCCCTAGTCCAGACCTTCGTCAGTAGCCCCCGAGCCTGGGGGGGAGATGGAGACTCGCGCCCAGGCTGAGAGGCAGCGTAGATATGGTAAGTCACGATCCTTCCGGTGGGGGCGCGCGAGCGCACCCGCCGGGTGTAGCCCCCGAGGCTTAAGAAGAGCTGGTGCTCTTGTTAAGGCTTTGAGCCCGGGTGGTTTGCCTTGGAGGTCGTCGGGGTTGGGAAGCTTGTCGGGGACGCTTCGTTGCTGGGCCGGGCCGCTGCCCAACCGTCGATGGGCCGATCACTGGAGCGCCGGCCTGGTTTTTTTCGCCGCGTGGAGGGAGGGCGCGGCCATTGAGGGTGTCAGGTGAGGCGACGTGCGCACGTCGCGAGGCGCCAGAGGTGGGCCCGCGCATTTAATGCCGCAGCCGTTCCGCCGCGCCGCTTCCCCCTTTTATAGCTCCGAGCCGCGGCCACCTGGGTTTTAATCTGCTACAATCTTTTCGTCTCCTGCCGCGCGCATCGTCTTCCTTGCCGCCGCGCTTCGTCTTCCTCGCGTCCTCCGCCATCGCCGCGCTTGCGATCTTCCGAGGGAGGAGAGGCCACATCCCCGCACAGCCCACGTCACCTTCGCCCGGTGACCTCACCATGTCGGTCTGGGAGCGCTCCAGGGTGACGCAGAGGCAGCTTGAGGGGCTCGCGCGGGACGGCTCGCTGCCGCCGCTGACGGAGGCCGTAGAGTGGAAGGTTCCGGGGACGGAGGACTACCCCCGACCGCCGCGCGGGTACGTGGTCTCCTTCACCGCCTTCCATGAGCGCGGGTTCGCCGTCCCCGCGGGGAGATTCATCCGGGCCGTACTCAATGAGTACGAACTGGAGCTCCAGCACATCAACCCCAACGGGGTGCAGCAGATGGCGGTGTTCGTCGCGCTCTGCGAAGGGTACTTGGGGATGGAGGCCCATTGGGACCTCTTCCGGTACTTTTTTAAGTTCGTGCTGCATGCCGCCGAGGGTGGCGTCCCCGCGACGCTCGGGTGCGCCGTGTTGAAGACGAAGCAGGGATGTCGAAGGACTACATCACGGGGACCCTGATCAGCTCGAACAAGGGATGGCTCCCCGGGTGGTTCTACCTCAAGAACGACCCGAAGAACCCCCTTCCGGAGTACACCGGGAGGTCATTCGAGAAGGCGCCCGACCATTGGGGTACGGGCCCGAGAAGAAGTTGCAGGAGAAGCTCCTCGGGAACATCTGGAAGGCCCTCGCGCGACTCCGCGACGCGAAGGTGTCCGCGGCGGAGGTCATCAGCGGGTACCTCTCGAGAGGTATCATGCCGCTGAGGCGGCGCACCCTCCAGATCTGGCAGATGGTTCCGGCGAAGGCCCCCTTCGTGGGGACCGTGACGATGAACCCCTTGCCCTCGGAGGCCGAGGTGGAGCGCCGGGTGACGGCAGCGATGGGGAAGGCCCACGATGCATATCCTCCCCCGGGCCTTCTCCCCATGCTCCCGAATGCCCGCACCCAGGCTCTGGTAAGGCTTCCTTCATCCACCTTGAATTCAACCCCGAGTAGTCTTTGGTTTGCTGATCCCGAGTTCTTTAGGTGAAGAGCCATGACTGCTCCTACTCCCTGCCGCCGCTTCCCGAGGACAGGGCGAAGAGTCGGGCCGAGGCCGAATGGGCCAAGGCGAAGAAAGACCACCGGGAGCAGTGGAAGAAGCGAGAGATCGCCAAGCGTGAGAGAAACGCCGAGCGGGCCAAGAGGAGGAAAAGGGGAGAGCGGGTCTCCGAGGATGAGGACCCCGAGTCGGAGCCCGCGGAGGGGGACTCGAGGAGTGACGATGACGAGGAGAGCGACGACGAGGACGCGCCCCCCAGGAAGCTTAAGGCGGTTGCGGCGATGACCGCCTCGTCCTCGGCGCAGCAACCGGGGTCTAGCGGGAGAGGAGGGCCGCCTCCGCCGGACGCAGGGAGGAGCGAAAGCTCCCGGTCGAGCCGGCATCGACGGTCTTCCGGGGACAGCCAGCACGAGAGGCGCAGCCGCACGCCTCCGTCCACCCGTCATGTGCCCGAGGAGGGGAAGAGTTCCCGACGGGACATGGTCTCCCCCCGTCGGGAGAGAAGCCGGAGCCGGGACTTGTCGGAGCGCGCCCACAAGGGGGGTTCGTCATCGGGGGCGTCGCGCTCCCCCAAAAGGTTCGCGCCGCGAGATGACAGGCGGCCGCCGCCAGCCCCTCAAACGACGCGGGCGCATAGCGAAGGGCGGGACGCGCCCCGGACGCCCGCGGTGGAGACGCAGGCCCCTTCCGCCCCGGTGAGGGCCACGACGGGGCGGCCGGATCCGTCCCCGGTCGAAGGAGGAGGCCCGTCCGGTCAGGCGGCGCCCCACTCGGGTAGGGACGCCGAAACCGCGCCGGTGGCCCCCGCCCCAACGGCGCTCGCGGGATCCAAGAGGCCCGCATCCCCGAAGGACCCAGCGCCGACGGGTTTCAAGCGGACTCGGACCATCTCGTCGAGGTGAGTGATGATCTGTCCTTCTCGAGTGGTTTTTGTTTTTTCTGTAGTTGCCATTTCTCTCAGCCGGGTTCCCCGACTTGTGATGCACCAGTCGGGCCGACACTCCGCTCGTGGTGGCGCCGAAAAAGACGCTGCGCTCGGCGGCACAGACGCCGAGGCCTGCGACGGAGCAGGCCGAGAAGGTGACGCCGGAGCCCGCGGCGGAGCCGGCCGAGAAGGCGACGCCGGAGCCCACGGCGGAGCGGGCCGAGGAGGCGACGCCGGTGCCCTTGGCGGAGCAGGCCGAGGAGGCGGCACGGAGGGTGGCGCCCTCTGTGGAGGAGAAGGTGCAGGAAGGGGACGGCGACAGCCCGGGAGACGCACTCCCGACGGGCCTGGCCGTTGCACAGACCGTCCCCACGGAGGCGGCCGTCGCGGCGCTCCAAGCCGAGCTGGCCGAGGAGCTGGTGGAGGCGGCTCTGCCTACTCCTCAGGAGGCGGCGGCCCGCCCCGGAGCGGGGGAGGTCGCCGTGTCTGGTGACGCGGCCCTAGCCGGGGCCGAGGGAGAAACTGCCACTGCCGGGGGAAGATGGCCGCGGGGTCGCTGCCTCTCCGGGGACCGCGGCCGGCCCCAAGGAAGTAGAGGCGGGGACGTCCGGCGCCCTCCAAGACGCTGCCATCCCGGCGGCGGCTGCTGCAGCCCCCGAGTCCTCCGGGGCGGCGCCGCCGGAGATCGTTGTGCTCGAGGACTCGTCGGAGGACGGTTCTCGGAGGAGCTGTGGCGATCCAAGCGGGGGGCAGACTTCAGGGCCCCCGAGGCCCTTGAGCCCCTTGAGGGGCATCCCGGACTCCTTCAGGGACGCTCCGGGGATGATGACGATGGACCGTCGCTACCAGACCCTCGTGCCTATTGAAAACAATCCGAACCTGCCGTGCGAGGGTCGGTTGTTGTGGGACGATCGTCAGGACCCGGAGAGTCCTATCTTCGAACTGGACGACCAGTCGGAGATGGAGCAGTGTCGTCTTCTCGGGAAGGGCCTCAACGACATGAGGGAGATCTTCAACGAAATGATCATCAAGCCTTCCCGGGTAAGTCCTCGGATTCTCTTCTTTTGGTCCTTAGGGTGGGCGCCATCTTGGGAGTGTCTGACTGCTCTCTCTTCGGCCTTCGTGCAGAAGATCATGGAGCGCAGCTCCGATAAGTCCCTGTTCCTCCGTCGGGAGGCCGGGCTATGGGCCGCCGTCGAACAGCTGAAGGCCGAGAAGGAGCAGCTCGAGGCCCAGCTGACCGAGGCCCGGGAGGCCAGGGACGAGGTGATTGAGGATGCCGCGGAGGAGAAAGCCGCTCTTGAGGCGAAGGTGGATGAGGCCGAAAAGACGGTGATGGAGGCGCTGGTGGCCGCCGACACCTCCAACCGGGCGAAGGACGCCGCCGTGCAGGAGGCCGAGGGGCTGAAGGAGAAGGTGGCGGACCTTCAGAAAGACCTCCAGCACCGCGACCTCGACCTGAAGACGGCCAACAACCAAGCGATCGGGTTGGCCGAGAAGCTGAAGGCCGCTGAGGAAGAGGGGGCCTGCCTCAAGGAAGTCGCCCAGAAGCGGGAGGAGGAGATCCTTGGTAAGTTATCCCTCCTCATTTCTTGTCGGGCGGTTTCTTTCCGTTCTCCTCGAGCGGCGGTGAGTTTGCTTAGGCTTGTCTGCCAATGTAGCCCTGCGGAAGGGGAAGGCTGACCTGGAGGCCAAGCTCGAGGCCAAGAAGCGCGAGGTGGCCAAGGCCTTTGCTGCCAACCAAGAGCTGGTGCAGCTTGGTCACAACCTGAAGGCGGAGTTGGCCGGTAAGTATTGTGTTTGCGCTAATCCTTCCTCCTGGCTTTCCTTCCTGCGAGGTAACTCCTGACGAAGAATTGTCTATAGGAGCTGTCGAGGACCTTCGGAGGTCCAGGGAGGCGGGCGAGCAGAGCCAAAGGGCCCTCGAGAAGAAGTCCGAGGTCCACCAGGCTTTGGTCCAAGCCGTCGAGCACATGTTTGAAGAGCTCAACGTCGACGGCGGCCCGTCGCTGGTGGACCGCGTTGTTGGTATTTCTTACGATCACAGATAAATCCGCAAGCGCACGGATACCGTTGTAGCTTTCACCCGGAAGTATTCAGGGTATTGAATCCACAGGGAACGTGTGTACTAATCCTCTAACTAGATCGTCCAAGGACAACAAGAGAAATGATTGGCGAGGGTAGCGAGGATTCTTATGGCAGAAGACCTTGATGAAGAATAAGCTCAGTGTCTATAGTTTACTTACTTTGGGCACCGGGGTATCCTAGGCCTCTAGGAAATTGCCGGCCAACAGCTCTACGCCGTACCCGAACGGCGAGGATTACAAAGGACGGACAGGGCTGTCACCACCTGCCGCCTACCTCTGAATACGTGGGGCTACGAGGCAAACAAAGGTAACTTCTAGCCCAGACACCACGTCTATGCTATCAATTACTACTTTAGTCTTGTTCCTAGACCAAAGTATTCACTAAGCATTCGTAAATGATTAATGAACGATGAACCCGCAAGCAACTATAACAGAGAACTTACTTAATCAAGAGAACTTAATACCATAAGAGATCATGAACACTTACTAGAAGAAGGAAGCATCCGTCGAGGTACAAGATCGGGGAAGAGTGCCGACAGACCCGGCACTTCCCCCGGACTACCCTTCACTCTCTCCCTATTCTCTAGATACTACACTGGAGTAGAGCTTCGCCTTGAAGTGGAGCTTGTGGCTTCTCAATCTTGTGTGTGTTGAACCGGAGTCGGGTGCACCTATTTATAGCTTGGTAGGACGGTGGAGAGGTCGCTCGAGGCAGTTGAGGCCGTTCGGCCCCAGGACTAGGTCGGCCGATCCAGGGGGGTCGGCCGACCCTCCGATGCACCGCCTTGCCCGAAGCACGGTTCAGATGCGTCTCTGAAGTCGGTATGGAGTCGGTCGTCGAAGTTGGACTGGTTCTGTCGCCCTTGGGGGTCGGCGACGTGACAAGGTCGGCCGACCTGGGGTTGGCTCGCCTCGGGCCCATCTTCCTCTGAGTCCCTTCCATGTGGGTCCTAAGGTCGGTTCTGTGTGGGTTGGCTTGAGTTGAGTATATCTAGTTCTCGTTGTGGGCCCCTCAATCCAAGTGATAGATACATGGCTTCATCTTGTCCTTTGATCGAAACCGACATCCAACCAGTGGTCAAGATGTTCCGTGGTTGTGCTTCTCTGCTATGACCAAAGATGAGCTTAATTGGGCTCGAGCCTAGGTCGGCCGACCTAGGGTGGTCGGGCGACCTGGCCCAGAGCCCAAATGTTCTCCACTTTTGCCAATTAGTTCCTGCATTCACATATTCACCAAAACTCGTGGAATTGATTAGATATAAACCCTATCATTATGTTTGGTGATTATATTTGACATATTCTCTGCAGGAGTTGACGCCCAAAAGTGGTACTTAAGGACCGTCAACAAGCTCCCCCACACTTAGCCTTTGCTCGTCCTCGAGTAAAGATTAAAGACTAAGGTGGAAAACAAGACTCCAACTGATATGATGCAAGCATATAAATTATTCCAAAACATACCTGCACTTGTGAATTTTGAAGTGTCTATCATGTCATCTTGGATGGCTGAGAGATGGAACAGCCTTGATTCAAGTCATCTTCACTCTTCTGTTAAGTAACTTGGGTTTTTTTTTGATAAATTTTCAAAAACATAACCTTACCTAGCTCCTCAAATGATTTTCTCAGATCACTCAATGTGTATGATTCCTCACCAAGGCATTTCTTTGCCTTCTTTCTCCTACTTCTAAAAGGCTTTATGTGGAGCTCAAGGTAGGAGTAAAGGAAAGGCACACTTGCATCACATATATTGCAAAGTCAAAGAGTGGATCCAAGAAGAAAACTATTCATACAATCTGATCAAGATGTGCATGTGTGTGGAACAATGGAATTGTAGCTCCTTTTTGTATGATATCTCTCCTCTTGAATTTATTTTTAGAACATGGCTATCTATTTTTTTTCTCATGATACTTGGGCCTTCATGTGTCCACATTTTTTTCTCTTTTTTTTATGCTTGGACCTTCATGTGTCCATATTTTTTTTATAGCCCATGTCTCTTTTGAAATAACACTTGGAGAGGAGATCAACACTTTAAGTGGAGTATTTATTTTGTGGATAGATGCAATGTATGTTGCTAACTTCCAGTGTAGAAGTTTAGCATAGGTATGTGGAGTGTACGTGATCTTGATCATGAAAGCATGAAGAGAATCTTACAAGGGTCACAACAATTTGACAAAGCTCAATGCAATAAACAAGCAGCATATGTGTAAAGTTTTGCAATGTGAACAACATATGGCTTTGGTAGGAATAAGGCATCACTGAGGAGCTCTGTAAGGCTATTCATTTTAAGGTTTTACAAGAAAAACATCCCAAGCACTTTATACAGAAAGAGCAAGATTTCTTTTATCATACCATATCTCATTAATCAACCACTTAGATAAACATGTTTCCTAAAGATATATGTTCACAAGCACCAGGTGTATGTGCAAGGAATAAAGTATATGCAATCCAATCAAGGATAGACATGTAAACCAAAGGAGCATCCAAGTTCATTTTAGCATGAGTTTAATTTCAATGATCATCTCAAGATAAGGCTTATTAAACTCATGAATCAGAGAGGGTGAGGGACAAGATGTGCAAACCATCGCTCTGGACGAAAATGTGGACGAGAGATGCCAGATGGCCTTCTGCCGACCAGGGGGATCGGCCGACCCCTTCTGGGCTTCGCTCACCTTGATCTTTCTTGAGCTGACCTGTGCGATGTTGTACAACCTGTCTATGGGTGGTCTCGATCATGTGCACGTCAGGAAACTCGGGAGACCCCCACACTTGATCTTGTACCTGCATTTATTCATACATGGTGGAAACAAAACAATGGCTCTTTGGTTTTGGGAACCAAGAGCCTTTATTGGATTCAAATATTTCTTTTAGTTATGCAATTTTTATAGAACATTTTTTTAGAGCAAGATGAAAGAACTAGCATCACCTGAAAACCAAGATAAAATTTTGTACAAATGGAACATGTTGCGAAATACATACCGACCTCCCCCACACTTGGATTTTTGTGTCACGGGACACCAACAATCAAGTGTGTTGGCTTCCCTTGAAAATTGTTCCAAAACTTACCA
>CM014270.1:15867584-15960197 GCA_004135705.1 Alloteropsis semialata | reverse complement strand
CTGTCGCCCTTGGGGGTCAGCCGACGTGACAAGGTCGGCCGACCTGGGGTTGGCTCGCCTCGGGCCCATCTTCCTCTGTGTCCCTTCCATGTGGGTCCTAAGGTCGGTTCTGTGTGGGTTGGCTTGAGTTGAGTATATCTAGTTCTCGTTGTGGGCCCCTCAATCCAAGTGATAGATACATGGCTTCATCTTGTCCTTTGATCGAAACCGACATCCAACCAGTGGTCAAGATGTTCCGTGGTTGTGCTTCTCTGCTATGACCAAAGATGAGCTTAATTGGGCTCGAGCCCAGGTCGGGCGACCTGGCGCAGAGCCCAAATGTTCTCCACTTTTGCCAATTAGTTCCTGCATTCACATATTCACCAAAACTTGTGGAATTGATTAGGTATAAACCCTATCGTTATGTTTGGTGATTATATTTGACATATTCTCTGCAGGAGTTGACGCCCAAAAGTGGTACTTAAGGACCGTCAACAAGCTTCGCCCTTGTTGCAGGGAGGACTCGGGCGCAGTCCTCGGATCTTGCTCGGAGTGTGGCGCGGAAGATCATTGCGATGTTCTTGTCGCACTACCCGACCATGGATCGGGAGGCTCTGCAAGGTGGGTGGGCCCCCAGCTACGAGGATGCTGAGTACGATGAGATTGAAGCCGAGTCTTCCTCGTTCGCCGAGAAGGTGCTCACCGCCGCCCTGAAGGATCTCGGGCTGGAGTAGGATAGACATAGAGGACTTAGTCATTATGTAATGAACCAAACTCCTCTTTAAAGGATAATCGTTGTTGCTCAAAAGACTCATGTTTTTATCTGTTGTTTGCCATTTTCATTTTCTTCCGGATGCTTTTGGGGGTCGTGGGTCGAGATGGAAAGGCGCGGGGGCCTGCCCGTCGGACTCTGTTCCGTAGCCGCCGGGGCGTAGGAACTCGGGAGTTTGGGCACTCGGACCCGCAGCCCCCGAGCGGTTTCGGAAGATTCGAACAATGACAGCAGCAGATCGATACGCTGAAAGCAACAACTAGTCGAGGCGGTTCCTTTATTGCTTCTCGGGAAAAAGACGTCGGTCCGAGGACATGGACTTTGCCCGCAAGTTAGCGCCGTAGCCGCAGGGGCGTAAGCACTCGAAACTTGGACAAGCGTGGTCACAAAGCCCCTCGAGCTGACGTTCCTTTCTCGCAAGCGCAAAAGTATACCGCTGGATCGCGCGCGAGAGCGATCACTTGTCGAATTTTTGCGAAAAAAGAGGGGCACTGGGCCCCGGGTGGAGCCCCCGAGCGGTGGGCGATCCTGCACAGGGAAGGGGTCGCCCGCCGCTTAGCTTTGGGAACTTGCGGGGTTCATTTCGGAAAACGACCGTGTGCGACTAAAGTACTCGGAACAGCGCAGTACTTTGTTTATTATCGCGAATTGAAAAGTACAGGTACTTTTTAAGGGTAAAAGCGACGTAGCTGCTCTATGTTCCAAGCATTCGTGAGGACTTGGCCGTCCGCGTCCTTGAGCTTGAAAGTCCCCGGGCGGAGGACTTGGTCGACGATGTAGGGGCCTTCCCATGGTGGCGATAGCTTGTGGCGGCCGCGGTTGCTCTGAACTCGTCGGAGGACGAGGTCACCGACTTGAAAGGCCCGGCTTCGAATGTTGCGGTCGTGGTACCGCCGTAGGGCCTGCTGGTACTTGGCCGAGTGGAGTAGTGCGATGCTGCGTGCCTCATCCAGCTGGTCGATGGCGTCTTCCAGGGAGGCTTGATTCCCTTCGTCGTCATAGGCGCGGACTCTTGGGCTGCCGTAGTCGAGGTCAGTTGGGAGGACCGCCTCGGACCCGTGCACCATGAAGAAGGGCGTGCAGCCCGTGGCTCGACTTGGAGTGGTTCGCAAGCTCCAGAGGACCGACGGGAGCTCTGCGACCCACCTTGCCCGGAACTTCTCGAGGCGTTTGAAGATTCGTGGCTTCAGTCCTTGCAAGATCATGCCATTGGCTCTCTCCACCTGTCCGTTGGTTTTGGGGTGGCTGACGGCGGCCCAGTCCACTCGGATGTTGTTGTCGTCGCAGAAGTTGAGGAACTTTTTGCCCGTGAACTGAGTGCCGTTGTCGGTGATGATCACGTTCGGGACCCCGAAGCGGTAGATGATGTCGGTGAAGAACTGGACAGCTTCTTGTGAACGAACCCGCCTGATGGGCCTTGCCTCGATCCATTTGGAGAACTTGTCAACGGCGACGAGGAGATGCGTGAAGCCCCCGGGTGCTCTCTTCAGTGGCCCGACTAGATCCAAACCCCATACTGCAGGGCTTGCGCCGGGAGGTGAGTCTGCCTTGCATAGAACTGACAGCCTTCGCAGCTGCGCACGATGTCCTTGGCATTGGCGACCGCGGTTGGCCAGTAGAACCCTTGCCGGAAAGCTTTTCCGACAAGTGTCTTCGGCGCGGCATGGTGCCCACATGCTCCCGCATGGATGTCCCTCAGCAATTCCTTGCCTTGGTCGATCAAGATGCAGCGCATTAGGATGCCAAAAGTACCTCGTCGGTAAAGTTCTCCCTCGATGAGCGTGAAGGTCTTGGCCCAGCGGGCGATCCGCCGAGCCTCGGTCTTGTCGGAAGGGAGCTTGCCCTGCACGATCCACTCAAGGAGCGGAATCCTCCAGTCGGGATCCTCGAGGTTGGGCCCTGGTGCTGCGTCGATCTCCATCACTTCTGCTTCCTCCTGCGTTGGAGGTTCGGGTGGTTCGTCGTCAAGTCGGATGGAGGGGGCGTGCTGGTCCTTGGAAACACTCCATGGGGGACAGGCTTCCGGTTGGAGGCCGCCTTGGCAAGGGTGTCGGCCGCCTCGTTGTATCGTCGTTGGACGTGCTTGAGCTCGAGGCCGAGGAACTTGTCTTCCAGCTCGCGGATCGCCCGGCAGTAGGCGGCCATCTTGGGGCTGACGCAGCTCGACTCCTTCATCACTTGATCGACGACCAACTCCGAGTCTCCTCGGATCTCGAGACGCCGTATGCCGAGCTCGAGGGCAATACGGAGTCCGTTGATGAGGGCCTCGTACTCGGCGGCGTTGTTGGAGGCCGAGAAGTGCAGTCGAACCATGTACTCCATGCGCACGCCCAGAGGCGAGACAAAGACCAGGCAGACACCTGCTCCCTCCTTCATCAGCGATCCGTCGAAGTACATGACCCACGTTTCGTGCTCGATGGATGTCGGGGGAGTTTGAGCTTCGGTCCACTCGGCGACGAAGTCGACCAGCGCTTGCGACTTGATGGCGTCCCGAGGGGCGTAGGTGACGTTCTTGCCCATTAGCTCGAGCGCCCACTTGGCTATCCTCCCCTCGGCCTCGGGGTTCTGGATCACCTCGCCGAGTGGATACTTTGACACCACCGTGATGGGGTGGGCGTCAAAGTAATGCCGGAGCTTTCGTTTGGTGATCAGGATAGCGTAGACCAGCTTTTGGATCTGGGGGTAGCGTACCTTGGTGTCGGACAGGACCTCGCTGATAAAGTAGACGGGGCGTTGTACCTTTTGGATCTTCTCGGGCTCATCGCGCTCGACGACGAGGGCGGTGCTCACCACATGAGTGGTCGCCGCGATGTAGAGCAGCATGGGCTCTCCTTCCGCCGGGGCGGTCAGGATCGGCGGATTTTTGAGCGATGCCTTAAGCGAGTCGAGGGCCTGCTGCGCCTCGGCGTTCCAGACGAAGTGATCCGACTTCTTGAGCAGTCGGTACAAGGGCAGGCTCCGTTCCCCGAGTCGGGCGATGAAACGGCTGAGCGCGGCCAAGCATCCCGTGACGCGTTGGACCCCCTTTACGTTCTGGATTGGCCCCATATCGGTGATGGCGGTTATCTTCTCGGAATTGGCCTCGATGCCTCGTTCCGATACGATAAAGCCGAGGAGCATGCCTCTCGGGACCCCGAAAACGTATTTCTCGGGGTTGAGCTTGACCTTGTTCAGCCGGAGCTTTTCAAAGACAGCCGTGAGGTCGGGGACCAAGTCGCCAGTGCGCTTGGATTTTACCACTATATCGTCGACGTACGCCTCGACCAGTCGGCCGATTAAGTCGCCAAAGACGCGATGCATGCATCTTTGGAACGTAGCGCCCTCGTTTTTCAGCCCGAACGGCATCGACGAATAGCAGAAGGTGCCGTAAGGCGTGATGAATGATGTTGCGAGCTGGTCGGCCAGGCTCATCGCGATCTGATGGTACCCGGAGTACGCATCGAGAAAGCAGAGGGTTTCGCACCCCGCGGTGGAGTCGACCACCTGATCTATGCGCGAAGAGGGAAGGAGTCTTTTGGACATGCCTTGTTAAGGCCGGTATAGTCAACGCACATTCTCCATTTCCCATTCTTCTTTTTTACAAGGACAGGGATTGCTAACCACTCGGGGTGGTACACTTCCCTAATGAAGCCGGCGCTAAGGAGCTTTTTGAGCTCCTCGCCGATGGCTTTATACTTGTCCTCGTCGTATCGTCGAAGCCTCTGTTTGACCGGTCGAGCGCCAGGCTTAATATCAAGTTGGTGCTCGGCGACTTCCCTTGGAATCCCCGGCATGTCCGAGGGCTTCCATGCAAACACATCGAGGTTTGCGCGGAGAAAGTCGACGAGCGCGCTTTCCTATTTAGGATCGAGCGCCGTCCCGACACGGAGGGTGCGACCATCGTTGGCCACGGCAACCTCCTTGACGTCCTTGGCTGGCTCGAAGGAGCACGCAGCACGCTTGGAGGTCTCGGGGATATCCGGGTCCCTGGGCGAAGGCTCAGCAGTGAGCTTCTTGGACTGGACGAGCGCCTCCGCGAATTGGAAGCACTCGGTTTCACAGGCGAACGCATGCTCAAACGAAGTCCCCACTGTGATGACACCTTTGGGTCCGGGGATCTTCAGTTTGAGGTACGTATAGTTCGGGACAGCCATGAACTTTGCATATGCAGGCCTCCCGAGGATGGCGTGATACGTCCCAGGAAATCCCACCACTTCGAAAGTGAGGGTTTCTCTGCGGAAGTTCCGTGGAGTCCCGAACGTGACGGGCAGATCAATCTGCCCGAGCGGTATTGCGTCCGCTCCGGGGACAACCCCGTGGAACGGCGCCGCGGACGGCCGAAGCCGGGACCGCGAGATCCCCATCTCATCGAGAGTTTCGGCGTAGAGGATGTTGAGGCCGCTCCCGCCATCCATCAGCACCTTGTGGACGCATTTCGTCCCGAAGAGAGGAGCAACCACGAGCGGGTACCTTCCAGGTTGTGGGACATGGTCGGGATGATCGGAGCGATCAAAAGTGATCGGGGCCTCGGACCATTAGGTAGGAGGGCACCACGGGCTCTGTGTGGCAAACTTCTCGTCGGATCAGCTTCTCGTCGTGCCTCGAGGGGCAGGCCGTCGACCCCCCAACGATCATCAGGACTGCGCCGTCCTCCCTGGGGTAGCCGTCGTCGTCGTTCGGGCCTCCGGCCCCATCTTTGGTGCCCTCATGGGGTCTCTTTTTCAGGGTACCAGCGAGGAAGCTTTTCATGAGCTTGCAGTCCTTCAGAGCGTGCTTGACAGGGCCCTCGTGGTTGGTGCAAGGCGCCTCGAGGAGCTTCTCGAAGTGGTCCCTTGGTGCCGGGTTCCCTTTGGGTTTAGCAGTCTTCCGCTCGGCCGCCGCCACCATGCCGCCATCGCGCCTCCGCTTGTCCTTCCTTTTCTTCTTGTCGGGTCGAGCGGAGGTGCCCTCGCCGACCGCCTCCGACTGCTTGCCCTTGCCCTGAGGCCGATCAAGGGTTGCAGCGACGGCGTCCTCCCCATCGGCGTAGTCGGTGGCGATGTCGAGGAGGTCTCGGATGGTTCGCGGCTTTTTGCGCCCTAGCTCGTGAATGAGGGTCGCGCAAGTCGTTCCGAATCGGAATGCCGCGACGACGTCGGTGTCGGCGGTGTTCGGCAGCTCGGTGCACCGCTTGGAGAAGCGCTTGATGTAGTCGCGCAGGGTCTCGTCTTCCCTCTGGAGGCAGTTGCGCAGATCCCACGGGTTCCCGGGGCATGTGTAGGTGCCCTGGAAGTTGCCGATGAACGCGTCGCGCAGCTGCGCCCAGCTGTCGATCTTGCCGTCGGGGAGGTGCTCCAACCAGGTCCGCGCTGAGTCAGCGAGGTAGAGGGGGAGGCTCTTGATGATGAAGTAGACGTCCTGCGCTCCACCCGCGTGGCATGCAGCCGGTAGTCCTCCAGCCAGACGCTGGGGTTTGTGTCCCCGTCGTACTTGGGCACCGTCGTGGGGCTCGGAAGCGCGGAGGGACCTGAGCGCCGAGGACGCGAGGTCCAAAGGCACGCGGCCCCCTGGGGTCGGGTGACGCGCTCCTGCTCCGGTCCTCACCACTGTCGTAGCGGCCTCCGCGCCGCCTGTTGTAAGCTCGGTGGGGGCGGTGCTCCCGGTGCTCTCGGGGCTCCCGGTGTTCGTCTCGTCGTCCGGCGTCTCATTTCACCGTGACCTTGTGATGACGTGCAGACCGCTCCTGTCTATGCTCCCTAGGGCCTTGCTGGCGTGACGCGGAGCTTTCTGCTTGCTGGACTGCTGCGGTTTCCAGGAGCGCGCGGAGCTGTTGATGGAACCTTCGATCTTCAGGCGCCGCTGGTTCAGGGTGTTCACGGAGCAGGACAGCAGCTGCTGCGAGGTTCTGGGACGCTCGGTTGAAGACCGGCGCGTCGTTGGCGTTGTTGTCGATGACGATGTTATGGTGCACCTCCCGTGCGCGCGCGCGGGCGGCCCCTCCATCCGCGTTCTTGCCAAGCTCACGGTGAAGTCGCCCGCGCTCGTCCTCGAGTTGACGTTGTGCCTCGTCGAGCTCCCGCAGCCGGGTCCGCCGAGCATCGCCGGCAGGGTCGTTCTTGGGTGGCGCCTTGGCGTCCTTGGGGGCCGCCTTGTCGCCCGTCGAGCTGCTCGCAGACTGTACGTCCCCGTCCGGAGTGTGGCACATGAAGCACTCACGAGACGGGTCGAAGTTGGGCGGAGCCCAGCTCAACCGTGGGCTCGAGTTCTTCCTGCCCGTCGCGCCCTTGGCGGCTGGAGAGGTGGAGGAGGTGAGTTCCGTCGACGCCGGGGCGACCGTCAGATCGCATGGCAGGCCCGGCTGTCCCTCCGGGTACATGGCGCCGTAGTAGTCGAGGAAGTCGTCCCATAGGAGCTGTTCCTCCCCTCCAACTTGGAGGGCGAGGTTGGTGATCATGTAGGAGAGGTTGCGGAAGTGCTCCTGGGTCGGGCTCCGTCCCAAGGCGGTCGCCAGATCCTCACCTAGCAGGTCGAAGACGTAGGCGGTGGCTCCCGTGGTGGTTCGGGAGGGTCTGGGCCCCTTGTCATGGATCGTCCCGCCGTCGTCGTCACGGGAAAACTTGGGGCGCACGAATGTAGCCCCGATGATGGGCTCCATCGACTTGCCGAAGACGAAGTCGAGGGAGCCGAACCGCAGGTGATCGCCCGGCGCCAGCGAGGCGCCGCCGTGGGCCATTCGGGCCCTGGTGGGATGTCGTGACACGCGAAAAGGCCCCAACCTGGCGCACCAACTGTCGGGGTTCTCTACCGCCGGCAAGTAAATTTCTACGATCGCGTGTCAGGGTCCGGATGGTGACTCAAGAGACAGGGGGTTTAGACTGGTTCGGGCCTCCGGAGAGTAACACCCTACGTCCAGTGTGTGCCGATGTTCTCAAGTCCAAGTCTGTAGTAGGGGGTACAAACTAGTCGGGAGAGGGAGAGGGTCCCAAGTCCCTGTGCTATATGAGTGAGTGTGCTGTTCGTATCTGTGTTCGAATGTTCGTCTGTTGTCCGTGTCCCCCCTCACCGGTGTCCCCTTGTCCCCTTTTATAGTCTCAAGGGGAGAAGGGAGCGGGAGGTAAGAAAGAAGAAAATTACAAGGGGAGTTACTGCCCCCGAGGCCTTTAACTTGTGCCGTGCGCCAAGCCGTACGGGGAGCAGGTGTTGACGAAGCAGGGCGCTCCGCCAGACCCGGGATCGTACACCCCGGGTGGTTGATGTAGGAGGCTTCTCGGGCAAGTCTCCGGGTAGTTCCTGGGTGTGGTTGACTCGCTCGAGGCCCTTGGGAACTCCAGGTGTCCTCCTCAGGCTCCAGGTGTCGTCCTTGGGCGCCTGGTGTTGCGCATGCGTTTCTCCCAGGACTGTAGCGTTCCTGTTCGGATGAGACGGGCGCCGCTGTGGCTGCCGTGGCGAAGGACGGACGCCCATCATGCTCTGGCACGGCGGGTACCAAGTGGGTACGGCACCGGATGGGCCGGGACGAGACGCAGCCGAGTAGTTTGGCTGGGCGAGCCGGAGACTCCTCGGAGGCGGAGAACTCCCCGGGCGAATCGGAGAGCCACTCGGGCGAATCGGAGAGCCACTCGGAGGCGGAGAACTCCTCGGGCGAATCGGGGAACCACTCGGAGGCGGAGAACTCCTCGGGCGAATCGGAGGCTTGTCGGGCGACCTCCGAGCCGCCGGGGCATGGAGAATCTACTCGATTTGGGTCTTCGGCTTCTGTTTTTGAGGGGTGGATTATCGTGAGGACCCGGGTTAAGGGCTTGATTGGGTACCCCTAGTCCAGACCCTCGTCAAAAGATGAAGGGAAACACGATGCATATTCGTCATCTCCTCCTTTAGGTCGCGGCCAAGCTGCACCAGCTCCTGGTTCGTGGCAAAGGCCTTGGCAACCTCGCCTTGCTCCGACTTCAGCTTGGCTTCCAGGTCAGCCTTCTGACCTCGGAGGGCGGTGCTGGCAAACAAAGTCAAGCAACTCACAGCCACTCGGAAAATGGAGGGAAGAACAATCCGCCAAAGAACACGGAAGGACAACTTACCAATGATCTCCTCCTTCCGCTTCCGAGCTACTTCCCCGAGGCGAGCCCCTTCATCGCTGGCGGCCTTCAACTTCTCGGCCAGGTCGACTGCCTCGTTGTTGGCCTTCTTGAGGTCGATGGCGGTGTACTGGACGTCCTTAAGAAGATCCGCCACCTTCACCTTCAGGCCTTCATTCTCCTAGACGGTGGCCTCCCTTTCTCGACCCGTGGCCTCAGCTGCCGTCTGCGCCTCGGCCGCCCTCTTCTCAGCCTCGGCCACCTTCGCTTCAAGGGCAACTTTCCCCTCCTCGGCACGAGCATGTGCCTCTGCCCCGGCCAGCTGGGCCGCGGCCAGCTGAGCCTCGAGCTGCGCCTTCTCCGCCTTCATCTCGTCGGTGGCATGCCACAGCCCGGCTTCTTGACAGAGAAATTGAGACTTCCCCGAGCCGCGCTGCATGATTGCCTGCAGCCGGAGATAGAAAGGCAGGGGTGGTGCGGTCAGACACCACAGAAGCAACGCCGCCTCAGAGCCAGAAGGAAAACAGAGAACCCCAACACTTACCCGAGCAGGCTTGATGATCATCTTCTCGAAGGTCTCCTTCACGGTATGAAGGCCCTCCGCGAGAGTCTCGCACTCCTTCATGTCCGATCCATCGTCGAGCTCGAAGAGGGTCCGGTCCGTGTCTTGACGGTCGACCCACTTCAACTGGCCCTCGCACAGCTGGTTCGGGTCGTCCTCTATGGGCACGAGGACCTGGAACCTGCGGTCCATTACCATCATCCCCGGGGTGTCGGTGAAGGAATCCGGGACCCCCCTCAAGGGACTCAATGGCCTCACGGGCTCCGAGCTCGGCCCCCCGGTGGAGCGACCATCGACTCTCTGAGGGCTATCCTCTGACGAGTCCTCGAGCGTGATGACCTCCGATGTAACCCCCTCGGAGGTGGACTTGAGGGCTACAGTATCCGCCGCCGGCAGAGCGGCGGCAATCGGGAGGACCCCGGACGCCCCCGCCTCCGTCCTCTCGGGACCAGCCGTGGTCTCCGGAGGAGAAGCGGCCCTGCGACCGTCTGACCCGGCGGCGGTCTCCCTGGTGCCGGCTAGGGCAACGTCGCAAAGCAGAGGGACCTCCCCTGCCCCAAGACGGCTCGCCACCTCGTGAGGGGCAGGGAGAATCGGCCCCACCAGCTGTTGCTCCAACTTCGCCTGGTACGCCGCGAGGTCCTCCTCCGTGGGGACGGTTTGCGTGACGCCTAGGCCCGTCGGGAGCGCCCCTCCCAGGCTGTCACCACTGCCCTGCGGGGTCTCCTCCTCTAGGGAGGGCGTCTCCCTCCGAGTGGTCTCCTCGGCCCGCTCAACCAAGGGCCTTGTCTCCTCCTCGAGGGAGGGCATCTCTCTCTGAGTGGTCTCCTCGGCCCGCTCGACCAAAGGCCTCGACGGCTGTGTTGGCACGGCGGATGAGGCATCAGCATCCGGTACCGCCCGACGCAGTTTCTTCTGGGGTGCCGCCTCGAGCGGTTTGTTGGCCCGACTGGTGCACTAAAGATCAAGAGACCCAACTAAGGAAGAAGTCGGTCACGAGAAACAAGAGCCACTCGGAAAAAGCAGAACACAACCTACCTCGCCGAGACGGCTCGAGGCTGTTTAACGCTCGCCGGCGTCGAATCCGACGGGGGCAGTGGCCTCTTAGTCCCCGCAAGTGTCGTTGGGACGGGGACCGCCTGCGGGGGATCGGCACCCCACCCGTGCAGGGCGTTGCCTGACCAGTTGGGTCTCCTCCTTTAACCTGGAAGGGACCTGATCGCCCCGCCACGACCTTCGCCGAGACGGGAGAAGCGCGCCCCTCCACCACAAGAGACGCAGGCGAGTGGCCGCCCCCAGCAGGATTCACCTGCCGGGTCGGAGGGGGCACCAGAGGAGCGTCTCGCCCTCCGCCCTGCGCCTTCGCCGTCTGAGGAGCCGGCGGCGGCCGCCTGTCCTCCCGTGGCGAGGACCTCCTGGGAAATCGTGACCCCCTCGACGACGAACCACCCGTGCGGGCGCGTTCCGACAGGTCGCGGCTCCTATCCCGATGAGGGAAGGCCGCGTCCCGACGGGAGCCCTTCCACTCCTCGGACGCGCGACGAGCGGGCGGAGGCGTGCGAACGCGCCGCTCGCGGTGGCTGTGTCCGGCGGACCGGTGAGACCGGCCCAACCGAGAACTTCCGTTCTTCACCGCGTCTGGCCGCGACGACTTCCCGCTCTCGCCGGACCTCGGTGTCCATACCAAAGGCGAGGGCGTCGCCGCCGCAATCGCCCCAGGCTCCGTAGGGGGCGCACCCCTGCCTTCCTCCTCCTCGTCATCCTCCTCCTCCGAGTCCCCCTCCGCGGGCTCCGACTTAGGATCCTCATCCTCGGAGACCTCGTCGCCTTTCCTCCTCCTTTTGGCCCGGTCGGCGTTCCTCGACCTCTTGGCCACCTCGCGCTGCTTCCACCGCTCCTGGCGCTCCTTTTTCTTCTTATCCCTCGCGACGATAGCGCGGTTCACAGCCCTGTCTTCGGGAAGTGGCGCCTGGGAGAAAGTAACGTCATTGCTCTTCACTTAAAGAACTCGGGGTTAGAAGGCGAAAAAGAACTCGAAATCAAATTTGAGGCAGGCGAAAGAACCCTCACGATGGCCCTGGTGTCGGCGTTCGGAAGCATCGGTAGAAGACCTGGTGGCGGGTACTCGAGGTGAGCCTTCCCCACCGCTGCCGCCACCCGGCGCCGCATCTCGGCAGCCGAGGGAAGGGGCTCAGCCGTCACCGTCCCCAGGAAGGGGGCCTTGTCGGGGGTCATCTCCCACATGTGGAGGGCACGCCACCTCAGCGGCACGATACCTCTCGAGAGGTACCCGCCGATGACCTCCGCCGTGGACACATCCTAGGCCCGGAGCCGGCCGAGCGCCTTCCATGCGTTCCTAAGGACCCTCTCCCAGTCCTTCTTCTCGGGCCCGTACGACCACTTCTCGGGCGCCTTCTGGAACCACTTCCCGGTGTACTCGGGAAGGGGGTGCTTGGGGTCGTTCTTGAGGTAGAACCACCCGGGGTGCCATCCCTTGTTCGAGCCCACAAGGGAGCCTGGGATGTAGTCTTCCGACCTCCCCTGCTTCATCTTTAGCGAGGCGCACCCGAGCGTCGCAGGGGTGCTGCCGCCGTCGGTCTACAACGCGAATTTAAAGAAGTACCTGAAGAGGTCCCAATGAGCCTCCATTCCCAGGTAGCCCTCGCACAGCGCCATGAATGTCACCATCTGCTGGATCCCGTTCGGGTTGAGGTGATGAAGCTCCAGCCCGTACTCGACAAGCACCGCCCGGATGAACCTCCCCGCAGGGACGGAGAACCCGCGCTCGTGGAAGGCGACGAAGGAGATGACGTACCCGGGCGACGGCCGAGGAGAGTCCTCCAACCCCGGCCTGATCCATTCCTGGGCCTCCATCAGTGGCGGGAGCATTCCCCCCTTCGCAAGCCCCTCCAACTGCGCCAGGGTCATGGTAGATCGCACCCAGGTCGACATGACGGGTCCGCTGGAGGAGGAAAGTACGGGCTTGGAGAAACGATACGAACGCGGCGGCGGGATGTGAGTGCGGCGGCGGAAGGTGCGAGAAAGACGCAAGCGCGGCGGTGGCCAAAAAACGCGAGAAGACAAGAGCACGACAGAAGGCGAAAGGGCTGTGGAGGGAATAAAACCTTGGCAGCCACAGCGCAAGACAATAAAAGGGGAGGAGGCTCGGAGCGGGACGGCGGCATTAAATGCGTGGGCCCACCATCGGCGTGGCGGCGACGTGCGCCCGTCGCTTCAACTGATGGCCTCAAAAGGCGCGCCCCCCTCCGCACGACACGAAGCGGACCAACGCCTCCGCTCCCGGCCCATCAACGGTTGAGCAGGGCTCCGGCCCCACAAATCATCCTCTCAACTAACGCCCGATTCCTTCACGCCCCTGACAACCTCCAGAACAAACCACTCGGCTCCACTAGCTTCAAAGCCTTAACAAGAGTATCCACTCTTCCCAAGGCTCGGGGGCTACACCCGGCGGGTGCGCTCGCGCGCAGCCCACCAGAAGAACCACGGCTCGACACTCCCTCATAGCAACTGAACCTGGGCACGAGTCCCTAACTCCGGCCCAGGCTCGGGGGCTACTGACGAGGGTCCAGACCAGGGTTGACCGACCGACCCCCAAATCAACGACACGTCATCGAAACAACCCGTCGGAAAACAAAACTAACCTCCAAATCAAGCAGACCCACCCCGTCCGGATGGCTCCATCTCAATCGACCAGTCTCCGCCTCGCCCGAACAGTCTTTCCGAGAAGACCCGCTCGCCCGACGAGTTTCCATCTCGCCCGACGAGTCTCCGCCTCGCCCAACGAGTTTCTGTCTCGCCCGACGAGTCTCCGCCTCGCCCGACGAGTTTCCGTCTCGCCCGACTGGTTCGCTCGGCGCCGCCCCCCACTTTTGCCCACTCCGGGCCGTACCCACCTGGTGTCAGCCATGTCAGAAAATGATGGGCACCTGTCCATCGCCACGGCGGCCACAGGAGCGCCCGTCTCCTCCGAACAGGAACGCTACAGTCCCGGGGAAAGGACACTTGCCTGCTCAGTCGACGACACCTGGAGTCCAAGGAAGCACAGTACAAGTCAACCACGACCCGAGAACCACTCGGAGACGTATCCGAGAAGCCATATACACCAACCACTCGGACGCCGCCGGCCCCGGGTCAAATGGAACGCCCATTCCGTCAACACCAACTACCACTATGAGCACCTGTTCACCGCGTACGACCCGGGACGCAGGACGACAGTGAAGACTTCGGCGCTGTAATTCACTTTGTAATTCCTTCTTTTTACCCCTCCCTTTCCTTGCTCCCCTTGCAGCTATAAAAGGGGACCGAGGGAAGATCGATGGGGAGATAGACAAAACACTCGTGCACACTCACGTAACGCGCTACCGCGCTTTACACAGGGACTTGGGACCGTTCTCCCTCTCCTGACTGGTTTGTAACCCCTACTACAGACTTGGACTCGAGAACACCGGCTCACACTGGACGTAGGGTATTACTCTCCGGAGGCCCGAACCAGTATAACTTCTTGTGTCTCTTGAGCCACCATCCGGAGCCCTGACACGCGATCGTAGAAATATTACTTGCCGGCGGTAGAGAACCCCGACAGGCATCGGCTGGTGGTCGGCGACAGGGAGAAGTATGGCGGTTGGCGGTGGCCGGCGAGTCTCAGCTTGGCGGTTGGGGCTGCGAGTTGGTCAGCGCCCTCTTGTGGTCCGCAACAGGGAGGCGTACCACCTAATCCGTGCCGCCATCTCTTCCCCTCTTGCGCGGATCAGATGCGCGATGCTGCCCTCGCTCGTGACCGCCTCGCCGATGAGAAACTTTGGGTCTATCGATGATGAGCTCCCCAGAGGCACGGCCCCTTTCCTCCCCAGCGGCGGTGGCGCCCCTCCCCTCCCCCACGGCGGCGGCGCCCCTGGTTATCGCAGCCAGCCTCAGCGTCGCCTCTTTGGTGTGCCGTGGCTCTCCACACACGGATCATCAACAAGGTAGAGTGCATCACAAGAATGGTGTGATCAGCGAGGGATAGAGATGGATGGATGGGCAAAAGCTGTCAGGTAATGCTATCCCTGACACCACTCGCTCTATGCATGCTCACCAAAATGCTTGATGAATTCTTGGCAAGAATCGTCGTCCAGGCTATCATGGTAATATTTGATGTTTTCATTAATAGGATTGACAAAAGTGACAACAATATTTTGATGGAGCAGATGCTATGTTTTAGTGTTAAAAGGAATGGCACTCATAGATCAAGATGAAATTCAAGAAAGGGGTGCTTCATCTGGCGCACCATAGATGTTATTGTAAATGCATGTCTGCTGCAGTATAATTCAACATAAGGTACATCTATTTCATTGCTACTAGGAGTCTATAGGGATCTCAGTTCAAATCTCTGCAAGAATCCTAGGGAGTTGCACATGGCGCCGTTTTGAAGCTTCAGTTCTTGACATTTGTTAATACTTCGATTTTATCAGTTGCACATGTAGTGATAAGGGTGGTTTTCTTGGATCAGACAAAGGGCCATGGAATGGTCTTATATATTGAAGGTGCCATTTTCAGCATTGTGTTTACCTGAATATATTTTTGGCTGTATGCTGTCCTTGTTTTTTCATGTACTGATAAATATATTACTTGTAGCTGATACACAATTTGGAAGCTGGATGTGTGCAGGAAATCAAACCTGTTTCTGAGGGATAGGAAAGAAGCTGCTCTTTTTTATTGGAACAATTGAAAGTAAGCTTGGAAATGGAGCGCGACGAACTACTGAAATGTTGCAGAAACCTCTGGCACAACTCAATTTTTTTATTTGGCTGGATCATTGGCTATTCTGCAGCAAAATTTGGCTAAGACTCCTAATTCAGGTATAATTAATTTGTTCTATCTGCGCTCTAGAAGATAGAATCACCGCCGTGTAAGTTTTATCTCCACTGCTCATGATTTGTTTGTTGAAATGACACAGACATATTAAACTTTTCTTTCAGAGATATTTCTTTTTTCCTTACCATATTATTTGTGTGCTTTCATGTTTTGCAAGCCAATTAGCAAATGGACAACTCTGATTGCTTGTTGCCCGATGCTTATTCTAGCTAATTGAGAAAATCATTTTAAAGTTTCTTTTGCAAATAGATCAACTAGCCAACAACCCATGTTCAGTACATTCTTATATGATACCTAATAAGTAGTGAACTAGCTGACTTTTACCATAGTATCAGTGAAACAGAAAGATGTAGAAACTTTTGAAGGCTGTTGATCGCCATCAGTTCCCATAAAGATTATATATATTGGCTATTTATAGCTTGAATGCTCACTTGGAATAGTACAATAGTAAACTCATTTATCTTTTCATTTGATTCTATATGTATTTAAGACTGTGCAATGTCGATGATAGTGAGCTTAGAATTGTTTTTTTTTTGGACTAGCAAGGAATTGATTATTCCATCTTCTCAATGCCTTCAGTTTCTGAAGAAATTTCGGACACCTAAAAATTTGGAGCATTTCAGTCTTCTTTGCTAATCAGGATTTATTGTTATTGATCTTCAGTGGCTAATAACCAATACCCATGTCTGAAGTCTGAGCAACTGAATTTCAAGCCCTTCTGGAAAAAAGTCTGCTATTTGGTAAGTATAAAATGTAACCTTTACTCTGCATGCTAGATGACATGTTCTGAACACTGGACCTTGTATGCGATTAAGGTAAGCATATTGCTGATTTGGGAATTATGGGTCTTTTCAGTCACAAAAACAAGCCTATTGCTGCTTTGGGAATCATAGTTTTTATTCAGTCACTAAAACTCTGTAAGCAGCTACGCATAGATCAGTGGTCTCTCCCTAAATGTGTTTCATTAAATGTGCTTGGTAGATTAACACTTCTATCTCATTGTATTCAAAGGTTCTGACTTGAGTATATATAATAAAGTTTCATATGTGATTATCAAAATGAAAAAACATGGACTCTGTTACTGTCAAAGCATGACAAAATGAATGGGAAAGGCCGCATTGCTTGTAAGATGTTTTCTTTCGAAATTATCATTCTTCCTTATCATACTATTTGGGTATATCGTTCTATCATGGTTATGACATAAACATATTGATTCTTTTGGAGACACTCTATGAAAGATAAAATATTTTTGGCAACTTATGCAGTGGGTGTAATCAGAGTTGTAGTTTCTACTCCTGAACATATGTAGTCCTTTTTGCCTTCAGTTTTGAGTTAGAGGTGATGGTTGAATTCATATTCTGGAATCTGAGATTCTGGAAGATGTCATCGTGACCAGCAAATTTTAGGTCATGTACTAAATTTTCTCAAAGCTTTTGTTTTGCTTGCTTGTATCAACAGTATGATGAATCTGGTAGAAGAGAAATGAAAAAGAATTCCCTTGAGAGTTATACAGATTGTTATGAATGATGAGCAACCAATCAAATTCATTGGGACTGAAAGAAGTGACTTGAACAAAGTCTTACATTAGCATGGAGCAATTGATACATGTCAAGGGGTCTGTTGTCTAGAAATACCCGGTTGACTAATAATGAAAATTCATGTACGGTAGTTTACCTAGAAAAAAAGAGCAGCCACAAACTGACAGTTTCATACTGAAAAGGTATTCATAGTGACAGTTTCAATTATAGAATTTTTTTGGCAAGATGTGCAGTAATAGTTGTAGTTGATACCCATTTTCTCTTTTTTGTGCTTGGTTCTAAATTTGGTGTCTTCATTTCTACAATTTTTTTTGTTAAGTGTGAGTTGAGGATGTTTATAAGAATGGTAGCAAATTTGTACTCTTAACAAATTGTTTAATAATGTGAAAATTTATGAACATGGGTTATTGCATACACTGCTTAGCACTGGAGCAAATCTACTATTTTAGGTTGGTAGAGCAAAGTACAATAAAAGTTCTCGAGAAAAAGATGAAGCTTTTGGAAGGTACTAATTCAGAAGTTTACTTGGTGGTGCTATTTGGTTGATGTGCACTTAAGCTATTGAATTAAACTTTGCTTTATTAATGTATTCGGACATACTATGTGGTTTTTTCTAATTATATTAGTTGAATATTTTTTTCACTTTTTTATCTATGAAAGCTCGGTGTCGATAAAATTATGGGTTAAGATTTTGGTTATTGAATAGACTCTCGTCATGTGTTAATATATTACTACATGATTATAAATTCTTGTTTCCTATGTTTTTTTAACACGTGCGTGCCGCACGGGCATTACTTTCTAATGCTGGTTTTCATCACTGTAGTTCTGTTATCCTTACTTAGGAACATATTCTATGCTTTTCTGGTCTTGTAGCTGCATCATTATTATTTTTTAAACCAGTGCTATTTTCACCGAATGGGTTAAAGTCTTAAAGATTTAAGTCTGCTTAATAATGTACATAATTCAACTTTTAGTCTGTTTTATTTGAAGCTATGCTTGAGCTCAGTTACCAAAAATGGTTTTACAATTGGGGTTGGCATGTGAATCGTACATACTATGTATGTGTACTAAAATACCTAATGTGTAGCACAGTAATAATATGCATTCGTATTAATATGACAGTATACACAGGATTGGAACAAGCTAATACTTTACTAGAAAGAAAGGAAAATTCAATATGCATTTTTTTACTTTCTCTATACATGCATATCTATTTTGACATTTCGTGCCATGAAGATGCACTTCTTTGGTTCTTCCTTGGCTAAATCACCATGCTTCCCCATTAGTTTGTGTTGATGATAGGAGAACCGAAATTTGAACATTTTTCCATTAAGGTTAGGACCTGAGGGCAAACTCGACTTGTTCTTGATCATAAGGGAAGTTGTATTCTTACTTTGATCCAATGAGCATCTGGACCTTACAAACTGAATTTTCTTTCATGCTTAACACCGCACTTTGATTGATGCTACCTGTTTTGGTCTCACAAATCGATTTGGTATGACCTGCTTAGTGCTTAGCAAGTAAAGCAATTTCCACTGCTGATGTTAGCTGATGGAAACCAAATGTCCTGACAAATGCAGCTGCTACTTGTAGTTATGATCTTTTTTTTTAATTCTTGCTTGAACCTTCTTTTTGGCCATAGCCATATATATTGTTTTGATAATGTGCTTATACTTCCCTTGTATCTGCCATGTTATTGATCGAGGTACCAAATTCAGAATATAAAGAAATTTTGTATCATTGATGGATTATTAAAGAACTGGTGCTTGATGTCTGGTCGTTTCACCATGGTTATATCAAGACCTGTCTAAGTAAAATAGTTAGGACCCAACAGAACTCTGGTTTGAACCTCAGCAAACAACATTCTTAAAAGGTAAGTCCTTTTTTATTTAGAATTTTTCTGATCAGCTGTCCAACACTTGTTGAGGGCAACCAACCATATGAAGAACTTAAATTTGCTAGNAAAAAAAAAAAAAAAAAAAAAAAAACAAAAAAAAAAAAAAAAAAAAAAAAAAAAAAAAAAAAAAAAAAAAAAAAAAAAAAAAAAAAAAAAAAAAAAAAAAAAAAAAAAAAAAAAATAGGCCGTCAACAAGCTTTTCTGGCGCCGTTGCCGGGAAACTATCGATTAAGATCCGATTTAACTAGCATTCGTAAATATTTCTTTTTTTTTTCTTTTGATTTCTATCCTTTTAGATCTCTTATTTTCGTTTTTATTAAAAATAGATCTAATCCATAAAAATCAATCTAATCTAGATTTGTATTATTTTCTACTAGCAGCTTTGCACGTGCGGCACGCACGTGTCTAAAAAAACCTAGTAAAAATATTAAAATACTAAAAATAATATTATATTTATTAAAAAATTTGTTGCAACAATGATATTTTTTTAAAACCTGATAAATAGTAATTTTATACACTGTGGAGTGGCACCACATCACCCCGTTCTTATCCACCATGGTACCTCATCGTTTTCCTCTTGAACAAAAGGTGATATAAGATTTTAGTAATCAAGAATAAATGAATCAATCTAGGCCACCAGGGATGATCATATGTTCAACAATAACCCAAGAATCATGCGCCAAAGCAAATCAAACTCCACGAATAACCAATCATAGTTACACACAGAATAGCAAGAGCTCCCATTCTTGATCAATTCATACAACTGAAAGTTTTGCCTTCAAAGTACCAAGTACGCAATCATGTTTTGAACAAAAATGTACCTGAAATTACAATTTAGACAACAATTAACATTTCAACATGCACACTAAGGCTACTCCACTGTTTTTTTCTCAAACACGCATGATATCTGCGTATAAATACATTAAGAAAAAAAATGTTATCAGAAACCCAATTATAGCCAGGTTTTAATTTTGGACAAAAATCTTGCCAGTATGAGAAACCCAACGCTACTCCACAATTACAATTCTTGCTACTGCAAGCCCCATTCTTTCTTGTTTTCCTTTCCTCAATTCTGCATCTTGAAAAAGAAAAGGACACATGCTTGCAGAAGGAAGAAAGTCTTATTTGACAAGGTTCTTTGTTTCATCATTTCTCTATTGATATATGCATAATAATGCAAAGCATTACAGTCAATTACTCAAAGGCTAAACATAAATCTCTGAATATTAATGCTCCGGGGTGCTAGGGTCTCCAATCTCTGAATTTTAATCCTCCGAGATGCCAAATTGGGCACCTTCTCTCTGGTACAAACCTACATAAATCATTCATTAATCAAGAAAAAGATAAAGAAAACCCGTATTCAGGTGATATTTTTTATTCTGAACCTCTCAATCTCTTCGTCATGGCCATGAAACCTGTAGTATAAATTGCACACACCTGTATGTCATGTACGGCCGTACGTACAGGCGCAGGCGTGACTTACGCCGGGCGGCTGAGCGCGCTACGCGCGCACGCGATGAGCGCGGAGGGCGCGCGACATCTTCGCCCAGTGGCTAGGAAGGAAAGAAGATATCTGTTGCTATAATTAGGTGTCCCTAGAATTAAGGAGAACCTTCTCCATTCGGTTGGGCCATTGGCCATATAATCATGTAACCGGACCCTTTGAAGATTAAGCAAGATTGTTATCCCTAATCTCCCTCTCTCACCCCTAAATCTCAAGCCACCAGCGGAGGGGCAAAACCCCGCGGTGAGGTCTGGAGCGCGGCTACGAACTACGTAGTCGCGGTCCTGCGTCGTTGAGTGCCGAGGCACTTGACAACCTGGTATCACGATCCAGACGATCCTCACCCGCCTGGTCATCTTCCCCAGCCGCCGCCGATCTCCATCAGCCAGAAGCCGCACCACCCTCCCCGACCTCGTCATCCGCCGCGTCCTGTGTTGCCACCATGGGCGACAATGACGATCTCAAGGCCACCATCGAGAGCCTCGCCTTGAGCGTCAAGTCCCTGCAGGCGACAGCGGAAGCCAACGCCAAGGCCATCGCCGCGCTCGTCGGCGACAAGGCGTCGTCCTCAAGCTCCAAGGCGGCCACGGGCGAGCACAACACCGACCGACCTCCGCCGCGATTCCAGAAGCTTGATTTTCCCAAGTATGATGGCAAGTCCGATCCGCTCATATTCATTAATCGCTGCGAGTCGTACTTCCACCAGCAGAAAATCATGGCGGAGGAGAAGGTCTGGATGGCGGGGTACAACCTCGAAGATGGCGCCCAGCTGTGGTGGATCCAAGTCCAACAGGACGAAGGCATTCCGTCCTGGCGCCGCTTCGTCGACCTCCTCAATCTCCGGTACGGGCCCCCCATCCGCTCCGCGCCGCTCTTCGAGCTCGCCGACTGCCGGCGCACGGGGACGGTCACGGAGTTTCAAGACCGCTTCCAGGCGCTGCTCCCTCGCGCCGGGCCCTTGGAGGAAGAGCAGCGGGTCCAGCTCTTCACCGGCGGCCTGCTGCCTCCACTCAGCCACGCCGTCCGCGTACACAACCCACAGACGCTGGCCGCCGCGATGAGCCTGGCGCGGCAACTGGAGTTGATCGACCAGCACACACCGGCGCCGCCCCCGAACGGGCCGCCGCGCCGGCCGTTCCGCTGGCTGGGAACCTGGTGAAACGCCTCTCGCAGGCGGAACAGGCGGAACGGCGCCGCCTTGGCCTCTGCTACAACTGCGACGAGCGCTACACGCGCGGCCACAACCGCGTCTGCCGCCGCGTCTTCTTCATCGAAGGGGTGGAACTTGACGACGCCGATGATGCCGCGGACCAAGAGGCCGAGGCGCCCGTGTTCTCTCTGCAGGCCCTGGCAGGAGTCCCCGTCGCCGACACCATGCAGGTCGCGGTCGCGCTTGGGCCGGCGTCGCTCGTCGCCCTCCTGGACTCCGGCAGCACGCACAACTTCATCTCGGAGGCGGCGGCGCGGCGCTCCGGCATGCCCGTGAACACGCAGCCCCGGCTCACGGCCATGGTCGCCAACGACGAGCGCGTCACGTGCGCGGGCGTCATCAAGGCCGCGCCGCTCACCATCGACGGCGCCCCGTTCCCGGCCGACCTCTTCGTGATGCCGCTGGCGGGCTTCGACGTGGTGCTGGGCACCCGATGGCTGGGCGCTCTGGGGCCCATCGTCTGGGACCTGGCCAGTCGCCGGATGTCCTTCCAGCGCCAAGGGCGCCCCGTCTGCTGGTCCGGCGTGCCGACCTCGGGCGCACCGGCTCTCGCCGCCACCACGGACAGCGAGCCCCTACGGATGGGCTCTTGGCGGCCTTTGGGGACCTCTTCGCCGAGCCCTCCGGCCTGCCTCCTAAGCGCGCACACGACTACCGCATCACCCTCAAGCCGGACGCGCAGCCGGTGGCTGTCTGCCCGTACAGGTACCCGGCGGCCCATAAAGACGAGCTGGAACGACAATGTGCCGCCATGATCGAGCAAGGCATCGTCCGCCGCAGCGACTCCCCGTTCTCGTCGCCGGTTCTCCTCGTCAAGAAACCCGACGGTTCCTGGCGCTTCTGCGTCGACTACCGCGCCTTGAACGCGCTCACCGTCAAGGATGCGTTTCCCATCCCCGTGGTGGATGAGCTCCTCGACGAGCTCCACGGCGCGCGGGTCTTCTCCAAGCTCGACCTTCGGTCCGGGTACCACCAGGTGCGCATGCGGCCGGAAGATGTACACAAGACCGCGTTCCGCACCCACGACGGCCTCTACGAGTTCCTGGTCATGGCGTTCGGGCTCTGCAACGCCCCGGCCACTTTCCAGGCCCTTATGAACGACGTCCTCCGCCCCTTCCTGCGCCGGTTCGTCCTTGTCTTTTTCGACGACATCTTAATCTACAGCAGGACTTGGGCGGATCACCTTCGTCATCTCCGGGCCGTCCTCACCGAGCTCCGCCGCCACCACCTCTTCGCCAAGCGCACCAAGTGCTCATTCGGCGCCCCCTCTGTCGCCTACCTCGGACACGTGATCTCGGCGACAGGCGTTGCCATGGACCCGTCCAAGGTGCAGGCCATCCTCGACTGGCCGCCTCCACGTTCAGCTCGGGCGGTGCGCGGCTTCCTCGGCTTGGCGGGCTACTACCGCAAGTTCGTCCACAACTACGGGACGATCGCCGCGCCGCTCACTGCCCTCCTCAAGAAAGACGGCTTCTCTTGGGATCATGGGGCGGCAGAGGCGTTCGCGGCCCTCAAGACCGCGGTCACCACGGCTCCGGTGCTCGCCATGCCGGACTTCGCCAAGCTCTTCATCGTGGAGTGCGACGCATCCTCCCACGGCTTCGGCGCGGTGCTCATTCAGGACGGCCATCCGGTCGCCTTCTTCAGCCGCCCCGTCGCTCCTCGTCACCGCGCCCTCGCCGCCTACGAGCGCGAGCTCATCGGCCTCGTCCAGGCGGTGCGGCACTGGCAGCCGTACTTGTGGGGAAGGCGCTTCGCCGTCAAGACGGATCACTACAGCCTCAAGTACCTCCTCGACCAGCGCCTTGCGACCATTCCGCAACACCACTGGGTCGAGAAGCTCTTGGGCTTCGATTTCTCTGTGGAGTACAGGTCGGGTGCCACGAACACCGTCGCCGACGCCCTTTCCCGCCGCGACGATGAGGAGGGCGAGCTGCTGGCCATCTCTGCGCCCCGCTTTGACTTCGTCGAGCGCCTGCGACACGCCCAGGCCACGGACCCGGCCCTGGTCGCCATCCACGACGCCGTCCGCGCAGGCACGCGCGCTACGCCGTGGGCTGTGGTCGCGGACATGGTCACTTTCGACGGGCGGCTCTACATTCCGCCGGCCTCGCCGCTCCTGCAGGAGATTGTGGCCGCGGTCCATGATGACGGCCACGAGGGCGTCCACCGCACGCTCCACCGCCTCCGCCGCGACTTCCATTTTCCCAACATGCGTCGTTTGGTGCAGGACTATGTGAAGGCATGTGCGACCTGCCAGCGCTACAAGTCAGAACACCTCCACCCGGCCGGCCTGCTACAACCTCTCCCGGTGCCGTCCGTTGTGTGGGCAGACATCGGTCTCGACTTCGTGGAGGCGCTTCCACGGGTGCACGGCAAGACGGTCATCCTCTCCGTCGTGGACCGCTTCAGCAAATACTGCCACTTCACCCCCTTGGCGCACCCCTACACCGCCGAGTCCGTGGCGCAGGCCTTCTTCACCGACATCGTGCGCCTCCATGGGATCCCCCAGTCCATCGTGTCCGATCGCGACCCGGTGTTCACCTCGGCGTTCTGGCGCGAGCTCATGCGCCTCATGGGCACGAAGCTCCTCATGTCGTCGGCGTTCCATCCCTAGACGGACGGCCAGACGGAGGCGGCCAATCATGTCATCGTCATGTACCTGCGCTACTTCACCGGCGATCGTCCCCGACAGTGGCTCCGCTGGCTGCCATGGGCCGAGTACATCTACAACATGGCGTACCAGTCTTCGCTCCACGAGACGCCGTTCCGGGTGGTCTACGGCCGCGACCCGCCCTCCATCCGCTCTTACGAGCCCGGTGAGACTCGTGTTGCAACACGAGTCTCACCGGGCTCGTAAGAGCGGATGGAGGGCGGGTCGCGGCCGTAGACCACCCGGAACGGCGTCTCGTGGAGCGAAGACTGGTACGCCGTGTTGTAGATGTACTCGGCCCATGGCAGCCAGCGGAGCCACTGTCGGGGACGATCGCCGGTGAAGCAGCGCAGGTACATGACGATGACATGATTGGCCGCCTCCGTCTGGCCGTCCGTCTAGGGATGGAACGCCGACGACATGAGGAGCTTCGTGCCCATGAGGCGCATGAGCTCGCGCCAGAACGCCGAGGTGAACACCGGGTCGCGATCGGACACGATGGACTGGGGGATCCCATGGAGGCGCACGATGTCGGTGAAGAAGGCCTGCGCCACGGACTCGGCGGTGTAGGGGTGCGCCAAGGGGGTGAAGTGGCAGTATTTGCTGAAGCGGTCCACGACGGAGAGGATGACCGTCTTGCCGTGCACCCGTGGAAGCGCCTCCACGAAGTCGAGACCGATGTCTGCCCACACAACGGACGGCACCGGGAGAGGTTGTAGCAGGCCGGCCGGGTGGAGGTGTTCTGACTTGTAGCGCTGGCAGGTCGCACATGCCTTCACATAGTCCTGCACCAAACGACGCATGTTGGGAAAATGGAAGTCGCGGCGGAGGCGGTGGAGCGTGCGGTGGACGCCCTCGTGGCCGTCATCATGGACCGCGGCCACAATCTCCTGCAGGAGCGGCGAGGCCGGCGGAATGTAGAGCCGCCCGTCGAAAGTGACCATGTCCGCGACCACAGCCCACGGCGTAGCGCGCGTGCCTGCGCGGACGGCGTCGTGGATGGCGACCAGGGCCGGGTCCGTGGCCTGGGCGTGTCGCAGGCGCTCGACGAAGTCAAAGCGGGGCGCAGAGATGGCCAGCAGCTCGCCCTCCTCATCGTCGCGGCGGGAAAGGGCGTCGGCGACGGTGTTCGTGGCACCCGACCTGTACTCCACAGAGAAATCGAAGCCCAAGAGCTTCCCGACCCAGTGGTGTTGCGGAATGGTCGCAAGGCGCTGGTCGAGGAGGTACTTGAGGCTGTAGTGATCCGTCTTGACGGCGAAGCGCCTTCCCCACAAGTACGGCTGCCAGTGCCGCACCGCCTGGACGAGGCCGATGAGCTCGCGCTCGTAGGCGGCGAGGGCGCGGTGACGAGGAGCGACGGGGCGGCTGAAGAAGGCGACCGGATGGCCGTCCTGAATGAGCACCGCGCCGAAGCCGTGGGAGGATGCGTCGCACTCCACGATGAAGAGCTTGGCGAAGTCCGGCATGGCGAGCACCGGAGCCGTGGTGACCGCGGTCTTGAGGGCCGCGAACGCCTCTGCCGCCCCATGATCCCAAGAGAAGCCGTCTTTCTTGAGGAGGGCAGTGAGCGGCGCGGCGATCGTCCCGTAGTTGTGGACGAACTTGCGGTAGTAGCCCGCCATGCCGAGGAAGCCGCGCACCGCCCGAGCTGAACGTGGAGGCGGCCAGTCGAGGATGGCCTGCACCTTGGACGGGTCCATGGCAACGCCTGTCGCCGAGATCACGTGTCCGAGGTAGGCGACAGAGGGGGCGCCGAATGAGCACTTGGTGCGCTTGGCGAAGAGGTGGTGGCGGCGGAGCTCGGTGAGGACGGCCCGGAGATGACGAAGGTGATCCGCCCAAGTCCTGCTGTAGATTAAGATGTCGTCGAAAAAGACAAGGACGAACCGGCGCAGGAAGGGGCGGAGGACGTCGTTCATAAGGGCCTGGAAAGTGGCCGGGGCGTTGCAGAGCCCGAACGCCATGACCAGGAACTCGTAGAGGCCGTCGTGGGTGCGGAACGCGGTCTTGTGTACATCTTCCGGCCGCATGCGCACCTGGTGGTACCCGGACCGAAGGTCGAGCTTGGAGAAGACCCGCGCGCCGTGGAGCTCGTCGAGGAGCTCATCCACCACGGGGATGGGAAACGCATCCTTGACGGTGAGCGCGTTCAAGGCGCGGTAGTCGACGCAGAAGCGCCAGGAACCGTCGGGTTTCTTGACGAGGAGAACCGGCGACGAGAACGGGGAGTCGCTGCGGCGGACGATGCCTTGCTCGATCATGGCGGCACATTGTCGTTCCAGCTCGTCTTTATGGGCCGCCGGGTACCTGTACGGGCAGACAGCCACCGGCTGCGCGTCCGGCTTGAGGGTGATGCGGTAGTCGTGTGCGCGCTTAGGAGGCAGGCCGGAGGGCTCGGCGAAGAGGTCCCCAAAGGCCGCCAAGAGCCCATCCGTAGGGGCTCGCTGTCCGTGGTGGCGGCGAGAGCCGGTGCGCCCGAGGTCGGCACGCCGGACCAGCAGACGGGGCGCCCTTGGCGCTGGAAGGACATCCGGCGACTGGCCAGGTCCCAGACGATGGGCCCCAGAGCGCCCAGCCATCGGGTGCCCAGCACCACGTCGAAGCCCGCCAGCGGCATCACGAAGAGGTCGGCCGGGAACGGGGCGCCGTCGATGGTGAGCGGCGCGGCCTTGATGACGCCCGCGCACGTGACGCGCTCGTCGTTGGCGACCATGGCCGTGAGCCGGGGCTGCGTGTTCACGGGCATGCCGGAGCGCCGCGCCGCCGCCTCCGAGATGAAGTTGTGCGTGCTGCCGGAGTCCAGGAGGGCGACGAGCGACGCCGGCCCAAGCGCGACCGCGACCTGCATGGTGTCGGCGACGGGGACTCCTGCCAGGGCCTGCAGAGAGAACACGGGCGCCTCGGCCTCTTGGTCCGCGGCATCATCGGCGTCGTCAAGTTCCACCCCTTCGATGAAGAAGACGCGGCGGCAGACGCGGTTGTGGCCGCGCGTGTAGCGCTCGTCGCAGTTGTAGCAGAGGCCAAGGCGGCGCCGTTCCGCCTGTTCCGCCTGCGAGAGGCGTTTCACCAGGTTCCCAGCCAGCGGAACGGCCGGCGCGGCGGCCCGTTCGGGGGCGGCGCCGGTGTGTGCTGGTCGATCAACTCCAGTTGCCGCGCCAGGCTCATCGCGGCGGCCAGCGTCTGTGGGTTGTGTACGCGGACGGCGTGGCTGAGTGGAGGCAGCAGGCCGCCGGTGAAGAGCTGGACCCGCTGCTCTTCCTCCAAGGGCCCGGCGCGAGGGAGCAGCGCCTGGAAGCGGTCTTGAAACTCCGTGACCGTCCCCGTGCGCCGGCAGTCGGCGAGCTCGAAGAGCGGCGCGGAGCGGATGGGGGGCCCGTACCGGAGATTGAGGAGGTCGACGAAGCGGCGCCAGGACGGAATGCCTTCGTCCTGTTGGACTTGGATCCACCACAGCTGGGCGCCATCTTCGAGGTTGTACCCCGCCATCCAGACCTTCTCCTCCGCCATGATTTTCTGCTGGTGGAAGTACGACTCGCAGCGATTAATGAATATGAGCGGATCGGACTTGCCATCATACTTGGGAAAATCAAGCTTCTGGAATCGCGGCGGAGGTCGGTCGGTGTTGTGCTCGCCCGTGGCCGCCTTGGAGCTTGAGGACGACGCCTTGTCGCCGACGAGCGCAGCGATGGCCTTGGCGTTGGCTTCCGCTGTCGCCTGCAGGGACTTGACGCTCAAAGCGAGGCTCTCGATGGTGGCCTTGAGATCGTCATTGTCGCCCATGGTGGCAACACAGGACGCGGCGGATGACGAGGTCGGGGAGGGTGGTGCGGCTTCTGGCTGATGGAGATCGGCGGCGGCTGGGGAAGATGACCAGGCGGGTGAGGATCGTCTGGATCGTGATACCAGGTTGTCAAGTGCCTCGGCACTCAACGACGCAGGACCGCGACTACGTAGTTCGTAGCCGCGCTCCAGACCTCACCGCGGGGTTTTGCCCCTCCGCTGGTGGCTTGAGATTTAGGGGTGAGAGAGGGAGATTAGGGATAACAATCTTGCTTAATCTTCAAAGGGTCCGGTTACATGATTATATGGCCAATGGCCCAACCGAATGGAGAAGGTTCTCCTTAATTCTAGGGACACCTAATTATAGCAACAGATATCTTCTTTCCTTCCTAGCCACTGGGCGAAGATGTCGCGCGCCCTCCGCGCTCATCGCGTGCGCGCGTAGCGCGCTCAGCCGCCCGGCGTAAGTCACGCCTGCGCCTGTACGTACGGCCGTACATGACATACAGGTGTGTGCAATTTATACTACAGGTTTCATGGCCATGACGAAGAGATTGAGAGGTTCAGAATAAAAAATATCACCTGAATACGGGTTTTCTTTATCTTTTTCTTGATTAATGAATGATTTATGTAGGTTTGTACCAGAGAGAAGGTGCCCAATTTGGCATCTCGGAGGATTAAAATTCAGAGATTGGAGACCCTAGCACCCCGGAGCATTAATATTCAGAGATTTATGTTTAGCCTTTGAGTAATTGACTGTAATGCTTTGCATTATTATGCATATATCAATAGAGAAATGATGAAACAAAGAACCTTGTCAAATAAGACTTTCTTCCTTCTGCAAGCATGTGTCCTTTTCTTTTTCAAGATGCAGAATTGAGGAAAGGAAAACAAGAAAGAATGGGGCTTGCAGTAGCAAGAATTGTAATTGTGGAGTAGCGTTGGGTTTCTCATACTGGCAAGATTTTTGTCCAAAATTAAAACCTGGCTATAATTGGGTTTCTGATAACATTTTTTTTCTTAATGTATTTATACGCAGATATCATGCGTGTTTGAGAAAAAAACAGTGGAGTAGCCTTAGTGTGCATGTTGAAATGTTAATTGTTGTCTAAATTGTAATTTCAGGTACATTTTTGTTCAAAACATGATTGCGTACTTGGTACTTTGAAGGCAAAACTTTCAGTTGTATGAATTGATCAAGAATGGGAGCTCTTGCTATTCTGTGTGTAACTATGATTGGTTATTCGTGGAGTTTGATTTGCTTTGGCGCATGATTCTTGGGTTATTGTTGAACATATGATCATCCCTGGTGGCCTAGATTGATTCATTTATTCTTGATTACTAAAATCTTATATCACCTTTTGTTCAAGAGGAAAACGATGAGGTACCATGGTGGATAAGAACGGGGTGATGTGGTGCCACTCCACAGTGTATAAAATTACTATTTATCAGGTTTTAAAAAAATATCATTGTTGCAACAAATTTTTTAATAAATATAATATTATTTTTAGTATTTTAATATTTTTACTAGGTTTTTTTAGACACGTGCGTGCCGCACGTGCAAAGCTGCTAGTAGAAAATAATACAAATCTAGATTAGATTGATTTTTATGGATTAGATCTATTTTTAATAAAAACGAAAATAAGAGATCTGAAAGGATAGAAATCAAAAGAAAATAAAAAAAAGAAATATTTACGAATGCTAGTTAAATCGGATCTTAATCGATAGTTTCCCGGCAACGGCGCCAGAAAAGCTTGTTGACGGCCTTTAGGCACGCCAATCGTGAACCGCAAGCGCACGGATCAGTTGTAGCTCTTCCCTCATAGTACTGTACCAAGGTTTATCAATCCATGGAACTAAAGATATTAGAGACAATCCAACTAGCATAGAAATCCTTTGTTTTGAAGAGAGTTGCAAAACGAATCTAATCTAGTAAACACCAAACACCGGAGGTAGCAAGAGAGAGTTAGAGATAACCAATCTAGATCGCTTAGATCATGCATATGTTGTAGCTCCGAGTCAAATAAAGCGAAGTAAGATAGATGTGAATCTCAATAAGAAACATCTTTAAATCATGACCTCCGATCAAACTCTCAAAAGCCCCACCTTACACGGGATCACACCCTGTCATGGTGCTCCCTATCGGCGTGGGTAACTTAAGGGCACGTTCACAAGTGAACGTGTCGAACCACTTGGTAGATCCGGTATGAATAGCCACCATGGCTACAAGAACACCCCAAGCAATCTATCTCGAGAATAGATTGGAGAAGAAGCAAAACCAAGAGAGAACAGAATCATAGAAAGTGGCACTTGATCACTAAAGATTCAGAAACACAAATAACTTCACCATGAATGATCGTACATCACAATATCACCATCGGGATCCTACCTTGATCTTGATGATCCTAGCTCCAGAATTCCGACGTGGTCTTCCTCGCAGGGTTCCCACGTCGGCTAGGGAAAACCCCTAGACAACTAGCACGACCCTCAGCTATTCGAAAGGTGTCCCTCTAGTTTCTCTGCTCCTCGACGTCGGATGGCGAATGCATATGCTCGTGGTAGATGGCACAGGGTCTATTTATAGCCCTGGGAAATCCTAGGTCGAAGGGGAGGGCGAGGTGCCACAGGTAGGGCCTAGGCCGGCCGACCCAGGGGGGTCCAGGCCGGCCGGCCTGGCCTGTTTCCTGGTTGCCTCGTCTCCAACTTTCTCCCCAAGTCTTCTGGAAGCTTCAGTAGTTGTTCCTTTTATGCATGTGGGCCTTTGATGTCGTTTGCTTCGGGATATCTTCGAGATAAGAATGGGAAGTAGATAACCTTCCAAATTCTCCATTTAATTTGCCTTGATCCCAAAGTCACTTGATCTTACCTTGAAGCACTTGCCTTTCAAATATTCTTGGAGGATGGTTCACCGAAGATGAGTACAAATAGGGCTTGGAACTCCTTGGGCCGGCCGGCCTACTCTTTTCCTCGGGCCTCTGGCCTTTATCTTTCACCGTGTTGTCCATTTGTAATCCAATTTAGCCCAAAAACCTGCGTAAACAGAAATCCTCCAAAAACACATGCATATACGAAAACGTCCCGGTTATAGAGTATGATCAATAGTTTAGATATCAAATTTATGCCATTATTGAAGATAAACAAGGGTAAAAAGGTGTCGCTAAGGAGCGTCAACAGTCCCCTTCATCGGGCCTTGGTCACCCCTTTACACCTCCCTCCTCAAGTTTGCCTCTTGGTCGCCGTCGCCGGATCTACTCGTTTGGGCCCGGATGGCCGGATCCTGGGAAGGTCGCACTCTCCCCCCTCCCCCACTCCACCTTTCTTCTCGGTCGTCGATGATGTGTCGGATCTGCGCTTCCCTTTTCGGCTCCTTTCGTGCCTGCTTGGTGGCGCCTGTGGTGTGGCCGCTCCTTGCCCCTTCCCCAGTAGGGTCCCTGCTGCTCGGCTCGTTAGGGCCAACCGACCAGCCCCCCTCGACGTCTCCCTTGCCTCGACCATGGTCGATGTGTTCTTGCACCGCCCCCTTTGCCTCCAATCCGGAAGTTTGTCTTTTCGGCTGGCGTGCAGTGGCGAGGGTAGGTGGTGCCACTGTGAATTATGTTGTGGGCCAGGTGTGATGGGGGCTGTAGGTGGTGCCACTGTGAATTATGTTGTGGGCCAGGTGTGATGGGGGCTAGTTGGAGGAGGCATCGTGTTGGTGAGGTTGCTGCTCCACTAGAACAATGGCCTCTGCTTTTGTGTGCTGGTCGTGAAGCTATTCGATCCCACCGGCTTGGGCCGCGAGGCAAGGGGTCGTTGTGGCTAAGTGTGTGGTTGGGGGTTTTGGATGCCATGGGTGAAAACCCTGCACGACTTCTGCCAGTGCCGGCAATGGCTACGCCCTTGTGTAGTTCTCCATGCTGAGGGCATTGTCACGGTTTTCCTCCCTCTCCTCTGGTTCTGTCGGGTGAAAACCTGGTTTGTCCTCCGACAAACGGTCGATGGCGTCGCTTTTGTTGCGCCGTACCCTTCTTAAAGGCATCGTCCTACAGTTCCTTCTTTGCCCTATGATCTCTAGACCTTTTGCTGCCTCGGTCGTCTTCTCTATCATCGGTGCGGTCGTCCTCACTGTATTGGGGCCTTCCTATGGTTGCTTCGTTACTTCGGTGGTCGCAACTTCTTTGGTCGCAATGATCCGCTATGAGAAAGCTCTTCGAGGTTCCTGTTTGCTGGTCGTGGTTCACCGTTTTTTGGCGCTCTTCGCTCTTCAGTCTTCTCCAATAAAGACGTGCTTGTGGAGCTGGGTTCTTTTTATTGTAGCCATAGTTGTAGTTGTCCTAGCGTGGTGCCTTGTGTTGTTGGCGTTGTTGTTGTTGCGTTGGTTGTTTCTTTTGTGTGTGTTGTCCGTGTTTGTAATTCTTCTTATTCTTTTAATGAAATAAATGCCAAGCACGTTTAAAAAAACGTCAGCAGCTTGCCCTTCGCCAGCACGGCGGGTCGGCGGCACCGTAGAACCTCCTCGTTGATCGACAATCCTCGCCAGGCGCGACCTCCAGCGTCCCACCCATGCCTCACGTCACCAACGATGGCTCGCCGCTCGCGGCCTTGTGCAGTCAGCAGACGCGCTCGGATAAGGCTATGGTTTTGCTAGGCCGTATAGAGCCGTTTATATTTGTACATTGCGTTATTGGGCTGAAATTCTGGATGGCCCAAAAGTGTTTTCCGTGTCCCGGGGGACACTGCGGGGGAATTACCATCCTGACCTCCTACCCGGACGAGCACCGGCCATCCCATCGAGGTGACTTTCAACGCCCCACGCCCGCCTGTCCTCTCCCACCTCTCCGTCCACTGCCCCGGTCTTCTTCCTCTCCCAAAAAAAAAAAATCCCTTATCCGATCCCAGAGCTCGAAAGAATCCCTAATCCGACCCCGAGCGAACCCCTCGCCGAAGCGATCTTTGATCGATCCAATCCTTCTTCTCCGCTTGGATCTTTGATGTATCGATCGTACGCCATGGCCGTTGCCTCCTCCGCGAATCCGGAGGGCAAGAACAAGGGCAAGGTTAACGCCCCGAGCAGCGACCTGCTCGACGTCCGAGCCTACAGCGCCCCTCGCCGGAACCCCTCCACCGCCAGATCCAGGACGAGCACCGGCCATCCCATCGAGGTGACTTTCAACGCCGCACGCCCGCCTGTCCTCTCCCACCTCTCCGTCCACTGCCCCGGTCTGCAACTGCCACCCGCCGATCTGAACCTGGCGCCTAAAGTCCTAGCCGCCGACGCCGACCTCATCCTCCTCCGGGTCCCCGTCGATCCCAAAGGCAAGTATTTTTATCATGACAACGACTACTTCGTCTACAGGGCGCACCCTCTGCACCCAAAACTGGATCTGCTACCGAAGTCGTGCCCCGCTAGCTTCGGAGACCAGGAGATTGCCATACTTAGTTGTGGCGCGGCCGCCACGGATGGTGACAAGAAGTATGTCGTGGCCGCCCTCAAAATCAGGCCGCTCAGTGACTTAACTTTCACACTGCACCTGTACCGCTCCAAACCCGGTGGCGAGCCAGGGAGATGGAGCTCCAGGCCAGTGTCTGTGGAGGAGCCACTAAGGGACAGAGTGTGCCCGACCCCGATCACAGCGCAGAGGCTGATGTACCACCTGACAACCAAGGTTATCGTGGTTGGAGGCGCAAAAGGCACAGTCGGCTGGGTTGATTTGTGGCGTGGCATCCTCTTCTGTGATGTGCTCGAGGAGAGCCCCAAGCTCCAAGATATGCCGCTGCCACTTCCTGCCAAGGGCAACTGGAGACTCTTCTTGAATGGCTGTGAATACTGTTACCGGGATATCACTGTCAACCGACGCAAAGACTCTGTCAAGTACGTCGAGATGGAAATCGTTCCGCCAAGAAAGGTGACCACCACACCCTCCAGGCCTGCACCTGTTTCATACCTTGAATGGCTGCAGCACAAAAAAGGCCCGTCACAGCCATCGTGCACCTTGGTCCCTGGTCACTGGAAGGCCACCACATGGAGCATGCCGATCCCAGTTGCTTCATGGGATGACTGGCACCTTGACTACACTGCTAAGTTGGGTGACTTACAAGTTGACAACCCAAGTCATTATGAGTTACTGCATAATCTGATGAGCAGCAGCGGTAACAATCAGGAGATCACAGAGGCAACCTTTTCCCTTGGGTTGCTGCATATGGCTTACCCCGCCTTGAGCATCGACGATGATGTTGTTTACCTGTTAACCAAGGCCGCCAGCATCAGAAAGACAGGAGTTATGATTGCTGTTGACGTGAGGAGGAAGAAGCTGAAAGGAGTGGCCAAGCTTGATAGCAAAAAGAACACCAGTTTCATACGTTGCTACCTTGCCTGTGGGATCTCCAAACACCTCAAGACTACAGGTACTTGCGCTGTACTGCTCCTTGCTCGATGAGTGTTCTATTTATCTATTGGTGATACATAATAAAATATCGGTGTTTTATTTGCAAACCTGAGGTTACACAGTAGGATAGGATAGGGGTTTGCTGGGACTTGATTCCTGTGGGTTCTCAGTAATGTTGACGATGATAAGGATGGCGTGAGTGTGACACATTTGAAAAAGAACAAAAATCTGGAATTTTATGAACTGAACTATTACATATCTGGGGGGTGTGGTGACTTTTCTTCTAGAGAACTGTATAACTGCTGTAAACATTTTATCAAATGTATGGAAATGTTTTTGCCATTTCACCATTTGGATATTAAAGTGAATTTTAAGGCTGGAAGTTTCTTTGTGTTACTTAATGCCACGTCCATTTCCATTTCTGCATTCAAACATCTAAAATTTAGACCTCTAACGTGTAAAGAATGATATCAGTAAATGCACCATCAATCTTCTTTCTCTGTGTAAGTATAAAAATTAGCAATTGAAGGGTGCTTGCAAAACTATTAGTCATAGAGAATGAATGAAGTAAAAAGGTATTGACCAAAGCTAACATGAATAAGTAATTATTGTAATGCTATTGTTGCTTTAGGTACAAATACAAACTTTCATTAAGTGAAGGTGGTGTTCTTCTCAAAAATAGTTAAGATTGTTGTAGAAAGAAGGCAGAATACCACAACTTTCAGTTTGCTTAAATTTGTGGAATATTTTGCATTAGCAAAAAGTGGTACATGATATGCATCCAAGAAATGTTGTTCAGCCCAAAATGCAGGTATGGAAGTTAATTAGAGGATCTAGAGCCTGATCAAATATTCCTTTGTTTTGAAGTGTCTGATGGCTGAACTAATGACTAGTAACTTACTCAACCTAATTTAGGATGATTAGTTTGATGATGATGGCACAATTGAACGGTAAGGTAGTACCAGGGGTCAGTATGCACCTTTTTCGTGTGAATTAAGGCAAATCTTGGCTTCGCGGCATAGTTGGAGAAGAAAACTTGAATTTTGCTGAATTGAAGTATCGCATTCAGTTCTCCGGGTTCTGGAAACAGAAAAACTTTCGTAAGAAGTGGACACAATACATCTTTCAGTTTTTAATGGTTTATTAAGTGGATGGAATTCTTTTGCATTAATCCAAGAATTATGATCCAAAGACTCCAAACATAACTCAAATATCTTTCCATTATTAAATAGTATTGCTTTATATTTTGTTTGCCATACTGTATTTACTACATGGTTGTATTTACCATGAGCTATGTTATTTGACGTAGGTACAGAAGAATCACTTGGGCAAACTGGGGGAGCATATGCGAAACCCCAACAAGTAGGCGTGGAAGGCAGCAACAAGTAGCAGTGGAAGGCGGGGTAGGTATGCCACTGTTAACCAGGCATGGATTGCTGCTGTCCAGTTACGAATATTTTGGGCTCAGGAGTTTGTGCAGGCATTGATTGGAGGAGTTGCTTACCTGGGTTGCTTTATTGCATTTTATATGCAAAGCTTGTTCGAGAGGGAGGATTGGTAATAACATTTATGAATGAAAGATGGTATTCTTATGTTGCTTGTCTCTGTAATGAACTATGTGCTGCTTGTATCCGTGATGAACTATGTATGTCATCCGTGCCTCTAAACTGGAATATCCAGGGGTTGCAATCCTGCAGGTCTTTGACACTGGACCTTGATCCTTCGCAAGGTATCGCATAATGCAACAAACTCAGATATATCTTCCTTTTATTTTATTGGGAGAAGTCCATTTTAGACCATCGGACTATTGGTTTGGTTTTGGCTATCCAACTCCAAAACCAGCCAGCAGTACTTCAGTCTCACAACAAATCAGCACCAGCCACCAACCAGCCAGCAGTACTTTTCTCTCACAACAAATCAGCACCAGCCAACCGAACAGGCTGCAGGAATCTATGGTCATCAAACTGTTAATATCGGTTATTTGGCCATACAATTATTTTGGTGGGTGGTTTTGCTGATATGGACCATAAGTGGCAGTGGGGCTCATGTGTTTGCTCTATTTCTCTCTTCTATCTCTATCTTCGCATCGTCCTCCTTCCCCCATGCTGGTTGTCGCCAACTTTTCCTCTTCCCTGCGCCAGCGTTCGTGCCTCATACCTTCCCCGCGCAGGCCTGCCCCTGCCCTCTTCTTCCCCACATCGGTCCATGCCCCTCCCTTTTCCCCTTCCCCACCATCGCCACCATCCGCCCCTCTTCTCCGCCCTGCACCAGCTGCTAGTCGCCCCCTCTCCCACGTTGGCCGCCGCACCCTCTTCCCCACCCTGTATCGGCCTACCTCCGCCCCTTCCTCGCTCTGGCCATTGTCCCTCTTCCCCTCCCCACGATGGCCCACGCTTGCCTCTACCCTGACCTGGCCGGCCTCCGTCCCTTCACCGCCCCTGCGGACGGCCTCGCACAACTTGCTAGTGTCGTCCTTCATCGCCTCCGCTCGACCGCATGATATGGCCGGAGCTAACTTTGCCCCTCTCGCGCTGTGCTGTTGCCCTCCACAGCTTCCTTCGTGTGGCCTTCCCTCCTGCGTCGCCACCTCCCATGTCGCCGCCGCTCCTTCTACCCATCTTTCGCTGTCCATCCCTCCCCGCAATAGGAGGGGCAACCATGCGCAGGATGCCATGGGTACGGAGGTGATGTGGGCAGGCAACAGCGGAGGGCGACGCACGACGACAATAGTGGAGATGGCTAAGGGGCCGAACGGCCGCCGACGTCGTGGAAGGCGGCCTGGAGAGAGAAGAGAGGGCAAAGAGAGACGAGGGAGTGTTGGTATTTCTTATGTTCACGAATAAGATCCGCAAGCGCACGGAATTACCATTGTAGCATTTCACCCGTGAGTATTTGGGTATCGTATTTTCTCAGGGAACGGATGTGTAACGATCAACTAGCTAGTCACCCCAAGAAGGCAAAGGTTATTAGGCCTGGGTAGCAGGGTTGTCTATGGATCAAGATCCTAGGATAGGTTAAGCTAGGTTATCAAGAGTTTGCTTTAGGCACCGGTTTACACCTGGTCTGCCATGCGATGCCGGCATAAGGCTCTACGCTGAACCCGAACGTGGAGGAATACGAAGGACGGACACGGCTGTCACCACCTACCACCTACCTCACTTTCCGTGGGGAACGGAGCAACCGATAGCTTAGACACCACGTCTACGCTAAAGGTTACTACTCTAGCGTCATACAGGGTTTACCCGTAGCCTATCAGGGGCCCTCTACTAGAGCATCTGTCACAAGGACGAACGATCGATCCCACAAGCAACTGATAACGGAAACATAACCGAACCAGAGAACTAATCACAAAGATGAACTCGGATACTTACAACAACTGGATCATATCCGAAGAGTTACAAGCCGGAGTAGAGCGCCGATAGCCTGGCGCTCCTTCGGACTATATCCTCACCTGCTCCCTACAACTATGCCACCGGAGTAGCTCTAGGCCAAGTGATGCTCCTCCCTCTCTTGCCTCTTGTTGTGTTGTGGTGGAGTGGACTGAGAGGAGAGGGGGAAGGGGGGGTCCTATTTATAGTGGAGGAGGAGGCTATGGGATCAAATCCTTCCTTTTACTCTTCTCCTCCTCCTTCCCAAGTTCCTGTCCACATTCATCAGCATAATCGGTGGTTCTGGAGGCTCCTAGGATGGAAACACACGTTGGCACCAAAGGGGAGAGCGTGGGAGGCCTTACACCAAAGTTGGGCGCGCGCGGGCCCTCTCGGGGATCGGCCGAACCCGGGTAGAGCCGCCCCGCGACCGCCTTCCTCTGGTCGATTGACATGTGGGACTAGGGTATATTCTTGGCAGATTCCCCATGGGTTGGGGTTGGTTTGACTGTTTTGTGGGCCCTTTCACCCTAATGCTCGTACAGAGTGGTCTGCGATTGTACTTTGCCTGTGTTCGAGCATATATTTATCCCCTTGTGCAGATGCGATCCCTGTAAACAGTGATCACCAAAACTTGAACTAGTTATAGTTGAAAGCCTATCTCTAGTTTAGTGTTCATTATTGCATTGATTATTGGGATAGTTGACAGTCAGATTTGGCACTTAAGGACCGTCAACAACACGCCCACACTTAGCCCTTTGCTCGTCCTCGAGTAAAGGTTTGAGGACTAAGGTGGTTGCAACTCCTTCATGTGATACCTGCAAACAAGTTATTCGAAGCCTCACCTTACCCTGTGAACTTTGAAGTGTCTACCATGTTGTCTTGGGTAATTGAGAAACGAAACGGTACAGATTTCGAGTCCCCCGCTCCTCTTGGTCAGAAACTTGGGGTTTTGACTGACTTTGAAAACAAGAGAATAACTTTGCTCCTCAAATGATTCTCTCAGATCTCTCATTGTGTTTTTGATTCCTCACCATGGCAAAGGTGTTGCCACTTTCTCATCCTACTTCTAAATAGGCTTATGTGGAGCTTAGGGTAGAGAGAAAAGTAAGGCGTACTTGCTTTGCATATGTTGCTGAGTCATGCAATCGGATCAAGAGGTGCAAGTGTGTGGTAACATGATTGAAGGTGGAAAGGGACTCATATTTTATTTATGATCATAGGAGAAACGAGTCATACAATCGGATCAATAGGTGCAAGTGTGTGGTAACATGATTGAAGGTGGAAATGGACTCATATTTTATTTATGATCTCTTCTCCAAACAGAACTTTGAGGGCATGGCAATCTTTTACATGGGCCTTGCCCAGATAGCCTCTTTTTTTCTTGGATGTTCTTTTGTCCAACTCTCTTTTTTTCTTTTGATTGGACTTTCATGTGTCCAACTCTCTTTCTTCTTTTACTTCCCTTTTTTTTCTTTTACTTGCCATGCCTCTCCTTTAATTAAATTGGAGATGGAGAGCATTTTTTATGGAGTCTTTTATTTGGTGGATGAATGAATGGATGGATGAAGGTGATTGCTAACTCCCAATGTAGAAGTTTAGCAATGACATGTGGTGTGTACGTGCTCTTGATCATGAAAGCATGAAAAGTTTCTCACAAAGGTCACAACAGTTTGACAAATCTCAATGCAAAGACAAGTAACATATGTATAGGTTTTCAATGAAATCAATATATGGCTTTGGTAGGAATTTAGATCATTGAGGAGCCAAGCTATTGAATTTTGATCTTTGTGAAAGAAATCCCAAGTACTTTGCATGAAAGAGCAAGGTTCCTTTCATCCAACCATATCACATTCATCAGTTACTTAGAAAACATGCGTTTCCTATGAAGAAGTTGTTCACAAGACCATGGATATAAGCAAGGAATAAAGAGTATGCAAGTTTATCATAGCAACGCAAGGAGTGCCTTGAGGTCTTTGAGTTTGAAATCATGAAGGGTTGACTTTTGAGCATAGATGATTCAAACATCAGTGAATAGGGAGTGAGGATGGAGCTGCGCAAACCAGAGTCAGGAAAAGGAGGGGACAGCGAGGGTTCAAAAGTGGTTTGGCCAAACCAGAAGTTCGACCGCCCCATTCTAACACCCTAAAAATTCCTTTTCTAAATTAGTACTTAATTTGCTAAGTTAATGTGTGTGCATTCACAAAATTAAGGAAAATATAACTTTTTGGAAAATAAAATCAACTATAAGGCACAATAACATTTGTGCATTTCATGCCGATGCTTTGTTTTATTGTATGAGTGTTTTTGTGTGCTAAGCCCTAGAGTCCAAAACTCGGAGTCCAACCATAGAATCCAACCCTAAGCCCTGTGGGCCTTGCCCTAATCCAGCCCGACACCTTTTCGTCCCCCTTCTCTTTCACCGCTCGACCCAACGGTCCAAACCCAGCCCGGCTTTGTTTTCTCCTTTCTTTCCCAGAGTCCAAAACCTAGCCCAAAATCCTCGTGGGCTCTACCCTACCCGAAACCAGACCCAAACCCTTACCGTATCCTAATCGGGCCCATAAATCCAAACTAATGCAACCCAACTCCCTCCTTTCCTTCCCATCCTTCAGGCCCAAACCGTGGTCCAAACCAGGTCCATCCCCTTCCCCTCACGCACGTCCTCCCCTTCCTCCTTTCGCGCACACAGGAGAAGAGTGACCCCAGAAGCCTCGCCCCATCCCTTTTCGCCTTGCCCTCCTCCCCTTTTCTGTTCTTCGCGCCCCCACAGAAGACCAACCCCGCCCCCTCTTCTGTTCTTCGCACCCCTTCGCCTTCTCCACCAAGTTGGCGCGATTAATTGCCATTACAGCTTTTACAGCCAGTAAACTGCCCATTCAACCCAGAAACCGCCCCCTTCAATTCTCTGCCATCCTTCGATTCTCTTTGCCTATAAAGCTTTTCAGCCGAGCCCCATGCATTCTTTAGCTGTCCTACCCGAGTGCCCTCGCTGTCGTGCCTTGAGCCGCCGTCGATTTCTCGCCGGAGCTCGGCAAGGTAAGCCGCCGCTGACCATGAATATGTGACACCTTAAGGCTAATGCATTTAGATGTAGTAATTAATTCATAAACCTAGCATTAGTCATTTTCATCTCATGTTGTTTGTGCATATATGTGTGTATGTTGACCTAGTAAACTTTCATGAGCAATAGTAGTTAAACATGAAAAATATACCAAAATGTTGCTTAAAAGGTCAATTACATGTTTGTGAACTCACATGAGTAATGAAATTTCAAACAAAAATTCAAAATTCAAATTTGAGCTCCTTTAACTCATATCACATGCATGAGGTGCAAATTCTTTTTCATCCTTTTTGAGAGGCCCATAACAATTGTTTTTACCTATACACTTGAAATTCCACCTACATGAAAGTTGGAGTACAAAGTACCCTCCTTACAATGATGGTGATCTGGACCAAAGAGAACAACATTTGCTTGTTCAAATACTTGGTCAAAATCACGTCAAACCCCTGAAATTCCAGCACTTAGCCAATTTATCCTAAGTCCTGAAATTCATATTTTTGTTGAACTTTAGGGCCAATTATCTTCCAAACCATTGATCAAAACTCGAGGCACTCTTTACAAAAGTTGTAGCTCTATGTATCAGCTTTTTAGTTTGGCTGATTTATGAGTTTACAAACGAAAACATGAGAAAAATTGAGATGAAGTCGGGCCTGTGTTGTTGCCGCAGACGAGTCGATTCAGTTCATCAGTCGGCCGACGCTGGCCTCGGCGTCGCCGACGCCACGCGTCACCGGCGTACAGGTGCCACTCGTTCGTCCTTCTTAGCGACACCATGAACGGACGAGTCCTCGAGCCCGACACCTAGCACCCACCTGTCCAAAACCCCGACACGCGCCACGGGTTTTCACCGTCCACCGCCCTGTATCGGCCTGAGTGGCTGGTAAACCGCCGAGGGCAATTACCCCATCAAAACTCGGTCATTCCTCGATTCACCACACCCACAACTCCACTCTCTCGTCCTCTCCACCTTCCACCACCTCTCGACCACCGCCATCGCCTACATTGTCGGTAATTCGGGTTTTGCTGACCATCGTGCCGCCACGACCACCTCACCAGCAACACACTACCACACCATCCCTCCGCTCCAACCAAGGCCACCATTGGACCACACATGAGCCACTGATGCTAGCGCACTCCTCGTCTGGGCAAGAACACCAAGTTTCCACGGTCATTCATGAGCTCGCCATTGTTTGCCTGCCGGCGTCCGGCGCTGAGGTAGAAGGAGGTGTTTAGGAGAGGGAAGAAATGGTGGAGAAGGTGCAGGGGTCGCGGGGTGGCTGTTGGAGGGGAGAGGGGGTGCTCGGGGACCTTGCCGGAGTCGATTCGCTACCGGCTGAGCCTCGCCGCCGTCAGGCCGACTTCACCGAGGAAGAAGGACCTTGATGCAAGGGTCAAGAAAACCCAGGGGGCTATGGGGAAAAGGGCAAGGTCTTATGTGCGAGGGATTCAAATCTTCGAGGGCTGAAATGCGATTATGTTTTTGGTTTTCTTTGTTTTCTCATTTAAAGTAGCTAAACTTTGGAAAATCATTGTAAATCACAGAAAAATCATAAAATCATGAATCCAGATTTGTTAGAATCCTTGTAAAGTGCTCTGTACAGTGATGTGATGTGAGCTCATGAAAAGTTTTGTTTGGCTCCTGTATTGATTTATGCATGTATATATGTTCGTAAGCTTGTTTAATGTTCCATAGATTCTCTGCATGTGCAAAAATGGTGAAATCAGCTCTGGTGGTGTTGTTGATGTTAGTAGAGTTGAATTGAGTAGTTGATGATTATTCATGATTTGGGCAGATCTTGATTTAGTTGAGTTGGTGAAGTAGAAAAAGTGATAAATATGTAAGCTGCTCAATAAAACCTGATAATTGTTTTTAGAGTTAATCTGGAGCCTAGAAACCCTCATAAAAATATTCAGCTCCAGACTATCTATGGTTTTAAAGATATGATTTAATCTAGTTTCTAGCTATTTTAGTTTAAATAAATCATCAGATATTCTGTGTAGATTAGAAAAATATGACCAATTCACAGTAGAGTGTTCTGGCATAATGTTAGCTCCAGTAAAAATTGCAGCTCCAGAAAGTGTTTGTATATTTTCTTATGATTTTCTGTTTACTAGTGTTGATGCCTGTTAGCGACACCTTTTTAGTGCTAATTAAGTGGTGTTTTGGGGCCAATTCATATACTAACCCGCCACTTGGCACTTGAAATAACCTCATTTTTGCATATGCATGTATTTTTGGAGGATTTTGGTTTGCGCAGGTGTTTGAGCTTTAAATGAGCATTTTTGGACGAAGACCAAGGTCATGCGTAGCATGGAGGAATATGAAGGCCAAAACCTAATACGACTCGGATTTTATTCGCTCTCATCTATGGTGAACCAACTTCCAAGAATGAGCAAGGGCAAAGACTTGAAGATAAGGTCGGATGACTTCGGGATCAGGGCGAATCAGGCAGACATTTGAAAAGCTATCAAAACCCAATCTTATCCCAAAGCAACCAACGTCCAAATACCCCATATGCATTGGCACCTGAACTCCTAGAGGATCTAGAAGCTTGCACGCAAAACATGGGCGCGAGGGGCCACAGAAAAGGCCTAGGCCGGCCGGCCTAGGGTGTTTCTGCGCCGCCTCGGCCTCCCCATCGAGCTAGGGTTTCCTCGGACTATTTATAGCCCTGATGCCTGGAGGCACGCACATCCATCCACAAGAACTCGGTGAAACCTAGGGCATACATCAAAAGGAGACGACAGCCGCTGCAAGTCCTCGAAGTTGTCTACGGATGGTTTAGGCCAACCCTAGCCACCATGGCCTCCGTGTGTGGTTGTGCCATGGTGGAGTTCATGAGCTAATTGGAGTCATCAATGGTATGTACTTGGTGGTGATGATCCAAACACATCTATTATATGAGTATTGTTCTTCATGTCATCCGATCTCTTAGCGACTCAATAACTCCTTCTATGCTTTCTATCTATCATGAATATGATTGTTTCTTAGTCTAATTTCGGTTTAGACTATATAACATGCTTTATGTAATCATGGTGATTAGATATAGTATGTAGACCCTTCATGATATCTAGACACGTTCACTTATGGATATGCCCTTGTAACTAAACACACCGATAGGGAGCATCGTGATAGGGTGTGATCCCGTAAGGTGACATTCTCGGGAGGTTGACCGGAGGTAAGAGTTTAAATATTGCTTTGGATGAGATGCATGATGTGCTTGCTCTATTTGGCTAGAACTACAACTAGAGGACGATAGGACCATTTATCCTTTGGTTGCTCTTTACCTTTGCCTATGTTATGGATGTAATCAAACTATACACTTGTTGACGGTCCTTAAGTACCACTTTTGACCGTCAATTCTGGCAGAAAATAATTGAAAAAGAAACACCAAACATAGTTATAGGGTTTAATACTAATGAATTCCACGAGTGTTGGTGTTTTGACTTGTCTTGCAGGAAATGACCGAAATAACACTAAGGGTTTGAGATGAATCCAAATATATTATTATCATAAACCATCTCAAATGCCAAGATGGAGTACACCATTGCGTAAAGCTCATCGAGACGATTTCAATGGATATATTATTTACAATATTTGGATCTCAAATGAAAAAGATATTGTTAGCGATCAAAATTGGCAAGGAATAGTTTCTGCAGGGAAACCGGTGGAACCGGATTTATAAACCGGTGTAACCGGTTTGGATCACTGTGTTGCATCTGACAAGCCAAACCGGTGGAACCGGATCTGGAAACCGGTGGAACCGGTTTTCCCCGAATTGTAATAGGTTTGGACTCTTTTTGTAGATCCGACTTGTATTTGGACTTTCCTTGCGGGGCAAGACCTCCCCACCCTATAAATATAAAGGGTTGCGGCCGATTGAGGATCATCCAATCGATCAAACACAATTTATCCTTTATTTGTCTTTACTTTTTGCCTTTACTTTATGTTTCTCAAACCCTAGCTTCTCCAAACCCTAATTGCTGTTCTTCCTTCGTCTCCACGGCGATTGAGGGCGTTCTAGGTGGCCAGACCGATCCTAGAACAACCCAAGGTGCGCACACCCTGACGGGGTCCCTCCCGGGCGTGCGTTCGTTGGTCTTCGCAGGAAACCCTAGCAAACCGGTTTCACCGGTTTCCCAAACCGGTTTTACCGGTTTCTGTGCAGCCAGGTCTACGTTCTGCGATTCCGCGCGTGTGAGTGTTTGGCGCGGCGCGTTTTAGCGTCAACACAGTTTTTGGCGACTCCGCTGGGGAACAAGAAAAAGGGATCTACTGTCATGTCGAGTCTACCGAAGCCAGGCGAGGTGGATCCTGATAATATTCAAAGGCCGAGTGTTAATGAACTATCGGCTGAGGATCGTCATCTTTTCGAGCAACTCTTGTTGCAAGAAAAGGAGGAGATGGAACGTGCCAAGAAGAAACTTGAAGATAAGGCGCAATGGTTCCTCTCGCACTTCTCCAAGGACCGAAAAGGTGCTATCTCCAAGGACAAGGAGGTGGTCGTTCTTTCAGAAGGAGAAGAAGAAAAAGATGAGGTAACACCCACTGTAAGTGCTGCATCCGCGCCTGTTACCCTTGAGCAAATTAATGGCTTATTACTTTCTGGTCAAAAGAATCTTCTTGCGATTGTTCAAGGCATGATTGATAAATCTGTAGGAAAACAACCCTCGACCGTAATTAGTAATGCTATTAATTCTGATCTAATGGGTACTTCACAGCACGCAATTGTACCTCAGAATTTATCGGCAGCAGTAATACCCAGAAATCCACAATATGGGATGCCGTTAAATCATTTGACAGGACAAAATTTTCAGGGATTTGGCCAGGCAAATCCGGTAAAACCGGTTTCTGTAACCGGTCCTACCGGTTTTAGTCCTAATGTTCAATACGGCCAAAATCCGGTTCAACCGGTTCCAGGAACCGGTCCTACCGGTTCTTACCCTGTTGTTACATATCAGACAACATCTGAGCCTATAACTAGTACATCAATTGCTCAGGCTAATCCTGGCCGAGTTAGTGGTGTTTCTGGTAATGTACCTACATGTATTCCAATGATGAATACTTCAAATCCTATGTCTTCCCAAAGTTCGGGTTATTTGCAACAACCATTACATGCATTACCGAACCAAAATGTGCCAAATGTCAATGATCAGCAAAGCTCAAATGATCTTTATATTCAGAGTCTGATGGAAGAATATAAAAAAGATTTGGCTATTTTGATTAAGGATACTTTTGGCGTAGAGGTTAAGAATAAAACTTTAGTATATCAGAAACCTTATCCTCCAGCTTTTGATACTATGCCTTATCCTCAAGGTTTTAAAGTGCTAGAATTTGTCAAATTTACTGGGGAAGACAATAGGACTACATGGGAGCATATTAGTCAGTTTAATGCACAAATGGGTATTCATGATAGTGTTGATCATTTGAAAGTTAGATTATTCCCTTTGTCATTATCTGGTGTTGCTTTCTCATGGTTTTCGGCATTATCTCCTAATTCTATTCATTCATGGTCTCAATTAGAACATAAATTCCATGAGCACTTTTATAGTGGTGATAATGAATTGAGGCTATCTCATTTAACATCGGTTTTCCAAAAGAATGATGAATCTGTTGCTGATTACATTAGAAGATTTAGAGATACAAAGAACCGATGTTATAGTTTGATTATTTCTGAAAAAGATCTTGCCGAATTAGCTTTTAAAGGTTTGAAATCTCATATCAAAGATAAATTAGAAGGCTATGAGTTTCTTACCCTTAATCAAGTACTACAAAAAGCTTTGGTTCAAGAAAGCCGAAGTAGAGATGCTAGGCCAAAATCTGATCGTCCTAACATGCATATGTTAAACAATTATTTAGTGGACGATGAGAATGAAGAAATATGTGCTGCTGAATTTACATGGCCAAGCAATTCTCAATCATATAGTTGCCCTTCACTTAAGCCGATCCATAAAAATTGGCAAGAAGAAATAAAATTTACTTTTGATGTGTCCAAATGTGATAGGATATTTGATGAGTTACATAAGAATGAATACATCAAGTGTGCATATACTTTACCATCTCTTGATGAGTTGAAGCGTCGTGCATATTGTAAATTTCATAATTCTTTTTCACATGCAACTAATGATTGTAATGTATTTCGTAGACGAATTCAATCGGCTCTTAATGAAGGCCATTTGACTTTGCATGAAATGAAGGTTGATTCTGATCCTTTTCCTAAACATTTTTCTGTCAATACCATTGAATTACAGAATCCTAAAGTGTTGATCCGGCCAAATCAAGCCGATACAACAAAAGGAAAAAATGTAATCATTGGTGAAGCACGACCAGAGCAGAAAAGGAGCAAGAAGGTTTGGCAGAAAAAAGACCCTCAAGTTGCAAAAGGGAATTCAACACTCGGGGGGCAAACCAAGAGCAAGTGTGCTGGTTCTGATAGAACCGGTGGAACCGGTTCCTCAAACCGGTATAACCGGTTTGCGCCTGGTAGTTCTGATGGATCAAAGAAAAAGGCGAAGCCGACATTTGAAGATCTTCTGGAAAAATATAAGAAGAAAGGAGCTGTCCAGAAGCAGAAAAATCAATCACATAGCACTGGAGATGCAAATTCACCACCAAGACATCAAGGTAGTCGAAAATCTTACCAATGCCAAGGTAATTATGCTGCTGCGCCATATTATTTTGGTGGATCATATATGCCGTTGTCTTGGCCATATCCTTGTTATTATGCTCCTAGTGACTATGGTAGTATGTACATGCCACCACATATTATTTCTTATCCAAATTATGGTGTTTTCCAACAACCGATTGCTTACAATGGTAATCCGGTTAGAAAAGATGCATGTACTGATCCTAAGCAGTGTGAGAATAGTAGCAAATCAGATTCTAAATATATGCAGCCGAGGTGGTGTCCCTCAGGCTTAACTCGCACTCAAAAGAGAAAATTACAAAGAATGCGCAGGCAATCAATGGAGCCAGAAGTTGAACAAAGATCAGCGGCACCTACAAGGATGGTGTGGAGACCAAAGCAAGTTGCTTCAACTTCAACATAGGTGAGACGCATGACATGGCCGATGCTTTATATGTTTAGTATCGTCCAGAAGAACAATTTTGATCTTAGAAGTGTTTTCTAGTGCACAAGTTTACTAGAAAACAGGGGGGCATATGTTAGCGATCAAAATTGGCAAGAAATAGTTTCTGCAGGGAAACCGGTGGAACCGGATTTATAAACCGGTGTAACCGGTTTGGATCACTGTGTTGCATCTGACAAGCCAAACCGGTGGAACCGGATCTGGAAACCGGTGGAACCGGTTTTCCCCGAATTGTAATAGGTTTGGACTCTTTTTGTAGATCCGACTTGTATTTGGACTTTCCTTGCGGGGCAAGACCTCCCCACCCTATAAATATAAAGGGTTGCGGCCGATTGAGGATCATCCAATCGATCAAACACAATTTATCCTTTATTTGTCTTTACTTTTTGCCTTTACTTTATGTTTCTCAAACCCTAGCTTCTCCAAACCCTAATTGCTGTTCTTCCTTCGTCTCCACGGCGATTGAGGGCGTTCTAGGTGGCCTGACCGATCCTAGAACAACCCAAGGTGCGCACACCCTGACGGGGTCCCTCCCGGGCGTGCATTCGTTGGTCTTCGCAGGAAACCCTAGCAAACCGGTTTCACCGGTTTCCCAAACCGGTTTTACCGGTTTCTGTGCAGCAAGGTCTACGTTCTGCGATTCCGCGCGTGTGAGTGTTTGGCGCGGCGCGTTTTAGCGTCAACAGATATATTAACCACAATAATATATATGGGATGTTGACGTCAGCATGACGTCAGCACCCCTATCTGCGGCCCCACCTCCGGTGGACCCAGCCAGCAGCACCACGGCCGAGGCACGCAGGCGCGGCGTCAACGCCCAGGAGGCAGGGCATCACGGCGGTGGTGCCATGCTCGCAAGGCCCAGGCGTAGCTCATGGTCGGCAGCTGAACTGCAGGCCTGCAGCACACGCACAAATGCATGCAGGAGTAGGCCCACGTGGGGCCCACACCACACGCCCAAGCCATGCAGGTCATGCGGCCAGGATCCAGAAGACCAGGCCGCCCATGCACTCACGAGCGGATCAGCACACGCACGATGCAGGGACGAGTCCACAGGACACGTGGCAACGCTTGGTTCGCTGGCCAAGTTATCACGCAGATCGAGGAAACATCTGACGCACGGGATTTTTCAGAGGAAACACACGCGGGAGAAAATTCCTTCGCGCGATTCCTTCGCGCCACCGACGTACCAACGTCGGTTCTCGGTACAGATGGCGTTCAGAGACAATAGGGAGGGAAATATTCCCTAGGACCTAGGGAGGATCTCTACATTTCCAAGGCACCTCCTCTACTATAAATAGAGGACCTCTCCCACTCATTCAATACACAAGAAGTGAAGCAAATCTCAAGGCCATATCTAATGTAGTGTTAGAATAGGTGAGAGGTGAGGCGAGAGTCCGGGAGAAGCCGTGGATGTCGGCTCGTCTCCTCTTCTTGTTCCTCGGCGGATGCGGCTCAGATTCGAGTAACATCCGGGTATTTCCTTAGTATTTCTGGATTAATATTTATTTAATATAGTTCAAGCTTTACTTTATACTTGTGGGCTCCTTGCTTAGTAATTGCAAAGCTAAGATAGTATTTAATTGAATATACGTGGTGTATAGTCTTTTGAATACCTTGGAGTGCGCCTAGTGCCACATATTTATAGTGGTAGCCCCAGGTGGTGACAGCCCTGACGGCCTACGAAGTCCACCACGTGAGAAGCACTAGAGTACAGTAGGACCATTGCTTGGCTTGCCTAGTCCCCTTCGCATCCCTTTCCAGACTAGGACGGTTGGGCGTCCCGAAGCAAGTAATACAGTAAACAACTTGAGCTCATCCTTAGTTATCCAGAATTACCTAGAAATAACCCTCTCTACCTTCTACACATTTATCACTTCTTTTGTCCTTGGTCGTTCTTAACTCTACACTAGTACACACACGTTCCCTGTGGATTCGATACCCTGGAATATTCTCGGGTGAAAGCTACTTCGGTATCCGTACGCTTGCGGATTTATCTGTGATCGTTAAAAATACCAACAAGCTTTCTGGCGCCGTTGCCGGGGAACGGTTGCTGTACTAGTGTTGAACCGAGTTCGCCCATGTATCCCCATCCATACCATCACATCTTTTCATTTATCTTTACCATTCATTTTCATCACTACCCATCCATCTTTCACATAAAAAAACTAGCAAGAGCATGTTCTTCTGTTAAGTTCTCCCTCGGGTATTTTTCGTCGCTAACCATTACAAGTTGGAACTAAAGAGAACGACGGGTGTATGATGCTTAAGAACATGAGAGCTACATCATCTACAACACCACGGTACGTTTTGGTAATGGAATAAAACTTGAAGGTGGCCGACACACACTTGATTTTGTTGTCCAGTGACACAAAAATCCAAGTGTGGGGGAGGTTTGTACGTGTCTCATGATAAGTTCCATTAATGCCAAATTTCTATCATTGGTTTATAGATGATGCTAGTTCATGTATCCTTTCTTGCTATTAAAAAAATTTAAAAAAACCAAATGGCTGCCTGTAGGTAACCAGGTATTATCCCTTGCATTTCGAAGCATTCATGTTGCACATCATATTTGTTTCGAAGCATTCATGTTGCACTTCATTTGCAAGCAAACTCTTGTGCCTTCTTTTTGAATGGGTGGCTCCTCGGCTTTGAACTGTATTCGGGCACTGTGCCTAGTCTAGGTGGGTGGCGAAATCTTTCATCACCTATCTATTCGGGTTCCTAGTCCAACTCATGCAGCCCCTACAGGGTCGGTTAATTGCCAGAACGTGGTTGGTAGACCGATCAATAGGGTTAAATGGAACTGGCTCCCACCACGTCATTTAGATATAAGGGTTGATCAGTTCGCGCTTTGAGAAACGCCAGGCCTCGAGTTTCTTACAAATTGCATATCATGTTTTAATTCTCCCTCATTTGGATTTTCGAATCACCCAGTATATTTGTTTTGATCATGCATTTTAAATCAGTTGGCATATTTGTTTCCCAACCATGATAGCATAAAAAAATATTTAGCCGGTGAGGCTTAGTGGGATTAAGACATCTGGGTGTGCAAGCCACAGAGCCGTTGCACCTCGGTAGTCCCCATATGCCTTGCATCCTTCGGTTCTTGTGCTTGCTTTCTTGAGAAAAGATGTTTGTTGCATGCTTGTGTTTTGCATGTGTTAACTACTTGTTGAGAGTGTTCCCAACATTTAGCGAGCACATACCATCCACGTGCAACCACGTCACCGTTATTAATGTCACCAAGAGCCAAGAAACTACCGCGATGGCAATTCTAAACTCATCATCCAACGCCAGTGGTAAGTACACTAAGGTAGGTAGAATATCCTGCTTTTGACTTTAAACAAAGCCCTTCCGGGAGGTAACCCGAAGTTCACCATTTATATACTCATGTTCATCTTCATTTGAAAATAGCTTGATCATGTTCTCATGCTTCCTTTATCTATTCTAGTATGCTCTTGATTGAATGTACATGCGCAATGCATTCATAGACCTTTCAATTTAAGCGTGGTGCTTAGGTTAAAATGGTTTTCTTTAATCAAATGAGGCATGGTGTCAAGTTTGATTAATGAACCTTGGATTAAATGCTTTTATAGATATTGGATGTATATATGGACTAACCCCTGTAGGAAAATTTTTAAATTTGAGCGGGTAAGTCGTCAAGCTTGATTCAAATTGGAGACAAACCAAGGCATTGGATACACTGAATCAGATTATGCACAACATGCAAGGGGGTACATCACCTTTCAAAGGTTCACTGTGAGTATATTGCAAAACCCCCTTGTGATCATGTTGATGCAGTTCAGCCTTGTTTGAGTGGTGCTTTAAAGAAAGTGGTGAAAATAAATTTTGAAAAAGGATTGCTTGAAAAGAAATAAAAAATAATGGCAAACAGGATCTACGCTTAACGATGTCGAGGACCAATTTGTTTTTAAGTGTGGATGTGAACAACTAACCCGATGTCAACAATGATTTATTCTTTATAGTCCTTCGGGTATTTGTTGTCCACTAACTTTTTGCAGGGATGAAGTGATGACTAAAGGGCGGTGAGCATAACTCCAACATCTTAAACCCTTAGTCACATGGAAGAAATTTGCACAACGAAGCAGGATGAACAGTCGACAAATCTTTGGCACTTTTAAGCTCAAATCTTGCATTCATTTGCAAGATTAAAGCTTGGGGGAAGGTTCGCCAAGGAAGTATCCAAAATACTGCATGCATTTATCCTCCTTTAATCTCCCTGCTAAGTTACCATGCAAGAATTGTTTGCCATGGAAAAAAATAAAAAAAATCCAATAAAAAATTGCATAACATAATAACACCAAAAATATTTGAATCTCAAATAAAGATCAGGCTCCCTGGTTGAGCACTGGACTATGTTCTATGACGGAGCATTTTGCAGAGCAGGCGCGGGGGCCGGGGTGGTCCTGATTTCACCACACAATGACGTCATCAGGTACGCGCTACAAATCAATTTTGACGATCCAACCCCTACTAACAATGTTGCCGAGTATGAAGGACTTTTGACAGGGCTCCGTATAGCTGCATCTCTTGGCATCAGGAGGCTACTCGTGAAAGGGGATTCCGAGTTAGCTGCAAGGCAAGTCATGAAAGAATACAGTGCACGGAGCGAGGTCATGGCCAAATACTTGGACGCATACAGGCGGATGGAGAGCAAATTCGATGGGCTTGAAGTACGACACGTAAAAAGGGAATTCAATGGCGACGCAGATAAACTTGCAAAGGCAGCTGCAGAGCGCACACGACTCCCAGGTAACGTGTTACTTGAAGTTCTTACTAAACCTTCTGTGTCGGTTTCAGTACCGAACCTAAAAACTGCGCCTGCCAAGGGCATAGTTCTACAACCAACGAATCCGCCAAGGAGTCTATGTTGGTCGGTACGGCCCGAGCCGCCGCACTAGTTGGAAACGAGGAGAACTGGATGGATCCAATCCGGGCGTACCTCACAAACCAAGCTATTCCGGACAATGATGCTACATTGGAGAAAATCCATCGTAAAGCCAAAAACTATCAATTGGTTGACGGACGGTTATATAAGCTAACCCGCAATGGAATGCTCCTCAAATGCATCACACGGACCGAGGGCATTAGTTTGCTCCAAGATATTCACGGAGGAATCTGTGGATCACATGCTTCTCCCAGATATCTAACAGGGAAAGCATTCCGACAGAGCTTCTATTGGCCTACAGCTCTTCAAGACGCAAGCGAATTAGTAAAAAAGTGCGAGGCATGCCAATTCTTCGCACGAAAACAAACTAAACCTGCGCAAGCTTTGAATACTATTCCTTTGTCATGGCCCTTTGCCACATGGGGAATAGATATCCTAGGGCCCTTCCCAAGGGCCGTCGGGGGATATAGATTTCTGTTCGTCGGCATTGACACATTTACAAAATGGGTTGAGGCCGAGCCAGTTCAGAAAATCACAAAAGAGGCAGCTGTCAAATTCCTACGGAGTATTGTTGTAAGATTCGGTGTCCCGAACAGGATAATCTCTGATAATGGAACACAGTTTAAAAGTAAAAAGTTTTCTGATTTCTGCTACGACCACGGGATCAGGCATGATCGGTCATCGGTAAATCACCCGAAGACTAACGGGCAAGTAGAGCGTGCCAATGGCATTGTACTCCAAGGCATCAAGAAGAGAATCTTTAACAGATTGCAAGCTTATGACAAGCGTTGGATTCATGAAGTCCCTACAGTACTTTGGTCAATGAGGACCACCATGAACCGAGCGACGGGTGAAACACCTTTCTTCTTGGTGTATGGAGCAGAGGCGATTCTACCATCCGACATCAGACTACAAGCCCCACGCGTGGCAATGTTTTCAGAAACTAAAGAGCCTGATAGACGCGCTGATGAGCTAATCCTTCTGGAAGAGGCTCGGGACGCAGCCGCTTTTAGAGTGGCCCAATATTAGCAAAAATTGCGACAATACTATGATGCTAATGTTCGTCAAAGAAGCCTATGCATTGGTGATATGGTGCTCAAGCTAGATCAACGCACCAAGGATAAGACTAAATTGTCCTTGCCATGGCAAGGGCCGTATATCGTAGTTGACATCGCCCGACCAGGAGCCTACAGGATCGCGGAGATAGATGGAGATATACTGCCAAACACGTGGAACATGGATCAACTACGCAGATTCTACACCTAAACAATGGTAATCATGCAAGTTCAAGCCCGACCATCCAGTTTGGCAGATAAAAAGTCATCATCCGCGTCGCTTACAGCACCAACAAAATAAACAGATAAGTTCTATAAACTCTACTCACCCTCGCTTTACCGCTCGGGGGCTGGGTTCTATTTTTCAATTATGTTTCTACTCTTTGTTACCATACTGCATATACTAACAAAGAGCCGAGGACTACCACGCTGAAAGTTTTTTCAGACCTAATTCCAAGCATCCCGAGCGCTACGCTCGGGGGCTCCCCATGTGATCGGGAGGTTCTTGCGGTCGGTACTTCTAGACTCTTTTTCAGTATGCCTGCATAACTGTCAAAGAGCCCGAGGGCTACTATGGTACTACTACCACGCAGGAATCGGGCCTTTTTAAATCAAGAAAGCTAAGCTACGCCAAGTTACTGAACACCACGACTACAAGGAATTACACAGTTCAGAAGGCCGCTCGCGTCTCAGCAACTAAACAATTCCAAAATAGCTTGTGGCAACAGGATCTTTGGCTATGACAAAGCTATCAGTTAAAAAGCTCTGAAATAAATACCGATCAGCTCTAAAGACTTAAGCAAAAACATGCAAGCATATGTTTCGCAAAATAAAGTCGAGATCTAAACATTTAAGTTTTGCCCTATTACAGGATTCATGCACAGAGTTCAAGGTGATTCGTCCGAATCACTCAAATGAAGGTCAAGATTTTTCACGAACGGCTCAACCAGTGAGGGCAAGGCTATCAAATAAAGTTTCAGCATCAGACACCGAACACTTGAAACCTTTGGAGAGCAGCGAGACGTCGAGTTCGGGAATGTGGCTTTTCAAGGCCCCGATGGTATGAGTAGCAGCAACACACGCACCTTCCATCATCCTGGACTCCAAAGACAAGCTACGCTTTTTCGAAGCTTCAAGACGAGCGGTGAGATCAGCTACGTCCTTGTCTCGAACTGCTAGCCTCCCTTCCAGATCTGAGCTTTTCTTTTCAAGCACCTCAATGCTTTTGGAGTTAGCTACAGGGTCAAAGGTACTGAGTGAGCAAAAGTTCGCAGATAAGGACACGATAAACACAAAATATAGACATAAGGCATGTACCTTCTTTCTCGGACTGGAGAACGGTGACCTGGGCCTCCAGTCTGATCACAGACGCTTCCGCAGTAGAGGCACGAGCGTCTAACGAACGCCATTGCTCCTCGGCTGCAGAGAGCGCACCAATGATCGGGCCCAGGGGCGTCGAGGCAGGTCCTGCAACCTCTGCAGTCTTCTCCATATCATCGGGCTGGACTGCCGAGTCAGGCTCGGGAGTTTTCTCCCTGTCAAATAGCTTGATGGGAAGAGAAGCTGTAGGTCCGGAAGGCCTGAATTCCCAAGCGATCAGAAACAGTTAAATCAAGATTTTATCTAAGAAAAGCATTTAAGCATAAACATAGCGTGTCAGAGCCCTTACTTGGTTGTTGGGATCCTAACTTTGAACCTCTTGACACCATGTGCTGGCTTTGATGGCAATACAGTCGGCTGAATTTCCTGACGAGAAATCTCCTGATCATGCTTAGCTTTGGTTATGCGATCAAAGGCTGCGAATAAACGCCCGAATACAATCATATTTGGTACCTGGGCATCAGGACGAGGCGGACCACGACCGACTGGCCGCTCACTGGATCCTGGCGTACCAAGAGTCCCCGAACTCGGAGCCGCCCTCTCTACGCTCACGCTGCGAGAGCACTTGCGAGTATGGGGGACTGACACTTTAGGGCTGTTCGGGATTTCTCTTTCCCCACCAGGTGACGGGTCGGGTCGTTCCATGGTCGGGGTGGCAACGCCTAGATCAACGGGCTGATCGGTGATCGGGGCTGCAACGTCTTGACCAGCGGGCTGCTCTGCCTCCTCCTCAATATTGATGGCTCCACTTTGAGCGGGGGCATCAACAATAGGTGGAGCCTGGTCGGGAAAAGAGTAATGTTAACGATAATAATAAGCAAAAAGGAATGTTTTCTGAGTAACAGTTTACCTCTGGAGGAGGGTTGTCAGCGCTGTAAGGTGTTGGGACGTTTTCCCAGTTCGGGAGATCAGCTCCAAACATCTTCTTTAGGCGAGCAGCCACTTCCATGTCTGGGACAACTGATAGTTAAGAGTCATGATTTCAAATGACCGAATAAGTTCAGAAAAATAACCGAACACAAGTAAACAAAAAGCTCACCATCGGGCTTCATCCTATTCGGGTCATTGTTGCCCCTGAATGTCCAGGCGTAGCGGTCATGGGTCATGAGTGGAATAAATCTCCATCTGATGAAGACGTCAGCCACATGAATCGCTGTCAAGCCGGCATTGCGGAGCTCCAGGATCCGATCAAGGTGCCTCTGCATCTCTGGAGTCACTCGTGGTAGGGTTTTGGTTTCTTCCTTGAGATAAGGCATCAGATACTTCCCTTTGGCTAATGAGGCTTGGGGAAGGGTGATGTAAAACCAATGGCGCTCATATCCTTTCCAGCTATCCTTTACTGGGAAGGGGATATAAATTTCCCGATCTCTCAAGGAGAACCCAATGGACCCGATCATGACTTGCTTCTTGTAAAATGAAGGAGTGTAAAAGTGTCTCCACAGGAGCAACGAAGGTTTAATCCCTAACCAAGCCTCACACAAAAAGGCAAAAACACTAAGCATGGTCAAGGCACCAGGCTTAAGATGCACGAGTTCTATCTGATAGTGTTCACAGACACTGTGGAAGAAATCAGAAGGATAAACCCCGAATCCACAGTGGAAAAACTCCAAGAAGGCCACTAACTCGAGGGTGTTAGGGGTCGGATACACCTGACCTTTGGCATGGCGGCGAGGAAAGAGGCTGGTGTCAGGGAGCAGTCCAAGATCCTCCAGCTGCTGCAGTTGCTTGGCTGTGGTGGTCGATTTGACCCAATACTTGTCCATGGTGCAGATAGAGCTACCGCTGCGGAGTTCCCGACCTGCGGCGGCACTGCTCTGCTCTCCCGATGACTCGCCGCCGGATGAAGATTGGTGCGAGGAGGCCATGGCAGTAGAAAGCTAATCTATGGGGATGGAGGAGCAGATGGATGAGGGGGAGAAAATGGATGATGAATGGCAAGTGCTCTGCAGATGCGAATGAGGAAGACGAAGGCTCGAAAGGAGTCCAGGCGGCTACGCTTGGAGGTTTTTATGGTTCTGCGAGGGAGCACGAACCCCGAGAAACCTGCCCTTGAGCCGCACAATCCGCAGTGACTGTTGGGTCAAAAAGATTCTTTCCTTTTTCTACGGCACACGTCGTTTCGAAAAATGCGCAGGTCAAATTCAATGCATTTAGGATGGTTAGCTTACTTGGGAAGCTATCTGTTTAAAATGACCGAACGCTTGTTTCCGAGGAAATATCCCGATCACGTTTGATTCGGGTCAAACTTCCCTAACATGCTAAAAACTGGTTAGTCTGATCGGAAGAAACTTTTGTTCGGGGATTTTGTTTCTGAACAAGCAGTTTCATGAACAGATTGATGCAAAAATTTCCAAAACACAAGGAAAGGATTATGGTTACATCCCTCAAAAGTGAAATTTCTTCATTAATTCAAAAGGAGTACATTTCACAGGGGATCGATAACTATCCTGAAATCAAAAAATAAAAGCGCCCTGATCTTGGGTTGATGATTGTCAACCAATCTGATCAGCGCGATGGCGTGCTCGATGGTGGATCATCATCTACCGCGTTCTCTTCTTCAGAGTCGCTGACGAGATCCACGAGCGCTCCGTCTCCAGGGATCCCGATCAGGTCGCGGTTCAGGGAGACGAATAGGCGCCGGGCGAACTCCTCGTCGCCGCTGGTGTCCACCGGAGCTGAAGACGAAGATGCGCCTGCTCGCGCCGCCTCTGGCTATAGCCGGGCCCTGTTCCCTCCTTGAACCGGCTCGTCGTCGGAGGAGAGGGAGATCGGAGATGCCGGGGCTGGGGAGGAATACGCAGGGCGCTTCCCGGCGGCAATGCTCGACGGAGCGGCCTCGGGAGCCGGCGATGCCATTACCGGCGCCTCTTCTGGTGGCTCGCCCCCAACTCCTTCGTCCCCGTACCAGGGGAGGGCTAGGAGAGGAGCCTGAGGAGGAGCAGAAGGTGGAGTCGTCGCCGGGGGGTCCTCCGGCCTCTCGGAGGAAGGTTCACCGGAGCTGCGGGGAGAGTCTCCGAAGAGCAAGCGGGGGAGTTTGAACTTGCGGTTAAGCTTTTTCTTTCCCATGGCGACGGGGGAGAGAAAGGCTTAAGATGGAAAGTTCAAGTGCAAATCAATCAAAAGGATTCGGTATTTAAAGACTCAGGAGTGACGCTTTGCACGAAAATCGAGGAGCCGGAGCAGAGCCGTCAATGCCGCGTGCGCTGCTAAAGTCTCGGGAGACGTGCGGAGTGGATTTTAAATGCACTGAGCAGCCGTTACAATCAATCCTTGAGCGTTTCAATTTCCAAGATGGAATATTTTATGTTTACTATTATTATGGCTGATATTTTTCTTTGACCTTATCATTCAGATGCAGGTTTCACCATTTGAGAGTTCGGGATCTTTTCTGGCTCTCATAAAAAGTGATTGTCGAGGTATTAACATATCCAAAAATCACCCGAAGAGCAAAAGACCCGAAGACTACTTCAAGATCAACCTTTTCTGAACAAGATAAGCTCGGGGGCTACTGTTGAGGCCATAATACCAGGGTGCCCGATCATCAGGATTACCGACTGCCGACTTCGAACGAAAAAGACTCCGAACGAGACACGATGGCTGGATCGCAGAAGGAAAGCCCGAAGATAATTAGAGTCCTGCTAGGTTTAGGCTTATTTTGTCTTGTAAGGCACGTCTCCCTGGATATAAATAGAGGGGGTCCTGTATGTAGAGGGTATCTTCAATCTTAGCCAGTTCACCCGAGGGTACTTGTTACGCAATTGTAATCTGTACTCGATGAAATAATACAAGCAGCAACTGGACGTAGGGTTATTACTCGATCTCGAGGGCCCGAACCTGTATAAAAATCCCGTGTTTCTCTGTTCATCACCGTGGTCAATCTTCGCACAAAGCGGGGTGCTTGCCGGACAAATATCTGCCGAGTACAACCTCGACAGTTCTGATCTAGACACGGGGGAAAATCCACAAAGAATAGGCAGACGCAATGTGATGAGAACAAGGTAGAGGAGATAACGATGACAACAATGAAGAGGAGCTTGGGAAATGCTTTCATCGAGCATACAAGATCAAATTCAGAAGCTTAGAATAAAAGAAAGACCTAAGAACATTGGCATATGAAGACACAAAAAGGCGACATTCAATTCATGAAGATGTTAGAAGCGAATCACGATGAATTACAAAAGGTGACATCAAGCTGCACAGACACTTTGGATTCTCCCACAAAGACCATGGCTTCGCATGAAAATAATCAAGGTGAGAACATCTAGCTCTATGACTTTAAATGAAGCGCTTTGCGAGAGGCAACCCGATCTTTTGTTTATTATCTATATAATATGATGGTCTATATTGTGCTCTTTAATCGAATCATCAAGTAACATTGTACCATTGCTCTAATAAATGCCACAACTTTATGTTGTATGATCTAAATGTTATTGAGAGAGCACTTTGTTATTTGATCTTGGAAAACTTGTAGACCCTTTTGTGTGCCTATTTCTATTAGTGTTTAGAGTCTTTTTCTTTGAGTCTTTTTAGAGAGAAATATGAGGTATGACACCGCCCTTAGACTCTAAACTTGTGGCTAGTTAATCTAGGCTAACTTTTGTTTTGTTTTTAGACCACCATACCATGTCATTTCATTTTGTCCATCCACCTCGTGTTGCACTCCATGCCATGTTGTCTTCACCCTTGCTTTGCATTGCATGTTTTGTTTTTTTTGAGCTAACCTTTCGTTAAAACAACCTAAGCCTTCCTATCACCCCCGCCAAAAACCGAAGCCGACAAGAGTAGGATTGACTTGTGTTAATTTGCTTGCCTCACCATTCGGATTAGCCAAGTCAATCTCTATTCATACCTACCTAAAAACTTTGACTAGCCCCCCTACGAGATCCTAAACCCTTAGAAAAATCTCTCATACCTATAGCCACCCTAAAACCATAGGTTTTGTTTTCCACCCAATGAAACAACCTTTGTTTTTCTTTTTGTTTTCAACCACCTTAGGTAGATTTTCTAAACTTGACTTCTCTCTTCAAAATTCTTGTTTTAAGCCAAAAATATAGGATACCCATGAACCTTCCCCTAAACCTCGTTAGCTAGGTTGTTCGGTTCTTTTCGATGAATGATTTTCTTGTCGACAATGCTTCACTTCTTAGGAGGTGGTTGGCCAAGTTTTGTCGCTCTAAGCAATTACTTTTTGAATGAATTGATTGTGGAACAACATGGAAAGATCTTTCAAACCTTGCCAACTCTTGTTTTTGCTAACTCTTTGCATTTGCATTTTACATCCATTCCATCGTTCCATCATGCATTTGTTAGCTTGGCTCTTTCACAAAACTTCATGATGAATGCTTTCTTATTCATGTTAATGCTTGTATACGGCATTCCCCTTTGCAATCTTGTTTAAGCATGGTGTTTAGACACGTTTGCGGACCATCATCATTTAGTTTTGTGAGCCTTGTTAGCATTTATGTTGCATTGGTTGGTTTATAAGCTTTGCAATGTGCTTTATTTTTCTTGTGCTATAAGGAATTATTAACCTTGGGATAGACATGGTGTTTGAACCTTGGTTAACAAATCTTTATGACTATGAAAAAATTCAGCAATCTAGTTGTAAACATGGTGTTTAGAACTAGATGTAAACGTTGTCTTTATTTATATGTTTTCCTCTCATTTGCATACTCACTTTGCACACACGCGCACCCATTAGGTTTTTATTTTACTAGGTTAATTATGCCACAAGTTAAGGTCTTAGGGATGTCATTGGTTGTTGGCATTTGCTTATACTCCCGACCGTCATCCCGGGGGTAGTTTGTGTGTTTCAAGAGTTTTGCAGGCATGAAGAAGGAATCCCATAAATTCGTGATCAAAGTTACAACCAAGACCGTTAACATCTCCAAAGATTGAAAGGGACGCTGCTGTTTTCGTCAAACATCTGCACATGTTCAGAGCTGTACAGGGAATAAAAAGTTGATATTCATAAGCTCCATCAAATTCTCGTTCCAACGCATCCAAGATGAATGAATTTGAAGACCAATACAAGGAGATACGACAAAAACATTGGGCGCTGCGCGTTCTAAAATCAGCTCGGGACAGATTGTAGTGCTGGACTAAAAAGGACATAACTCTTTTGTTCGGAATCCGATTTGGGCAAATGATGACTCGTTGGAAAGATAAATTTGTGCACTTTGCAGTGGAGCAAGGTTGCAGTACAGGTTCTGTTCTAAAAATAAAGGAAAAATTCGTGAAAGATGAAGCAGCAATGAAGACAACAAGCAAGGAGGTGAAAATGATACGAAGAATGATTGGGACCATGGCTTGATGACAAGAAAGGGTTGAAGAATAGTTAAGGCAACAAAGGTGAAGAAGCATAAAGATAATCTCCAAACACCTGGCGGAAGGATTTCAAGAATTACAAGACGGTTAATCTTCTTCTTCCACGCTTAGCAACATGCTAAGCATGGGGGAGGACATGTTGAACGAAAAGGAAAAAGCCATATGAAGTACAATGATCACGGTTGTCATAAGATGCTCAAGATTCTTCTTCCATGCTAAGCACAATGCTTAAGCATGGAGAAAACCGCGCTACACTCCACTACAATCATCAAAAAGGACGGTAACTCTTCCTCAACCTTCTCTTTGTTCATTTCCTTCTAAATGCTTGTACATATGTATGCCATCAACCATAGATTAGAAACCTTTGTATATCTCTCTTGTTAATAACATGGCTACTACGAGGACAACCCAGTTTTGTTTTTGTTTTCAATAAATAGTTATCACCATCACTTTTGCGCTTACCACGATGCAATATTTTGAATGCCTTTGCTTATGGAAAAGTGATGAAAGTTGCCGCTTTGTTTTACCTACATGGTGTTGTATATGACTTGACCATTTGCTCTCCATAAAATGACCTTAAATCGATATAAATACCGGCTCTTTTATTTGTGGAGGTTAAATGACTAAATTCTAGACCCACATATTCTTTATGTTGCTCTTTGATTTAAGTTTATCGATGACCTTATGCCTTGTATTGTTTTATTTAAAACTTGGTTCTTATGCTATCTACATTCGTGAATCTCTTACAAAGTTCTACCAACCAAAGCCTTTACATATACATGATGTTTCATGATGAAACCTTGCAAACTTATATTTTGATGAGTCGGATTAAGATTGATTTCTATGGTTCGAGACTAAGAAGCTGGTCATTCCATTTTGCGTACCTTCCTTTTGCTAGCCTTTCTATTCATGCATTGTGAGTTTCTACACTGGAAGCTTCACAAACTTCGCTGGATATCCACCCTAAACCCAAATATCTTTTTGTGATTACCTCCTTGACCACAACCCACAATTGAGTATGGATCATTTTCTCGATGGAAATCCACAAGAATCGAGAGCTTAATTTAGAGAACATCAATTTGGGAGGCATCGAAGAAACTCCCTGAAGATTCAAGTGTTTTTCTAGAAGATCAAGATGGACTTTGTGTACTTACTTCAGCAATTATCAACCCTCACTTCTATGCTCGAGGACGAGCAATCATTTAAGCATGGGGGGAGGATGTTGAGTAAGTACTATGTTGCAAAAAGTTCTGAGGAGCAAAAAGAAAGAAAAATATTTCCATGAGCTTTTGTAAGAGAATCTCACTTATGTTGGATATGCATCTTTTTGAAAACTCTTCACGACGGAACAAGGTAAAGGTCTAAAGTTCGCTTAGTTCAAGAGCATTGCATTTATTATTATTGTGGCTTGTTCTTTATTGCTAGTCTATCTTCCATAATGAAAAGTAGCCGGTCACAACTAGAACTTTAAATGCTAAACACTTGAGAGTAATGTGTCTTGTTGTTAATAACTAAGTGTAGGGAAGACATTGAAGGGCAACACTGATTTCCTTGTTAAGCAAAGATCTTGGACTTACTCAAGGACGAGCAAGGTTTAAGCATGGGGGGATTGTTGACGCTCGTTAGCGACACACTTTTAGTGCTATTTAAGTGATGTTTTGGGACCAATTCATATACTAACCCGCCACTTGGCACTTGAAATAACCCCGTTTTCGCATATGCATGTATTTTTGGAGAATTTTGGTTAACACGGGTTTTTGAGATATAAATGAGCACTTTTAGACAAAGACCAAGATCATGCGTAGCGTGGAGGAATGAAGGCCATGTGAATCGAATTTTGTTCGCTCTCATCTATGGTGAACCAACCTCCAAGAATGTGAAAGGGCAAAGACTTGAAGATAAGGTCGGATGACATCGGATCAAGGCGAATCAGGCAGACATATGGAAGATTATCAAGACCCAATCTTATCCCGAAGCAACCAACGTCAAATACCCACATGCATTGGTAAATCAATTCCTGGAGGATCAAGGAGCTTGCACGCAAAAGATGAGGCCGAGGAGGGCCAAAATGGCCCTAGGCCGGCCATCCCAGGACCTATGGGGCCGGTCGGCCTAGCCCCTTTTTGCGCCGCCTCGACATCCCCTTCGAGCTAGGGTTTTCTCGGACTATTTATAGCCCATGTACCCCGAAGACACAGAGATCAATTCACCAGAAGTCGGCGAAAACTAGGGCATACACCAAAGGGAGACAAGAGTCGCTGCAAGTCTTCAAAGGTACCTAGGGCATAGCCTAGGCCAACCCTAGCCGCCATGGCCTCCCTGCGCGGTTGTGCCACGGCGGAGCTCAAGAGTCAAGCCCCATGATTCATCGAGGTATGTACACACACGATGGTGATATCAATCTAATCTTTATTCTAGTTGTCTCAACCTTGGTCTATTTCTTTGATGCTTTATATTCATATGTACGATCATCATATGTTCTTAGTAAGATTAGATCTAATCATGGTGATTAGTCCATATCTTGTGGATACATTGAAGTAGTGCGTTCTAGCTAGTCCGTCGATTACCCTGGTGTGGTGACAGCATGACGGAGGGAAAAGTTCTAGCGACGACGTGATGATGAGTCGGATTAATGGCGAGTACAATGGGAGTTGTCGCAAGCCACTACAAGAGGAAGCTCGTCGAGCGCTTTCTAGTTGGTTGGCTAAAGCTTTGGGAAACCTTAGGCGTTGGCACGCACCTCGCGGCGGTGACCATTGGAAAGTAGGCCGCTTGCGAGCCCCCTTTCGGAGAGAAGACTCGGGTACCTTTGGTAGAGATGCAATCTATTGTTTTGATCACCTTTTGACTAAAAGTTGTACCTAGAGACAATTGGACCCTTCGTTAACCTCGGTTATGCTATGTTTGCCTATGCTTTCGGATGCGATCAACCTTTATTCTCACTCACATCTTAAAGGTTNCGAAACTAGGGCATACACCAAAGGGAGACGAGGGTCGCTGCAAGTCTTCGAAGGTACCTAGGGCATGGCCTAGGCCAACCCTAGCCGCCATGGCCTCCCTGCGCGGTTGTGCCACGGCGGAGCTCAAGAGTCAAGCCCCAAGATTCATCGAGGTATGTACACACACGATGGTGATATCAATCTAATCTTTATTCTAGTTGTCTCAACCTTGGTCTATTTCTTTGATGCTTTATATTCATATGTACGATCATCATATGTTCTTAGTAAGATTAGATCTAATCATGGTGATTAGTCCATATCTTGTGGATACATTGAAGTAGTGCGTTCTAGCTAGTCCGTCGATTACCCTGGTGTGGTGACAGCATGACGGAGGGAAAAGTTCTAGCGACGACGTGATGATGAGTCGGATTAATGGCGAGTACAATGGGAGTTGTCGCAAGCCACTACAAGAGGAAGCTCGTCGAGCGCTTTCTAGTTGGTTGGCTAAAGCTTTGGGAAACCTTAGGCGTTGGCACGCACCTCGCGGCGGTGACCATTGGAAAGTAGGCCGCTTGCGAGCCCCCTTTCGGAGAGAAGACTCGGGTACCTTTGGTAGAGATGCAATCTATTGTTTTGATCACCTTTTGACTAAAAGTTGTACCTAGAGACAATTGGACCCTTCGTTAACCTCGGTTATGCTATGTTTGCCTATGCTTTCGGATGCGATCAACCTTTATTCTCACTCACATCTTAAAGGTTTACCTCTATATGCAATCAACGCTTAATGATAGGAATAGATCTGTTAGATTAGATGGAAAACCCTAGGTAGTTCATTGTCGATCCACGGATTGATAAACCTTGGATGAATACTCTAAGGGAAAAGCTATGATGATCCGTGTGCTTGCGGTTCACAATTGGTGCGTCTATGGACCGTGAACACACTACAAGTATGCTATAAAGCTCTCCTAGCACAAACTCCACTCCATTGAGGCATATGAGAGTTGAGAGAGGAACTTGGTAAGGAAATACACCTTGAGTGACTTGAGAGTACCACATAATGAACTCTGCCTTTTGAAAAATCCCAAAACCTCTGGTTTGATTGTCAAGCAAGGTAGAAGGCAAGGTGCTTGGTCTAAATCGTTCTGGCTAGCAACCACCCAAGACAAGGAGAAGCTACAAGCCCCATAGAAGGCCAAGGTAATGAGGGAAGTTTATTTTACCAGCTTATTCAATTCTTGGTGGAATATCTCGTTGAACCACTGGTACTTTTGAGAGGTAATGAGAAAGCAACTCCTGATCCACTGAGCCTAAAAGATCTAGTCTTTGCTCAGGACGAGCAAAGGGCTAAGCTTGGGGGAGTTGTTGACAGTCCTTATAACGGAAATCCGACCGTCAATAGGCTCAGAAAACTAATAAAGATCAAGCATGACTTAGGCATTTGTATTCAAATAATGTTATACCATGCATATCCAGAATATATTTGAGTACAGGGACCACGGTGCAAAAGATGGACAAAAATGGGCACAGGCTCAGGTCGGCCGACCTGGCTAGGTCGGCCGACCTGGCTAGGTCGGGTGACCTAGCCTAGACCCCATTCGAGCCCATCCTCCACACTAAGGAATGATCATGGATGCTGAATCATGGTCGGTTGAAGTCAAGGGTGAGGGATGAGCCATGTGTTACTCTGTTGACGTCAAAAAATCAGGTGATGATCTTCTAAGTATCAACACTGTGGCCTGGGAGATCTGCTTAACTCCAGTGCAGGTCCTATATTTTCTTGAGGTTCGGGGTGTGCCAGACAGTTTGACCATTCAGCTGACAAGGTGTATAATGACGTCGTATCGGCCAGTTAATAGAATCATAATGTTGAGCCGATATAACACTTGAGAAAATAAGACATATGCAGATCAATCGGCTACACGATAGAATTAAATAAAAGCAACATGGAGCCGACGACCAATGGCCGATACAAGAATTAAGCATTGAAGCGCCTATCAGCCGTGAATATATCCAGGATAATTATAACCAATAGCCAATAGCCAATGCAAAAATAATTCGAATATATCATAACATCCATCAATTGAAGAATATCGGCTAAAGAAAATAATATATGAAAGCATGGGCGAGCATCAGCTTTAAACAATTATAATATCTTAATGTGCAATTAGCCGATGTAGCACTTAGAGCCAGCGCCGAATCAATATCAAAACAATGAAAAGGCCAGTTAGTTGATAGAAGCTAATCTAGCATCACCACCAATCGGATCAGACTTAACTGAGACAGCGTTGGCAGCAGGGCGACAGATTAAACACTATAAACATAGCGGACCAGACCACAGCAAGAAATTAACTAGGCAAAGGCTCATTAAAAGCCAAGAATAAGAAACTACCGGCTATTAAAGTACGTTCTGTTAGACTTCTAATAATATGGCAACTTGAAGCAGTGTAACAGATCTAGAAGATAATTAGCCGATAGATCTTAAACAGGGCAGGATACCGTAGATCGAGACGACAGCGATACGCACGGAAGTCAAAAGATCCACGATATCCAATAAACCAGTGGAACTTTGGACTTACCCCTTCGCCGAAGATCGAAGCGATACAGCTCGACGTCCGGTGCCAAGTTTCGCGGGTGAAAAAGAAAAGGTAAAAAGGGTGGCGATACGCCGAGTTGTATTGATCGAGAGATAAAAATTACAATGACCGTCATCCCTTTATATTTATATGGGGCGGCATGAACCTCACGTACGGAAACAAAATACTAATGACTCCGGACTAGCTATAATGACTCGTACAAACTTGCCTAACTCTAGACATCTTAAATAAAGAAAATATTAAGATACACGGACTCTAATTTCCCTTCTATAGAATCCTTGCTAATTAAGCTTCGTTGGCCGATCCGTGCAAAGCGCAACCTGCATGCATAATTATCCGGACTCCTTGCTCGTAGCATAGACCAACAACCATGCCATAATCCTTCTTTCTTTGTTCTAATTACTTCTGGCTATTCGGCTGATCATTCATTCTTAATTAATTAATCTGGCCACCAATTTTTCTTTAATTATCTTGCATGGAATCTAAGGTCACTTTCCAATATACGTGCGTATGCAGCACCCGTTCCATGTACATCCATGCAGCTCCATATATCACGCTTGCAAAACCATCGGCTCGTCTCTTCGTCGATCTGCGACTCCTATGGATTATTGCCAGTAGCCGACTGTCTCCTCTTACTCCTGATCATCTGGATTTCTTAGTCAAAATTTGGTGTCAACACAGGCCCCCTCAGTTCGAAGTATGAAGACTTCATGCTTCGAATTATTTAGTGTGAAAGCCGACAAACTTTTCTTCCACTTGATAGGGTCCGATCACCATATAAAGACACCATCGGCTTTCATACAACCAATAAAGTGCTATCGGCTCACAAGATGCTAATCGGCCACTAAAAATCCAGCATGGTCCTCTATATTGCTTCTGCACCTTTTCCACGTAAAACATCACGCAAAGCACATCAAAATGTTACATGAAGCATAATATTTTATGACTGGCCAGTATGCCTTGTCGGCTTGTCTTTGTTGATATACCCCTTTTTTTCTTTTTCTTTTTTTTCTTTTTACTGATGTCCGATGTTTCTCCTGAGCCGATGAATTCTTGATTGCAAACTGAAAACTCCATTAATTCGATGTCTCAGCTTGAACTCCAGTTAACCTCCACGAATATCCTCTTTGAGCCATTCTTCCATAGCTTAGAACTCACAGTTGTTTGTCTATTTTAACCAATCGGAAGTAACGACATTACTCAGCCGACGAAACAACCTCTTGAACCGATTGTCTGCTATCGGCTTCTTCCTCCATTAACCAATCAGCTGGAAGTAATGAAAGGAAGGCGTTCTTATATTAGCGCCATCTCCGGCGGCCTGTGTTACCGTCACCGCATTCTCGTTGTCACAGTGCGTGGCTGCCCCGCAGCCTTGGGGCTTCATCGTCTTCATCGGCAGCGTGCCACCTTGTCGGCTCCGAGCAATCACGTGGCCTCATCGCGGCTTGGCGCCGATCTAATTCCCCGCTTGGCAGCGTTGCAGAATCACAACAGCACTTCCGGCATCTCAATTCATCGGTGGCCACGTCGATCGGCACCCCCTCGGTAGCTCATACCATCGGCGGCCAGACCGTGACGGGTCGATGGCGCTGCTGCTCCATGGTTAATGTTGACAAAGTGATCGGCAGAATCGCGGAGGGGGTGACGTCCTCCGATCCAGAGCTTTCCTTGCTAAGCTCTGGTCATCTCTAGGTAGTCCATATGTATGTACGCACTTGTCCTTGTAAGCCTTCTTGCTTGCTGGCTTTCGGCTGAACTCCGATCTGGTGGGCGCCGGCCCTGGGCAGCAAAGCTGAGCAGCGAGTCATCGACAATGATCACGAGGAGTGCGGTCGCTTTGATGATGGTTGACGCCGGCCTCTCAACGGAGTCCGTCTCTGTCGCCGATGCATGTAGGATTCCTTAACTTCTGGGTGGAACAATTTTTCTTTTTTACGGCTCCATACTTGCTCCGATAGTCAACATGCAATGCATAATAGAAAGTTTAATTGCCAGTGACCACCTATCCCATGAACCATTTTTTCTTTTAAATAATGCACCGGATGGCTATCGGTTGTCCCTTTACTATTTCCATCGGCTTCCTTTGTAATAGAAGAGCATAGCCTTGCAGTAGAAGAGTATAGCCGATGAAAGTCTCCGATGCAATTATGATTTTTTTTAACTTCGTGGATATCCTTCTTCGAGCTGATCTCTGATGACTTTTATTCAATCGGCTTGAATTCCTGACTGCCCATTTGTTTTAGCTGATCGGAAGTAACAGCATCACACAGCCGATAAAAGTAACATCTGTCCGGCTGCTCATAGAATAATAAAATATCTCCCTCGGCCAAATATTGCTTCAAATATCAATGCTCCTTTTCATTTGGCTGATAAAAATAACTTTTAGACATATCGGTTGTTCACAAAACAACTTCATCAACCAAATATCCAATGAGTCCGTTACTTTTAAACTATATGCGGATAACCCCCGACTATATAATTAGAATTGTTTATTTTGAGAAAACCAGCACAACTTCTACTTCTGTTGATGTCCAAAAAGTCAGGTGTTGACTCTCGGAAATTAACACTGTGGCCTGAAAGATTTGCTTCACTTCAGTGCAGGTCCAAAATCTTGAGGTTCGGGACGTGCCAGTCAATTTGACCTGAAATTGACAAGGTAGAGTTTAATCAGTAAACAACAAGGAACTCATCGGCCAAAGCCCCGATTCGTTCCAGCAAAATCAGATCGGAATGAAGAGAGGTCCGATTTTGGAGCATGAACCATCGGCTATGATTCCGATTCGTGAGAATGTAACATATATTAAAACAAACCATCGGCTATAAAAACCGAATCGTGAAGATATAACATATTGATTTAAACCATCGACTGTAGAAGCCGAATCGGAGATAAATCTAATCTAAACTCATTCTCTAATATGCATCTTTCCAAGGGCGATAAACAAACTAAACCGTATGTCCCTAGCAATCGGATCGATTGCGAGACAGCGTTGCTAGCAGGGCACCGATTAGCTTATCTACTCTGATAGATCAACGTATATCAAAGAACCCGTTTAAAATTGATTTATTGTAACTTGCTTATTAAATCTAAATCAGCTATATAGGCAACAAGAACAGATCTATTATGAAATTTGGATTATGATAAAACAGAATAGATCTATCACAGATGTAAGCCGATAGGATAAAACTCACAAGATACGGTAAAAGGGTGAGCAGATCTAAACGAAGAAGGGCGATACGCCTCAATCTAAAGCCTAGATGCAAACTCGATAAATTGGTGAATTAACTAAACGAAGAAGGGCGATACGCCTCAATCTAAAGCCTAGATTAATTCGATAGGGTGTCGGACTTACAGACAAACCGGAGGTCAAGATGATGCAGCCCTGCTTGCTGAAGAACTCGACGAAAAGAGTTTGGTTGGCACATTAGGCCGAAAGTTGTGTTTGTTGTATTGGTTGTGTGAACATTTTTTTACAATGTTTATATTTATACCCTGGAAATCTAGCTAAAACCTGTCGGCTACGACAATATCTCTAATTTACCAAAAATAATCTAATCTTAAACTACCAAATCTACTACAATTGCCGCACAACGAGGCCCTGCAGAAGCTTCTAGATGTATCTCCCCACAGAAGTCGTACACGCTCCGGCCTCCCATGTTTCGTGTCCGATCAGGACTCTGATCGGACGAACCCCAGTCGGAATCGGAGCTAATTCAGAATCGGACTCGGCCTCTACTCTGGCTCTGTTACGCACAATCTCAGCCGAGTCAAAATCTTGTGTCAACACATGCCCTCCAATTTTGGAATAAAATATCATTTTGTTCCAAAATTCTCTCACGCAATGATGGCTCTGGCAGCGAACAGTATATGGAAACCCGCACCCTTCACTGTTGCAGCTCTCGAATCCTGTGCGGATTCGGCGCCGTGGCCTTCGGGCGGTTCCTTCTCCCATAAGCCCTATAAATACAAACCCGAACCGTCATCTTCTTCCTCAGTCCGCATCTGCTATCACGCACACACGCCCGCCATTGCCATCTCTGCGAGCTCTCATCCGGCGAACACTTGATCTTCAACCTTCGATCTTTCTCCGCAAATCGGGTAAGAAACTCCTCCGCACATGATTCACATCATACATCTGGTTTTTATTGCATTCCCCATGGTGATTTTTCCAATCTATTCATTCGTTTCACTGTTCATTATAGATCTATCTCACCAATGGCGGCTCCTCTTGATAAAGCTACTACTGACCAAGTCCCTGAGGTAAATAAACACGCAAAACCTTCCTTTAATTTCTGCATCCTTACCCTAGAACTGCTTGGGATCCTCCGTATCCGTATTCATCATCCCATTTTTTCTGAATATAGCACCTTAAGAATGATTTGGTCATCCCCGTCTCTCACGTCCAAGCTGGATACTACCTCGGCCCGATGGGCGACCCCGATCCGACGGATTTGATAAACATGGAATCGGAGAGAATTCCATTTAAAGGATCGGACTTGCAGACATCCGATTGGTCAGGTTCTTTCCGATCATGGCCAAGCATCGTCCCTGGGTGGAGAAACTGGTTACTTAGAGTCCGTGCCGCCAAATCCACTCTTTGGGACGAAAACAATATCGGCCAGTGCATCACCCTTTCCCTCGCCGATATGGTCAAGGACGAAAACCTGCTGGCTTCCTCGTCCCTTTTCTGGTCCGATGCACTGAACGCCTACCTCTTCAGAAATGCACCGATGACCCCCACTTTGATGGACGTGCATATGTTAACCGGCCTAGACACCATAAACGCCACAAATCCAAGAAAAGTACTCACCGATCTTGGCCACAGACTAGTCAGTGCCGGTTCCAAAGGCTGGAAGAATTATGTTGCCGATCATTGTAAAACCGGTACAGCCGGAGACAGGGAACATGCAGCCTTCCTCAACATGTGGTTAGAAAAATTTGTATTCTGCGGATCGACTCTCGGAGCAACTTCAAATATGCAACCGATCGCAGAATCATTAGCTCAAGGTGGATCAGTACCACTTGGCCGCCTTCTCCTTGGAGCAGTATATCATTTGTTACACCAAGCATCAACTAAGCTCCTGGCAGGTCAAGCTGTTGGCCATATCGGAGGACCTTGGTGGTTCATCCAACTCTGGTTGAATAACCAGTTCCAATTGGCGTTAAACTATAAGTTCAAAGATCACCAGTTCCCATCATTCCATTCTGAATAAGAAGAAGCTGCGGTACGCCGATGCATGTCCTATGGTGAAGCAGCAGCAGTTTGTCCTGGATCCAGGCTCAATGCTCATGACATGGCAACCTTTTTTGAGAGCTTTTATCACGGAATCGCATCGGAGCACCTCCTTTTCTTCGCCTATGCCGATACTGAGTTAGAATATGAGCTGCCATTATTCAATATCAACAACGATTTGGATTCAATCATGCCAGCCCTCAAATCCTTCATCACGCCAGCAATCCTTGGTAGCAACATAATACATGGCCGTAAGGTCACATCTTATGAGTTTTATAACCCATCGGTGGCGGCTCGTCAATTGGGCTTTGGCCAACTTCCAATCGGCTTATACTTCTCCGACAAGATCCAGCACAGAGAACTGGTTTCATCCGATTTAGAGATGGACAGAGTCATGTCATTAGCTCCAGCTGCCGATTTTGTCATACCCGAATGGCTATGCCCCAGCTTTCATTCAAGATTATTCAAACTCTGGTGGAGAGAGCTATCGACTCATATATTCAGAATTCCGGCTATCACTTATTGCACCTTGATCGATTCCGATTATGATGTGCCAGAAAACCCGGTAAGCGTTCTAAAATATTTTCTTCACTCGACCTTACTTGAATAAATCTCAAATTCATACTTCTGATTATCTTGCAGCCAACTGAGGAAAATATACCGGCTGTAAGTAATAGCGGAAGGCCGATCTGATATGCAGTGAGAACCCCGAACCCAAGAATCGGCTCATCTGCTCCATCTTTGGCCAACATCATGGACGAGAAATTCAAAAGGAAGGCCACCACAAGCAAAGTCACTGCATCAAAGAAATCAAAGAAAAGCCATGTGGTACATTCTATACCCCCGATTCTTCTTTCCGATTCACAACAGGCAAATAACTCCTCTTTGTACAGCCTCCTGGGAAAATCCTTGGTCAATCAACTTCCCGAGCTGCCAAAGAGACCGCACAGAAAGCTGCCGAGGGCGCAAAGATGCTACTTGATGCAGTATCTGTAACAATCCGATTTTACCTATATTTACTTTTCATCAAACTAAATCGGTAATAACAATTTTTTTCTTTTCCAGCAAACAAATATTGTATTGCCCGATCCTCAACCGGCTCCAGCTCAAAATATCCAAACAGAATCGGCTCACCAGGTAATTCAACACCGATCTATATCCCTTACAAATATATACTTGATCTAACCGATTCGTTTTTAGACTGCCACTCTGCAACCCATCATCGAGGACCCAAGTACAAATATCCAATCAGAGACAATCCTCGATCAGCCAGATCCAATCGCAAATGTTCAATCAGAGGCTATTCCTATGCAACCAATCATGGAAGAACCAGCTGCAAATGTGCAATCGGTGACGATTCCCGAGCAGCCAACATTAACCCCACCGATGCCATCTCCGATTGTTTCAGCTCAGACACTTCAAACAAAAGTTCCTAGCACTAGTGCTGCTCAACTTCAAGTAATCCTCGATTATGTCCGAGTCGGGCAATTCAAACTGGTACCGATTTATCCCCTTGTGTCAATATTTATTATTTTAATAACATTTGTTCACCGACATTTTGTTTCAGGCGCACGATTCTTCGGCAATGAGCTTTGCATCACTTGATCTAGACGCTGCCATCGAAGATGAAGAAATTAGCTCCGCGCAATCGTCTTCTACCATCCCCGATGAAGCCAAAGCGAAGCTTGAAGAAATGTTGAATCATTTAAACAAAAGCATTGCCGTCCTCGTAGAAGATGCAGAGCCGATTCGTCAAATTTTCAAGGGCTTGAAAGGTCAACTGCCATCGGAGCTGGAGAGTGCAATTATTCCCGCGGCCTTCATTGAAGGACATCAACCTCAAGTTTCTGCTGCACGTCAAAGAATATCGGAACGACTGGCTCAGCAAGACTTGAACAAGAAACGGGACGACGGCCGAGATGAATTGAAAACTATGCAGGCCCAAATCAAGACCTTGGAAGCTAAACCAACACAACTGGAAAATCGGATGAAGCATCTCCAAGGTATTGAAGCTGAACTACTTAAACGGCTCGAAGAAGTCCGTAAAGAAATATCGGAGACCCAAGATGAGCTCAACCAGATCCCAGCATCTATCAAATCGGCGCGCGAGAACTTGCAGAAACGTCTGGATGAAGTTCGCCAAGTCCACAAAAGTATCAAGAACGTGCCCGGCTCCGATGTATTAGATTTGGAAGAAATCCAGAAAGTTGACAACATCCGTTTGAGCGCGATCGAGATGATCCACAAATACTTGTAATAGTCAAACTCTTTAGTTGCCCTGCTCCGATGACATTGGTTGGATCCGATGAGGCTGATCGTCGATGAACACTTATTTTGTGAATATTTTTGCTCTTAAGGCGATACATATCGTATCGGCTATCTTAGATGAAATCACTCAAGATATCGGCTTTAAGAATCGACCCAAACACTTGGATAGTATTTCTTCAAATATTTTCCATCAAGCGCTTTTGAAAACTCTTCTCCTTCCAATGTTTCTAAAATATATGCATTCCCAGGAACGCACCGATTTACTCGATAGGGACCTTCCCAATTAGGTAACCATTTTCCAAACTTAGAACTTTTAGTCCCTATCGGCAAAATCAGTTTCCAAACCAATTCTCCTTCGATGAACTCTTTTGGCTTAACTTTCTTATCATAATACCTGGCAATACGCGCCTTATTATTTTCAATGTTCTCCAAGGCTCTCAAGTGGGTTTCAGCCAAATCGTCTAACTCAAAATTCATCAAGCTTTTATACTCATCGGCAGTCAAGTTTCCCTGTTCCAATATTCGTCTCGATCCGATCTTGACTTCCCAAGGCAAAACAGCTTCATGCCCATAAATCAAATGATATGGGGATAATTTAGTAGAACCATGACACGCCATCCGATATGCCCATAACGACTCGGTTAACGTTAGATGCCATCGCCTCGGTTGTTCATCAATCTTTCGCTTGATAATTTTGATAATACTTTTATTTGACGCCTCCGCTTGACCATTGGCTTGTGCATAATATGGAGAAGAATTCAATAATTTAATACCCATACTGGCAGCAAAATCTTGAAATTCATTGGACATGAACATAGTTCCTTGATCGGTCGTAATAGTTTGAGGAATACCAAACCGATGTATAATATGCTCCTTAATGAATTCCACCATATTTTTTGAATCGACAATCTTCAAAGGAATCGCCTCGACCCACTTAGTGAAATAATCTGTTGCTACCAATATGAATTTATGGCCCTTGCTCGATGATGGATAAATCTGTCCGATCAAATCAATTCCCCATCCTCGAAAAGGCCATGGTTTGATAATTGGATTCATGGCTGATGCAGGCGCTTTTTGCACATTCCCAAATTTCTGACATTCCTGGGAACCTTTATAATATTCAAAACAATCTTCTAACATTGTTGGCCAAAAACACCCTATTTTCCTAATGATCCATTTCATCTTATAAGCCGATTGATGTGCGCCGCAGACTCCCTCATGCACTTCATCCATCATATCTTTGGATTCCGATTTACTCAAACATCGGAGCAACACACCATCAATCGTCTTATAATATAACTGATCGCCGAGCAATACATATTTTATAGCCATGAATCTCAACTTCCTAGAAACCTTTTGTGATGGATCCTTAAGATAATTTATAATTTCATACCTCCAATCTCCGATTTCCGGCTCTATCGTCATGATATCATGGAAACGCCGATAGCCGGAAGCAGCTTGCGCCAAGTTATTAGCTTCTTGATTTTGAGCTTTGGGGATATGTTCAATATTCACCATCACAAATTTCTTTAACAATAATCGGCATTCTTCAAAATAACGAATCAAAACATCATCCTTGCATTCATATTTACCGATTATTTGATAAATCACCAACTGGAAGTCTCCAAAAATCTCAACAGCTTCAGCTCTAATTTCCAATAACAACTTTAATCCCTTCAGTAAGGCTTCATATTCAACCCGATTATTTGTAAAACTTGGATCCATCGGATAACTGAATTCAAAATTTGCCCCCCCCGAGGCGAAACAATAATGATTCCGATACCACACCCTTGGCCACACGACGACCCATCAAAGAATAATGTCCAAGGCATCGGCTCAACCATTCTAACTTCATCTCCGATGTGTTGTGTTACAAAATCAGCCATTACTTGTCCCTTGACTGCTTTAGCCGATTCGTATTTTAAATCAAACTCCGATAATGCTAAAATCCACTTCCTGATTCTTCCTTTTAGCATCGGCATGGACAGCATATACTTGGCTACATCGGTTTTGCAAACGATTGTGCACTCGGAAGATAGCAAATAGTGTCTCAACTTAGTGCATGAGAAATATAAGCATAAGCATAATTTTTCAACCGGTAAATATCTTGTTTTCGCATCAATTAACTTCCGACTTAAATAATAAACCACTCTTTCTTTTCCTTCAAATTCTTGAATAAGGACCGATCCGATAGACAGCTCATCGGTCGATAAATACAATCGGAATGGCTTATCTCTTTGAAGTGGAATCAAAACTGGTGGTGTCATCATGTACTGCTTTATTTCATCAAATGCCTTTTGTTGCTCTTCTCCCCAAACGAATTCTTCATCGGCTTTCAATTTCAGCAGCGGGGAAAAGGGACGAATTCTTCCAGATAAATTTGAAATAAATCTTCTAACAAAATTAATCTTACCGATTAACGACTGGAGACTCGTTTTATCGGTGGGTGGCTTAGCATCCTTGATAGCTTTCATACTTTTCTGTCTGACTTCAATGCCCTTTTCATGAACCATGAAACCCAAAAATTGTCCAGCCGATACTCCGAATGCACATTTATTAGGATTCATCTTTAAACCATGTTTTCTTGTGCATTCAAGAGTTTCCCGCAAATCGGCTAGATGCTGCTTGTATCCATCGGACTTCACCACCACATCTTCAATATAGATTTCAACAATCCTGCCGATCAACTTATGAAATATATAATTCATGGCTCTTTGATATGTGGCGCCAGCATTTTTCAAACCAAAAGTCATCACGACCCATTCATATAATCCAAGTGCACCAGGACATCGGAATGCAGTTTTAGGAATGTCTTCTTCTGCCATAAAAATCTGATTATATCCTGCATTACCATCCATAAAACTAATCACCTTATGTCCTGAAGCGACATCGACCAACATATCGGCAATCGGCATCGGATACCCATCCATCGGAGTTGCTTTGTTAAGATTCCTGAAATCAACACAAACTCGCAACTTCCCATTTTTCTTGAAAACAGGAACGATATTAGATATCCATTCAGCATATTGGCAAGGTTGAATAAACTTAGCTTCATATAACCGAGTTATTTCGGCTTTTATTTCTTTATCTAATTCAGGTTTAAATCGTCTCGGCGCTTGTTTAAAAGGCCGATACCCTGGTTTGATCGGGAGCCGATGTTCAACAATAGATCGGCTTAAACCTGGCATTTCGTAGTATTCCCAAGCAAAACAATCACGATACTCTTTTAATAACTTTATTAATTCTTGCTTAAACTCAGGATCCAATTTTGCACTTACATATGTCGGCCGAGGTCTATCTCCTAAACCTATATCTACCTCCTCTAGCTCATCGGCCGACATAAACCCTTGACCAAGTTTACCCTCATCATCAATAAAATCATCCATTAATACAAACTCTCGGAGCCGACTGCTTGTATCGGCTTTAACCCGTCATCGGACACTTGGATGAAATCGTCTTCCCAAACTTTGCCTGATAAGCATTCAATCCCTTCAAACTCCCAAACGGTCAAATCGGCGGTAGCGACGCTGACCGATTCGTCGGCTTGAATAGTCCCAATATGATCTCCATGCCATTGGATAAGACATTGATGCATAGTAGATGGCACGCAACAATTGGCATGAATCCAATCACGTCCAAGGAGCAAACTGTAAGATCCTTTGATGTCCATGACGAAGAACGTAGTAGGCAAAGTCTTGTTCCCGATCGTCAATTCAACATTTAGTGCCCCCCGAGCTGGCGATGGATTCCCACCAAAGTCCTTGAGCATCATATCGGTCTTGATTAAATCATCAGGGCCTTTACCAAGCTTCCGATATGTAGTGTATGGCATCAAATTCACAGCAGCTCCTCCATCAACCAGCATTTTAGTCATCGGCTTGCCATCAACATATCCCTTAACGTACAATGGCCTTAAATGCCGATACTTTTCATCAACTGGCTTTTCAAACACAGCTTGTTGAGGTTGCAGAATCAACTGTGCCATAGCTTCCTCGACTTCATCGGCTTCATCAGCTTCATCATCGGTTGAACTAACATTGTACTCAGCAGGCAGCACAAAAACGATGTTCACCGATGCCGACGGCCCATCATCATCACGCCTAGGCTTAGATCTCCAAACTTTAGAATTATTTTCTCCCTGGCGCTTTTCCTTGAGAAGCTCCTTGAATCGGAGATGCTGCACCCTTCTCTTTTGGGTCTTGGACAATCCTTCAGGACACCATTGCGGATTAACTCCTGGGCGCAGCTCCGATTCGGCTCTCATGTCTTCCTCCGATTCCTGTGCATCATGTGGTTCTTGGACTTCCTTTTTTCTGTACACCAAACGATCATACACAGAAAAACGGTCTGCTTTATAATTTAGGTGATCATCATACCTACGGCGATCATCGTCCCATCGGTCATAGCACCGATTTTCATACTCACGCCGATCATGGTATTCACGCCAATCTTCTCGCTCCTGTTGATAAGCCACGTCATCATGCCAACTGCACCGGCGTCCAAAATCCAATCGGTCATGAACAGAATGACGTGGTCTTTTTGCATCCTTATAACCCTCATACCGATCGCTGCACTCTGGACAATCGTAGATTGATGGTAGCCTCAACTTTTCATTCCAGCAGAATCTGAAGAACGGACATCTCCAATGGTCTTCATTATCAAATCTTCTCATCGGAGGACTCCGATCCCTTCCCTGCTGACGCATATATTTGGCAATGAGTTGACCTGATGTGACCCTAGGCTTTTCTCTGCGTCGGCGATCTTCCTGATAGTGCTGATGATTCCGATTTTGTACATCATCGGCCGTCAATTGGCAATCTGGATCAACAGCTCCCGATTTCTTCGCATTCTCCGACGTCAAGACTTTAGCTTTCAATTTCCTGTCAGGTGCTCTGATTTCAACCATATTCTGAGGGAACGGATGCCCATCAAGCTTCATCGATTTCTTACCAGTTTCCACTTTAATAATCCCTTTCTCAATTGCCGATTGAATCTCATTGTGAAAAACTTTGCAGTCATTAGTGTGATGAGAAACTGAGTTGTGCCACTTATAGTATTTCTTTTTCTTCAACTCTTCGGCAGAAGGAATTGTATGATTTGGAGAAAACCTGATTTGTTTTTCTGCTAACAATAAATCAAATATCTTATCGGCTTTAGTAATGTCGAAACTGTACCTTTCTGGCTCGACCTTCACCCATGGACAAGCAACAGGGTTCTTATTCTTGGTCCATTCAGCCAAATCGACCTCAGCTTCGTCACCATCGGAGTCATATTCAATATTAGCAATTTTCATTTGGAACTTCTCCCTCCGATAATCGTTCCCTCGTCCTTCATACTGAGAGAGCTTTTGAATCATGTGCCCCAAGCCTTCAAAATCTTGACTTGTATATCGGTCTCTAACCTGAGGCAACAAACCTTAGAAAGCCAAATCAACCAACTGTCCCTCCGATAAGTTCAATGAATAACATCGGCTGCGAACCGATTCCCCATTCCTCTGTCGGAGTGCAGTCAAATCGGACAACCTGGTCTCCTGAACTCCCATGAAGAAATAGGCGTGAAACTGTTTTTCCAAATCGGCCCAATTACTAATGGAATTTGGTGGCAATGAAGAAAACCATGAAAAGGCCGATCCAGAAAGCGACATGGGAAACAGCTTGACTTTCAGTGGATCAATTGATGCTACTTCACCACATTGAATTGTATAGCGGCTGATATGCTCAATAGTAGTAACATCTCCTTGTCCAGAAAACTTATAAAAATCTGGAATCCTGAATCGGGCTGGCATAGGCAATGTGTCAACCCAGTCCGAATACGGCTTCCGATACAGATAAGACTGCCCCTTGGGCTTTATACCAAACTGATTCTTCATGACGTCAGCAATCTTATCCGCCCAATCCTCCTGAGTGTAATTTCCCTGACCGATTGGAGCACGATTCATTATCACTGGTGTTTCAGTAGGTCCGGTCGACTGCTCCCGATTGTCAGCTCCCTTGTTCTTTGGTGGGTTTTCAGTGTTGAAGAATGCAGGATACACCATCTTGCCATCAACTACAGAAATTCGGCTGCCAAATTGATCAATATGTTGAGTTCCGCCATAAGTATTGTCTTCCGATTCACCTTCCTGTTCTTCTTCTTCACCTCCTTCTACTCCCTTGCCTTTTGTCTTTTTAATCTTGGGAATTTCATAACACTCAGGATTTGTTTCTGGTAATGTAGATGCATTGAATTGCGTCATCTTTTTCTTGAGATCCTTAATCGCCGAAGCAGCACCTGTATCAAAGTAAGCAGGTCCCTTTTGGACATCCTTCAATATAGCTCCATCCAGCAATTGGGCAATCAATCCCACCACCGTGTTAACTGTTGACACCAGCGGTGGCAAACAGAAAGTCCGTAAGCGCACGGCTGTCGAAGTAGCTTTCACCCGTGAGTAAACCAGGTATCGAATCCACGGGGAACATGAAAGAGTATCTAATCATTAAAGCTGAGCCGGATCGATCGAGTGTATATAAAGGCTGGGTAGAGAGGATAACTTAGTATTAAGGTTCTGATGATAGTTAAGAGAATTCTCCTATGCTTGCTTTAGGCACCTGGGTATCCTAGGCCTCTAGGAAATTGCCGGCCAACAGCTCTACGCCGTACCTGTACGTGGAGGATTACAAAGGACGGACAGGGCTGTCACCACCTGCCGCCTACCTCTACTAATCCGTGGGGCTACGAGGCAAACGAGGGCAGATATACACCTAAGCACCACGCCTAAGATAATATCAGCTATCCTAACCTTGATCAAAGATTAGAATACTTTATAAATAAAGCAACAAATCCACAAGCACAATAGAGAATGTAACTTAACTATAACTCAGGCTTAATTACTAGTTGAATCCCGGATACTCACTGAGTAGCTTGCATCCGTCGAGGTACAGGTGGAGGGTCGCCGACACGCCGGGACTCCTCCAGACTCTCCCTCACTCTCTCCCCATTTCTACTCTGGATATGAGAAGGGCTTCGCCTTGGATCTTCACTTCAGCTCGATGATGATTAGCCCTGCCCCGAGTCCAGCTATTTATAGCTTGGAGAGGCGGTTTGGAGTCGGTTCGCAGCGGTTGAGGCGGTCCGGAGGTGGGCCCAGGTCGGCCAACTAGGGGGGATCGGCCGACCGTCCATTTCACCGACGTTGATGATGCACGGCACAGATGAACTCCTGGAGGCGGTTGACAGTTGTGGGTGAAGGCGGTGGCGATTTGGGCGCACGGCCAGGTCGGCCGACCTGGCTGGGTCGGCCGACCTAGGGCTGTGGCCCCTCGGCCCCACTTCGTCAGTGTCACTCTCCAGTGGGTCCTTTGGTCGGTTTCCGGTGGGTAATGGTGAATATGTGTTAGTTAAGTTGGGGATGGCCCATGAATCCATGTGATTGACATGTGTCCCAATCCTATCTCTCCATTTCCACCGTCTTGATCTCAACGTGCCTGATCACTCCCGAGTGTGCTTTTGCTGTTGGGCTAAGGATGGACCTCACTGGGCCTGGACCCAGGTCGGCCGACCAAGCTAGGTCGGGCGACCTGGCCCTGGGCCCAATTTAGCCGTCCTTTCTCCACTTTATTCCTGTGAACATATATGCACCAAAACTCGTGGAATCCATTAGTAAATAACCCTATGTCTATTTGTTTTATCACTTTTTATATCTTTGTTGGCAATAATAAGTTGTCGTTAAGAACTGCTAACAAGCTCCCCCACACTTATCCTTTACTCGCCCTCGAGTAAAGTCTAAGATTCATCATGGAGATCATTAACAAACATATAGGTTATTCCCAAACATTTAGGCTTAGTGGATTTATATGGGTGGCTAACATGTCTTCTTGAGTTATTGCAGGAAGGAACAGCTTTTCCTATGACATGATACACTTTACTCTCAAGTACTTGGTTTTTTTTGAATTTTGCAAAGGAAACCTATGCATTGCTCCTCAAAGAGTTTCTCTCTGGATAAGCATGGTGGTTGGACAACGCTCATTCTCTCCAAAATAGAACTTTATATGTGGAGCTCTCAAGATACATACCTTTCCTTTCTTATGTTGTCATTCCAAGGATTGGATCCAGATCAGAGACAAGTCATATAATCAAGTCAAGATGTGCAAGTGTGTGATATGAGGTGGATATGTAATGGCACTCCTTTGTCTTGACCTTTCTTCCCTTTCTCTTTCTTTTGGATATGGGCTAGTGCACTTTTTTTTCTACTCAATGCTCTTTTAGCATGAGTCTTTTCTTTTCTTTCTCTCGCTTTTTTTTCTATGCATATAGCCCATATCTTCTTTCCATCTTAATTTTGGGAAGAAAGGTCATTCTTTCAGGAGTATTTATTTCATGAACATGAGACAAAGGCATGTTTTGCTTCATCCTCAGTGTAAGGATTTAGCTTTTATGGTGGAGTGTACGTGATCTTGACTTTAAAAACATGAAATTTCTCTAATAAGGGTCACAAGACTTGAAATAACTCAAAACTCAAAGGTAAGATCTGATCATATTTGGAAGTGTTTGTCTCTCAAACTCATGAGGAGCATAGCAAGGTACAAAGTTTTAAAACTTTTCATAAATTCCAAGTACTCAAATAGTAAAGGTATCTTTCATATTAAAGCCATATCTCAAAATGCAATAACCTAGATGACATGAGTTCCTATAAATATGAGGATTTCCACAAGCCAAAAGGTACAGGGAATAAAATATATGTAAGTTAATAAGAACTTCCATGTGATGGTGAGATGCAAAGGGTTGATTTTACTAAGTTTTTAAATTTCATGATTAGGTTCTGCAAATATTCAACTGAAACAGAGTTTAGGATAACCAAACCAGCGTGCAGGAAGAAGAAGAGGACAGGTGGGACCCATCCCAGGTCGGCCGACCTGGTGGGGTCGGGCGACCTGGGGGTAATTCCTCTGGTCAACATCTTTCTGTTGCTGCTCTGTTGCGTTCTGATATGCTCTGTTTTGCGTTGAATTGCTCTGTTTCCCGTTGCGAGTTTCCCCCACACTTGTACCTTTTATTCAAAACAAGTGGAAACACAAGACACAATCCTAATACACTAAACAATTTATTTTATTCATTAGCTCAGAGGCACATTACATGATAAACAAAGGAAATAAATGAAATAAATGAATGAAAGGGAAACTAATGTGCCTATCCTAATCCAAAGCCTAGGGGTATCTAAGGTGCATTATAGAGATTTTCATCCCCAGCAGCTTTGGCATAGCGCTTAAGCTTCATGACTGTTGATCTACGAAGCATATCAAAGTCGTCTTGAAGATTAATGCGCTCAAGTCGCTCTTCAGCGAACTTCTTCTCCAATTTAGCATAGTCGCGACCGAGTTGATTAATCAACTCTAGCAACTCTGCGTTGGAGGGAGCCATGGGGGCCATCTCATCATCACTCTCAAATTGGCCCCCAGGCCTGCGAATTGGAGGAGGCTTGATGTGCCTCTTGATCTTGCCGGCGGGTGAAGATTCCACCGACTCCTCCAACTCCTTCTCTCCTCAGGTGTGAGGGGAGGGAACAGCCCCTTACCATAGCCACCTCCGGGTTTCCTTTCCCCGAAGACCCGGAAACGTGGCTCTGGTGGGCTGGCAGGAGAGTAGATGGACACATCGGACGTATAATAATACGCCACAACGTCCTCCCACTTGTTCCTGACCACCTCCTTCAGCTTCTCCCCTGGTTGAAGCGTGGGAAGTCCATCTCCCTTGATCTGAGTGGCCGCCGGTGTCTTCTTTGGAGTCAACTGCCCCGTCGTCGGCCTTCTGTATGGGCTTAACGCCCGTGCATCATGCCTCTGGGGCCTCCTTGGAGACTGAGACCGCGCCGCCAAACGTGACGCCGAGGGGCCACCAGGGCCGGTCGGCCGACCAGGAAGATCGGCCGATCCCCTGGTGCGGCCTCTCGCGTCCTCCTCTGGCGGGAGGCTGGCCAGTGGTGAGACTACCACGGCCATTGCCTGCTCCAGGTTGATGGGCACCAATTGGTTGGCCGGAGTGGGCTCTCCATCCAGATCGAAGGTCGATCGGGATTTGGGGTGGCTTTTTCCGGCCATTACTCGAGATTTGGAAGGTGTGGTTTTGGGAATTCAGAGTGTGGGCGAGGAAGAGCTCAGATGAGAGGGGAAGAAGAGGATGGTTGAAATTTTAAAGAAAAATTAACCCTCTTCTCAGATCCATCAGAGGATGAATCGCTCATCCACCGCGGAACGGCTTCAGAAACGTTGGAAAGAGACGCTGGTAAAGGATAGGGCTGATCGGGCTCGGTGGCAGATCGGCCGACCCGGTGGGGTCGGCCGACCTGGCCTTGAGCCCGGTCGCCCTCTTCCTTTTTGTGTACTACGTGACAGGCCCATTATACCCCAAAGTGTATGCAAACAAGTTCTAGGGGTTAAGGTCTTAGAATAAAGTGAAATCATAGATGGGAATTATCCATGACCAAGTTGATCACATCAAATTCCTCATCTATTTTATCAGGCTCAAGGAAAACTTTTAAACGTTGACCATTTACCTTGAAGAGGTTACCTTCATCATCTTGGAGTGTGATTGCCCCATGCGACGAAGTCTCCACCACAATGAATGGTCCTTCCCATTTGCTCCGGAGTTTTCCATGCCCAAAAAGCTTCACCCTGGAATTAAAGAGTAATACCTTATCCCCGGGGTGGAACTCCTTCACCTTGAACCTCCTGTCGTGCCATCTTTTGGTTCTATCCTTGTAGATTCTGACACTGTGGTACGCTTTGTCTCTCCATTCTTCCAGCTCTGACAGTTGCATCCTTCTCATCTGTTGGGCTGCTGGCAAATCCATGTTCCATTTTCTTATGGCCCAGTGTGCCCGATGCTCTAGCTCAACTGGTAAGTGGCAAGTCTTGCCATAAACTAGTTGATATGGGGACATCCTGATTGGCGTTTTGTATGCCGTTCGGTAAGCCCATAGAGCGTCTGGTAACTTGCTCTTCCATCCTTTTTCCATTTCTGTCACGGTCTTCTGCAGAATGTTTTTGATCTGCTTGTTTGATGTTTCTGCTTGACCGCTTGTCTGGGGGTGGTAAGGAGTAGCTATGTTGTGCTTCGCCCCTAGTTCTGCCAGAAACTTTCGGAAGGTCTTGTCGATGAAATGTGACCCTCCATCACTGATCACCATCCTGGGGGTTCCAAAACATGGAAGGATGATCTCATGGAACATCTTCCGCGCGTGTTTGGAGTTAGCGGCTCGACAGGGCATTGCTTCAACCCACTTTGAGACGTAGTCCACTGCCACCAGGATGTACTCACTGTCATAGGATTTGACAAAGGGTCCCATGAAATCAATGCCCCACACATCAAACAACTCAACTTATAAGTTGTTTGTGAGTGGCATAGCATCTCTTGCAGTGATCCCTCCGTGTTTCTGGCACTGCTGGCATCATCGAATAAATTCCTTTGTATCCTCGTACATTGTGGGCCAATAGAATCCACTCTGCCAGATCTTCGACCTTGTCCTGAACGCCCCGTAGTGACCTCCATATGGGGCTGCATGGCATTGCTCAATGATCTTTCTTGCCTCGATTGTTGGTACACATCGCCTGAGCATGCCATCTGAACACACCCTGTACAGGTATGGTTCATCCCATAGATGCATTCTACTCTCATAGATAAGCCTTCGCTTATTCTCCCCTGGTGGCACATATCCTGCAACCATAAAGTTCACAATATTTGCATACCAAGGGTCGGAGGCAGTTACCTTGAGTAGGGTGTCGCCACGCAGAAAGTCATTTATCGGTAGGTCCTGCGAGTCAGTAAACTACATACGCGACAAATGATCTGCTACTGAATTCTCTACTCCCTTTTTATCTTTAATTTCCAAATCAAATTCTTGGAGCAAGAGAATCCAGCGGATAAGGCGAGGTTTAGCATCTTTCTTGGTTAGCAGATATTTCAAGGCAGCATGATCGGTGTAGACAATCACCTTAGCTCCTACCAAGTAAGATCTAAACTTGTCTATAGCAAAAACTACGGCCAGGAGTTCCTTTTCAGTGGTAGCATAGTTGAGTTGAGCTCCTGAAAGAGTTTTGCTAGCATATGAGATAGCATGATGGTTCTTATTCTTGGTTTGTCCTAGGACAGCACCAACAGCCTAATCACTAGCATCACACATTATCTCGAAAGGTAGCGTCCAGTCAGGGGGTTGAATGACTGGTGCTGAGATGAGAGCGTTCTTTAAAATGGTGAAAGCATGCAAACACTCATCATCGAAATCGAAAGGTACATCCTTAGCTAAAAGGCTAGTGAGGGGTCTGGCTATCTGAGAGAAATCTTTAATGAAACGCTGGTAAAACCACGCATGACCTAGAAAGCTACGGATCCCTTTGACATTGGTGGGAGGTGGAAGCTTTTCTATTGTAACACCCTAAAAATTTCTTTTCTAATATAGTAAGTAATCTGCTAGTTCTTGTGTGTGCATACTCAGAATTTAGAAAAATATAAAACCTTTTTAGTAATTAAAATCAACCCTTGGTTTAGAAACTTGTTTGTGCATTTCATGCTGATGCATGTTTTCTGGTATGAGTGTTTTGTGTGCTAGCCCTAGAGCCCGGAAAACCCAATCCTAAGCTCGGTCCGTTTTTGTTTCTGGTTACTCTCTCTCCCGATGTCCGAGAACCCAACCCAGCTTTCTTGTCTCTTTTCTTTCTTTTCGAGAGTTCAAAACCTAGCCCTGCCCTACCCAGAAACCGATCCAAATCCAATCTAAATCCAACCCAGGGCCTAAAACCCCGTTAACCAAATCCAGCCCGGTCCGTTTCCTTTTTCCTTTCTTCTTCCGTTTTCCTTTTCGCCCCATGGGCCTCTATCCCTCTGTCTCTCTCTCTCTTTCTTCCAGTGCCGGTCCAACAAACCCAAGCCCAGCCCAGGCTGTTTTTCCCTTCCCACACAAGGCCCACCATCACTTTTCCTCCTCACGCTCGCACGCAGGAACCTTCGGCCCTCTTTTTCCTCCTCGCGCAGAAAAAAACAATCGGCCTCGTCTTCTTCCTTCCTCCTTCACGCACGGACACAGGAGGGCACCGAACCGCCCCTCCTTTCTGGTGGACGCCCTGCTCCTTGCGAACAAGCGAACAGCCGCACCCCCCCTTCGATGCTCCACTCGCCCACCACTGCAGAAACGCCCCCCCACACTCACCCCGTCTTTAATTTCCCCTTTGCGAACATTCACGCCATGGCAACAGAAGCTCGCCCGTCGCCCCTGGCCCTTCAATTCCGGCCGGCCAGGCCCTCTTCTTCCCCTATAAAACTTGGGCAAGGTCCTCCCCCAACCTCCTTTACCTCCATTGCTCTCCAATTTCCGTCACAGCATCTGTCCCCGACCGGATTTTGTCGCGAACAGCAAAGGTAAAGGTCCGCTGCCGCCGCTAACTCCTTCCTCTTTGGGCGTCCCTCTGATTCCTCCTTCCCCTTGTCGTTTCTCTGGTGCACAGGTTCCCCCAGAAGGACTCGGCGTCATCCTGAACCGTGAACCAAGGTCCGAACCTCCTCTGTGCACACATCCGCCCACTGATCCCCTTTGTTGCCGCCCAGAACAGCTGCTCGGTTGAGGTCCAGATTACCCAAAACGAGTTCGCAGCATCGCTCCCTTGCTCCTAGTGCAGTTCGTGCAGGAAATCGAGCTTCGTAGCCTCGGGGCCCCTTCTCCGGCGAGCTCAACTCGCAGGAAACATGGCCGCCGTCGCCCCTGCTTGTGAAACGACGAAGGCAGTGTCGTTCTCCCCTGTGCAAACCGAACAGATGAGCAGAATCCTGGCCACCATCCGATCCCAACCCTGCGGCCAAGATTAAAACATAGATACCTCTTCGCTTTTTCTTAAAGAGACCCCGGAAAAACAGCAAATCAACCCGCAGTCCCCACCCCTGTGTTGCAAAACTTCTCTGCTACCCCCTGCAAGCTAGGGTTAATTACATATAGGTCCTCCGTTTATCACAGGATAGTCCTTTTTCTTGTTTCTAGTGTAGTTTAATCATCCTAGCTCCGATTAGAGTGATTTTCACGTTCATGTGATCGTAGAAATGCGTAGATTAGTTTTCTATCCTTCTTTGCTTCTGTTTATGCTGTATGGTGTACTGTTCTAATAGATTTATATTTGTTTGCATGTAATGGCATGTGTGGATGTTTGTATGGTGATGGAATGTATGTTTAGAGAGCGAGCAGTACGAGGCCGGTTTTGAACAAGACTTTGAAGATCCGGATCTGCAGCAATACTTTGAGGAAGGCAAGTGTAACATGATTTATCCTTGATACCTATTCACCTATTAATCATGTTATTCGTTCATGCATACGTCTAAATTTGATAAACCCTTGGAATGACTAGATTTATAAATCCTATATTCCTTGATCACCCTGGGTTTTGCATATGGGTAGTTTTGTTAAGTTGTGCTATGCTTGCAAACGCTAACGATCATTGTTAAATGTTAATATTGATTAATGATATACTTGGAACCTTATTAAAATATGCTTTTTAGCAACTTGGTTTAGGGAGCTTGAGCATGTGTTTGGATTGCTCTAAGCGTCTCTCTTTAAGGTTCCGATTCTTAAAGCGGCCACCAGGAAAACCGTACAACCACAAGGATCAAATGGTTCTGGTCTTGACTAAGTAAATTGTACGGCTCTAGCTTGTCTAAGTGGCTATCTGGCTTGACTCGGAGGAGAGGGCCAGAAGCGGTGGCCTCGGTCTGTCTCGGATGGGCTGACATTTATTTTGGTGGGAGCAGGGAGGGCCTTGGGTCCCTCACTTGTCTCGGATGGGCTGATATTTACTTTTGGTGGGAGCAGAAGAGGTTCACACTGCCACTAGCTGCTAGGGTGTCTTTTGAAAGGTCTCGTAGTGAAACCCCGTACCTGTTTTGGAGGTACACTTGTCTATGACAAAGGGGAATCGCGACTTGTGGGTAAAGTTGTACAACCTCTGCAGAGTGTTATGATCTGATATATCAGCCGTGCTCACGGTCAAGAGCGGCCTGGATCCTTTTCGAGCGGTTCCTTGTTTTTCGGATAAATGGTTTAATATGATGTTGTTCGTTAATTATACTTCACATGTTTCATAATGTGGGTTTCAACTGGGGTTGTCATATAACTGTAGTAATTTAGGTTAATTCTAAAAGTAATCAACTAAAATGCTAACCACAGTTTAAACCTTGCATAGCCTTTTAAGCCTCATTTAATCATGTTATGCTTGCTAAGTAAGATGGATTACTTACACTTGCTTCATATCAACAAAATCCCGGATGGGTACTCAGATGAGCCGCCTATGGATGCTTTTGTCTTCCCTGAGGAGTTCCCGGAGTTCTAGGCAGTGCAGTCCCCCAGTCAGAGTCCCTGTGGAGGCTCAGTGGATTTAGATGCTTACTCTTCCGCTACTTTGATAAACTCGATAATAATGTAATGCCTATGATGTAATGACTTTATTCCTGTTTATGTTATCGAGCACTGTTTTCCTTTCTTTGATATTCATTTCTGAGCTATATGTGTGTAAAGATTTCCTGGGTACACATATAGTAGCATTCGGATTTCCTTCGTAAATCCGGGTGTGACAGAGTGGTATCAAAGCAGTGCTGACTGTAGGATGCGCAGCCTAGAGTAGAATGGTCGTTTAGAGTTTGTGCTTTAAACCCCTTGTTTTATTTCATTTTGATTTAACCTTGCTTATTTTAATTATTGATTATATACCTCATTTTATTTATTTAATCTATTCTTGTTTTGCCTTGTCATTAATTTATTAAAAATCTTTGCTTATACTTCTATCTTTATCTGTTGCAAAAATTTGACTCTTTCCTTTGTTTTCTTTTTTATAGATGGCTCGCACTAGGAAGACTGCCCGCAAGAGCACCGCTGGCCCACCTGTCCAGGCAGCGCACCCAGCACCGGAGCCCCAGCAGGAGCCAGTACCTGTGGAGCCAGCACCGGTGGAGCCAGCACCGGTGGAGCCAGTACCTGTGGAGCCAGCACCGGCGGAGCCGGAGGAGGTAGAGCCTGTGGAGCAAGAGCACTCTGAGGACGATGCTGTGGAGGTCGAGGAGGTGCCTGAGCAGCAGGGTCAGGCAGCTGGAGGAGCAGCAGGAGGTGATGATGGCCATGGCAACCATGGCAATGGTGGAGATGAGGAGGATCTGTTTGATGACTTTGCTGCGGATCCTTTACTGGAGGTGGAGGACAGCGCAGGATGGACCGTCACAGACTTTGATGCTATAAATGTGAATGGCTTCTTCCGCAAGAAGCTAGACGAGCTGCTGACTGACCGCTATGGAGCGGATGACGTGGCGGTGGAGTACCGCACTGAGCGGTGGACTCACCCTGAGCACAAGACCTTCTGGAAGGCTTCAGTGCAGATCTTGAGGAGTACTCAGGGCGAGATGGGAGCTCGTGTAGGATCCATCCACCGCTCTATTTCTGACAGGAGCTCCATGGAGGCAGCTATGGAGGATGCTGCACGTCGCGCTCTGTACGTCTACCGCGACCACCACTACACGCAGATCCGCTTCGCTCCAGAGAAGTTCTACCCTCGCTGCGCCAGTGGACAGACTGCCTGCCGGATCGCATCCACGGACTTTGAGACCAGTTCGAGGTTAGTGGCCACAGTGGAATTGGCAGCTAACCTCAACACAGAGTTGGATGCTGCTCTGGATGAGATCGCCGAGCTTCGTGAGGACCTTGCACAGTCCAGGGCCCAGGTAGCTGAGCTGAGGCAGCAGCAGGGAGAGCCAGCAGAGCCTGCACCAGAGTTTGTGGCTGAGTCTCCCCCGCGCAAGAGGGCACGCTACGGATCTCCCAGCTCCCGCACCACCATCGACGAGGACCTTTAGATGTTTTCCCTTTTATGATGTAATAAACGACTTAGATGCGTTCTGAGTTTGTAATAAGTTTGTCATGTTTGAACAAGTGCTCTTGGATGTTTGAATAAATTGTTATTATGATTAATGCATGAGTTGGCTTTTTGTAATGATTGTGATGATTGTGGGTTCTATACTCACAAGCATCTAGTTATAGGTTTAAGTTAAGTGTATAAATAGTTGGGTGGGTTTTTGTTCTGCACATCTATCATTTCTATATCTTTGACAAGAATCAGATTATTGTTATCTTGGATGGTTGAATAACAGTAATACTAATGTCTTCAGTAGATGGCCAGTGGCAGAAGAGGTAACCAACCCACTGTGGAGCAACTCCTGGCCCAGCAGAATCAGATCATGCAACAGTTGGCTCAAACTATGACAATGATGCAACAAAACCAGCAGAACCAACCACCTCATCAACCACATCCTGCTCCACCAAGGGATAAGCGTGGGGAATTCTTGAAGGGCCGCCCACCTACCTTCTCTCATGCAAGCAACCCACTTCAAGCAGTGGATTGGCTAAAAGCAGTGGGCAGGCAGCTGGATATAGCCCAATGTGATGATAGAGAAAAAGTTCTCTATGGTTCTGGACAGCTTCAAGGGGCAGCTCTCGATTGGTGGGATGCATACCAATATGCTCACCCCAATCCTAATCAGATCACCTGGCTGGAATTCAGTGAAAGCTTCCGTAACCATCACGTGCCAGAAGGTCTGATGATTCTCAAGCGCCAAGAGTTTCAGTCACTAAAGCAAGAAGCCATGACTGTCACGGCATACCGTGACAAGTTTATCGAACTATCAAGATATGCTCCAGAAGAAGTGGCCACTGATAAAAAGAAACAGCGGCTGTTTTTAATTGGGCTAAATGATGGCATTCAATATCAGCTTATGTCTCATACATTTGGGAACTTCCAAGAGCTGGTAGACAAGGCTCTTATGCTTGAACATAAGCGCAAGGAAATGGAAGAAAAGAAGAGGAAGTTCATGGGCCAACAGTCTGGAAGCAACTCACGTCCTCGCTATAATCAACCAATGGGGAATCAATCTCGCTTCCAAGGCTCTTCACAACAAATGGGTCGTCCTCAATATCAACAGCGCTTCCAGAACCAGCAGCAGCGTCCCCAGTATCAACAACAGCAGCAGCAGTTCAAGCCTCAAAATCCCAGATGAGAATCCATGCTCCACCTCTCACACAGGCTAATAAAACACCTGTAGCTCAATCTGGGAGAGTATGCTTTCATTGTGGTGAGCCAGGACATTATGCAAATAACTGTCCTAAGAAGAAGATGGGTGGACAGAATTCCCAACTACAGCATCGCAATGGAAATCAGCAGCAGGCACCGA
>CM014270.1:15822892-15866584 GCA_004135705.1 Alloteropsis semialata | reverse complement strand
TGTGTAAAGACTTCCTGGGTACACATATAGTAGCATTCGGATTTCCTTCGTAAATCCGGGTGTGACACCATACACCATGAAGGTCGGTCGTGCGCAGGCTCCAAATCACCGCCGGGAGCTCTTCGACCCAACGCCCTCCGAACTTTTTCAAACGCTTGAATATTCGGGGTTTGAGCCCTTGCAGGATCATCCCGTTCGCGCGTTCTACTTGCCGGTTTGTGCGAGGGTGTGCGACGGCGGCCCAGTCGACCCGTATGTGGTACTCATCGCAGAATCGCAGGAATTTCTTCCCGGTGAACTGAGTTCCGTTGTCCGTGATGATCGAATTGGGCACACCGAAGCGATGGACGATGTCGAGGAAGAACTTGACGGCTTCTTCCGATCGGATGGTCGTGATCGGTCGGACCTCTATCCACTTGGTGAACTTGTCGACGGCGACGAGCAAGTGGTCGAAGCCCCCGGGCGCCTTCTTGAGGGGCCCGACCATGTCCAACCCCCAGACAGCGAACGGCCAGGTGATGGGGATCGTTTGGAGGGCTTGCGCAGGAAGGTGTGTTTGCCTCGCAAAGAACTGACACCCTTCACAGGTGCGCACGATCTCAACGGCATCCTTCACGGCCGTCGGCCAGTAGAACCCTTGTCGGAACGCGTTTCCGACAAGGCTGCGGGGTGCGGCGTGATGGCCGCACGTGCCTCCATGGATGTCTGTAGCGTCCCGGAAAAATCAAAACCTAAATCACGCGTTTAAAACCTTAATCGATGAGTTTCCGTTATCCCAAACTCCAAAACCCGTTCCCGTCAATTCCAAATCCAATCATCNTTATCGAGCACTGTTTTCCTTTCTTTGATATTCATTTCTGAGCTATATGTGTGTAAAGATTTCCTGGGTACACATATAGTAGCATTCGGATTTCCTTCGTAAATCCGGGTGTGACATCTATGACCTCAATTTTTGCTCTATCCACCTCTATTCCTCTTTCGGACACCAAGTGTCCTAACACTATACCCTCTCGGACCATGAAGTGGCACTTTTCCAATTTAGTACTAGGTCCTTGTCTCGGCATCTTTGTAGCACCCTGTCTAGGTTCTGCAGACAATGGTCGAAAGTCTTTCCATAGACTGAAAAATCGTCCATGAAAACTTCCATAATCTCTTCTATCATGTCTAAGAAGATAGACATCATGCACCTTTGGAACGATGCTGGTGCATTGCATAACCCGAATGACATCCTACGGTATGCATACGTTCCATAAGGGCAGGTGAAGGTGGTCTTTTCTTGATCATCGGGGTGGATGGGAATCTGATGATAGCCGGAATACCCGTCAAGAAAGCAGAAGAAGGAGTGGTTCGCGAGTCTCTCCAACATCTCATCGATGAAGGGGAGTGGGAAGTGATCCTTCTTTGTCGCCTTGTTGAGGCGGCGGTAATCAATGCACATCCGCCACCCAGTAACGGTACGCTGAGGAATCAGCTCGTTTTTCTCGTTACTTACGACGGTCATACCTCCCTTCTTGGGCACTACTTGGACAGGGCTAACCCATTCACTATGAGGGACGGGATAGATGATCCCGGCGTGCAGAAGTTTTAAGACCTCCTTTTTCACGACTTCCCTCATCGCATTGTTTAGCCTACGCTGAGGCTCCCTAGAAGGTGTAGCGATGGTACAGAGTGCAGGGCTTACTCCCTTCAAGTCTTTTAGGGAGTACCCTAACGCCGAGCGGTGTTTCTTGAGCACCTTCACGAGTCTATCACTCTCGTCCCGCGATAGCTTGTCGCTAATGATGACAGGGGTGTCCCTGTCTTCGTTTAGGAAGACATAGCGAAGGCCAGCAGGCAAGGGTTTTAGCTCTACGTGTGTCTTAGGTGGCTCCTCAGTTTCAAGTGGCTCAGAAGCGTCATCCTCTTCCTCTATAAAGTCGTGAACATGTTCTTCGAGGAATGACTCAAATGGGTCACTAGGTCAGGGATTTCACCTCCTCAACTGGGTTGGGTTCTACCAAAGGTTCGACTATGGCATTTTTAACCCTAGCTAACGGTATAGTGAGGAGATTTCTTCCTACTTTGGCTAGGAGATTTCCTTCTGAGGTTACGTCCTGAAAGAGGCCCTCGACAGGTTGTCCTACCAGGAGGTCGAAATCTGATGTCTCAAAGACGTAAAAGTCCAGAGCCATCTCAATCCCATGGTGAACGAGGAGAAAGTCTCGTACTAAGCCGAGACTCTCGAGAATTTGACCTGAGGGTGTTCTAAGAAATTTTGACGTTGGGGCCATCTTTTTACGACGTCCAAGGACGTGTGCGAAAGAACTGGACATGATGTTTGCCCCAATAGTCGGGTTGTACAGAATGTCTACGGCCACCTTGCTTACGAAACCTCGAATAGTCTGCGAAGGTGAGTTAATCCGAATAACTTCGGAAGAAGACTCAGATTCGTTTGACCATTCCGTGTTTAGGATGGGAATAAGCTCCCTCACGGTTTCGTCTAGGAATTCAGTCTCCATATAAATGGAGGGGGTCTCTACCGTAGGCTTTTTCTGTGTTGTGTAGTTCGAGGTATTCCGAAGTCTTCAAAAAGATCTTCCTCGAACTCAAAGGGTAATCCGAGAGGTTGAGTTTCCTCTTCCTCAATGGATGGGGTCTCAGGAGTCGGACTGGGCAAGTCTATGGGTTCTACTTGAAAGTCTTCTTGCTCAGTTTCGATTGCGTCGGCAGGGGCATTTTCCTAGATGGCTTCTAGGACTTCTTTTGCTCTGGCCGGGGTTATGTGTAGGAATGAGCCTCCGGCCGCAGTGTCTATGTACCGGGTGTCTTCACTATTCAACCCAGACCGAAAATGCTGCATGAGCATGTAATCTGGGAAGCCTAGATCTGTTCCGGTTAGACATGAGTCCTGGAACCGGTCCCATGCTTTGGCGATCGTTTCCTTCTCTCGTTGTTGGAAGTTAATGATTTCCTTCCGAAGTGCACACATCCGGTGAACAGGGAAGTATTCTAGACAAAACTTGTCTCGTAACTTTTCCCATTCACCGTTCGTTAGCCCAACGGTGTGGTCATACCACTTCCTTGCTCTCTCTTTGAGAGAGAACGGGAAGAGCTTCCATTTGATCGTTGCCTGTGTCATGCCTGATATGACCAGACACGAACAGAGCAACTCAAATTCGTGTAAGTGACGGTATGGGTTTTCACCATCACTTTCGGAGAAGGATATGTCCTGGACCATAGCTATGAAGGCAGGGCGAAGCTCATAGCTATCAGTTAAAATAGGATTTGACGAGGGGTGCGGCTCCAATAATTTGCCCTTTGGAGCAGAGAACTCATGAATTTGGGTGGAATTCATGGTTGAAATAAAAACAAAAGAAATATAAAATAAAAGATATACGGGCAACCTTAGATCTTAGATAACAGCTACCGTTCCCCGGCAACGGCGCCAGAAAGCTTGTTGACACCAGCGGTGGCAAACAGAAAGTCCGCAAGCGCACGACTGTCGAAGTAGCTTTCACCCGTGAGTAAACCAGGTATCGAATCCACGGGGAACGTGAAAGAGTATCTAATCACTAAAGCTGAGCCGGATCGATCGAGTGTATATAAAGGCTGGGTAGAGAGGATAACTTAGTATTAAGGTTCTGATGATAGTTAAGAGAATTCTCCTATGCTTGCTTTAGGCACCGGGGTATCCTAGGCCTCTAGGAAATTGCCGGCCAACAGCTCTACGCCGTACCCGTACGTGGAGGATTACAAAGGACAGACAGGGCTGTCACCACCTGCCGCCTACCTCTACTAATCCGTGGGGCTATGAGGCAAACGAGGGCAGATATACACCTAAGCACCATGCCTAAGATAATATCAGCTATCCTAACCTTGATCAAAGATTAGAATACTTTATAAATAAAGCAACGAATCCACGAGCACAATAGAGAATGTAACTTAACTATAACTCAGGCTTAATTACTAATTAAATCCCGGATACTCACTGAGTAGCTTGCATCCGTCGAGGTACAGGTGGAGGGTCGCCGACACACCGGGACTCCTCCAGACTCTCCCTCACTCTCTCCCTATTTCTACTCTGGATATGAGAAGGGCTTCGCCTTGGATCTTCACTTCAGCTCGATGATGATTAGCCCTGCCCCAAGTCCAGCTATTTATAGCTTGGAGAGGCGGTTTGGAGTCGGTTCGCAGCAGTTGAGGCGGTCCGGAGGTGGGCCCAGGTCGGCCGACTAGGGGGGATCGGCCGACCGTCCATTTCACCGACGTTGATGATGCACGGCACAGATGAACTCCTGGAGGCGGTTGACAGTTGTGGGTGAAGGCGGTGGCGATTTGGGCGCGCGGCCAGGTCGGCCGACCTGGCTGGGTCGGCCGACCCAGGGCTGTGGCCCCTCGGCCCCACTTTGTCAGTGTCACTCTCCAGTGGGTCCTTTGGTCGGTTTCCAGTGGGTAATGGTGAATATGTGTTAGTTAAGTTGGGGATGTGGGCCCATGAATCCATGTGATTGACATGTGTCCCAATCCCATCTCTCCATTTTCCACCGTCTTGATCTCAACGTGCCTGATCACTCCCGAGTGTGCTTTTGCTGTTGGGCTAAGGATGGACCTCACTGGGCCTGGACCCAGGTCGGCCGACCAAGCTAGGTCGGGCGACCTGGCCCTGGGCCCAATTTAGCCATCCTTTCTCCACTTTATTCCTGTGAACATATATGCACCAAAACTCGTGGAATCCATTAGTAAATAACCCTATGTCTATTTGTTTTATCACTTTTTATATCTTTGTTGGCAACAATAAGTTGTCGTTAAGAACCGCCAACATTAACCAATATTCCAGATTGGTTAATCAAAGCATGACTCAAACCAGCATCTACGAAGTCATGAAAGAATTTTCTTTCCTCGGCTGTAATCTGATCAAACGCTTCCTGGGGAACGGGAAACTGATTTTTCTTGATTACAGCATTACGAGTTTTGCTGAATGAGTCAAGGCACAGGTTCTTGAATTCTTTAATTTGTGCTTCCATGAGCTTCTTCTATTCATCACTAAGATCCTCCATCGTGACCGCGGGGATCGCAGCGGATTTGTCTCCAGGTGCCATCGCAGAAGCTTTCTGGTCCCACTGGGCAAGCCAACAATGTGTTGACCTCCAAAAAGTCAGGTGTTGACTCTCGGAAATTAACACTGTGGCCTGGAAGATTTGCTTCACTTCAGTGCAGGTCCAAAATCTTGAGGTTCGGGGCGAGCCAGTCAATTTGACCTAAAATTGACAAGGTAGAGTTTAATCAGTAAACAACAAGGAACTCATCGGCCAAAGCCCCGATTCGTTCCAGCAAAATCGGATCAGAATGAAGAGAGGTCCGATTTTGGAGCATGAACCATTGGCTATAAAAACCGAATCGTGAAGATATGACATATTGATTTAAACCATCGACTGTAGAAGCCGAATCGGAGATAAATCTAATCTAAACTCATTCTCTAATATGCATCTTTCCAAGGGCGATAAACAAACTAAACCGTATGTCACTAGCAATCGGATCGATTGCGAGACAGCGTTGCTAGCAGGGCACCGATTAGCTTATCTACTCCGATAGATCAACGTATATCAAAGAACTCGTTTAAACTTGATTTATTGTAACTTGCTTATTAAATCTAAATCAGCTATATAGGCAACAAGAACAGATCTATTATGAAATTTGGATTATGATAAAACAGAATAAATCTAACACAGATGTAAGCCGATAGGATAAAACTCACAAGATACGGTAAAAGGGTGAGCAGATCTAAACGAAGAAGGGCGATACGTCTCAATCTAAAGCCTAGATGCAAACTCGATAAATTGGTGAATTAACTAAATGAAGAAGGGCGATGCGCCTCAATCTAAAGCCTAGATTAATTCGATAGGGTGTCGGACTTACAGACAAACCGGAGGTCAAGATGATGTAGCCCTGCTTGCTGAAGAACTCGACGAAAAGAGTTTGGTTGGCACGTTAGGCCGAAAGTTGTGTTTGTTGTATTGGTTGTGCGAATATTTTTTACAATGGCGCAGGGTTTATATTTATACCCTGGAAATCTAGATAAAACTTGTCGGCTACGACAATATCTCTAATTTACCAAAAATAATCTAATCTTAAACTACCAAATCTATTACAATTGCCGCACAACGAGGCCCTGCAGAAGCTTCCAGATGTATCTCCCCACAGAAGTCGTACACGCTCCGGCCTCCCATGTTTCGTGTCCGATCAGGACTCTGATCGGACAAACCCCAGTCGGAATCGGAGCTAATTCAGAATTGGACTCGGCCTCTACTCTGGCTCTGTTACACACAATCTCAGCCGAGTCAAAATCTGGTGTCAACAGCTTCACTATCGGCCATCAACAAGCTGCATGTGACTAGCCAATAATAGGATGATACCTTCATGTTATGAGTCGAGCCAATAAGATTTAAATCATCATCACGATCCGATGTATTATACTTAATCAAGACAGCACCAATGCGCAAGGCGACGACTCAAGACTTGCATACTGAAATCAAAACATAGAGGACTGGGTCTTTTGGATTGTATCCATCGGCTCCATCTTCCGATAATTCATCCCTCGGCTAATACTCCATTGGCCCGATGCTTCATCCATCGGCTAATACTCCATTAGCCCATTGCCTTTAATTTAACTTACATCCATCGACGAAATACTTCTTATTCTATATTCACTTGGCTAACCCGGTTTCCAGCTCATCATTATCTTCCGATAAAATCAGCTGATACTGCCCTTGTTCTCGATTGGCTTTTCTGAGCCATAAAGAGCCGATGTGCATTTTTTAAAATTGAGACGTCAATTTGGTTCCATTGACTGTCACATACGAAGCCAATGTTCAGTAGTCCAAGTTATTATTCATTTTCCTTGCACAGACATAGAATCAATGCCATTTTAAATATTTTACCAATATATTCCAATTCAGGCCAGCGATTTTTCTCTGTCGGCTATCGGACTTCTTCATCAGAGACCTCCGATGTGCTTGTATACTCAGCTGCATATGCAGGCAATGCACTCGTCCATGTCAATATGCTTCCGGCAGTCTCATTGTTGCCTCTGCTGCCGATGTGATATCTTCCGATAGTGTGCAAACTCAAACTTTCATCATTGACGGTCCAGCATATCACAATTGGTAAAAATAAAAATACGGCGAATCAAAACCATTTTCAAATTGTTGATCTATCAGCTGTCGGTTTTCTGTAAGAAAAGAGAATGCCCGTGGAAGCGCCGATATATATAATTTGAATAATTATTCTGAGGACCAAGAGACCAGGACGGTGCAATGCAGCGAATCACATTTCCTTTGTTACCCCTTTAGCCGATAGACTTATCTCATCAGCTTTTAACATATTAATATTGGAAATCAATCGACTAACACAAGTTCGATAATCATTTTCAATTTTATAAACTCGGAGGGATCGGCACTCAGATTAAATACCCCTTGAATTTCATTATTGGCCGCATGTTCTGCTGGTAATGGTATGGTAAAATAGTATGATGAGAAACTGGCCAAAATATGTTGACGTCAAAAAATTGGGTGATGATCTTCTGAGTATCAACACTGTGGCCTGGGAGATCTGTTTAACTCCAGTGCAGATCCTGTATTTTCTTGAGGTTCGGGGCGTGCCAGACAGTTTGACCATTCAGCTGACAAGGTGTATAATGACGTCGTATCGGCCAGTTAATAGAACCATAATGCTGAGCCGATACAACACTTGAGAAAATAAGACATATGCAGATCAATCGGCTACACGATAGAATTAAATAAAAGCAACATGGAGCCGACGACCAATGGCCGATACAAGAATTAAGCATTGAAGCGCCTATCAGCCGTGAATATATCCAGGATAATCATGACCAATAGCCGATAGCCAATACAAAAATAATTTGAATATATCATAACATCCATCAATTGAAGTGTATCGGCTAAAGAAAATAATATATGAAAGCATGGGCGAGCATCAGCTTTAAACAATTATAATATCTTAATGTGCATTAGCCGATGCAGCACTTAGAGCGAGCGCCGAATCAATATCAAAACAATGAAAAGGCCAGCTAGTTGATAGAAGCTAATCTAGCGTCACCACCAATCGGATCAGACTTAACTGAGACAGCGTTGGCAGCAGGGCGACAGATTAAACACTATAAACATAGCGGACCAGACCACAGCAAGATATTAACTCGGCAAAGGCTCATTAAAAGCCAAGAATAAGAAACTACCGGCTATTAAAGTACGTTCTGTTAGACTTCTAATAATATGGCAACTTGAAGCAGTATAACAGATCTAGAAGATAATTAGCCGATAGATCTTAAACAGGGCAGGATACCGTAGATCGAGACGACAGCGATACGCCCGGAAGTCAAAAGATCCACGATATCCAATAAACCAGTGGAACTTTGGACTTACCCCTTCCCCGAAGATCGAAGCGATGCAGCTCAACGTCCGGTGCCAAGTTTCGCCGGTGAAAAAGAAAAGGTAAAAAGGGTGGCGATACGCCGAGTTGTATTGATCGAGAGATAAAAATTACAATGACCGTCATCCCTTTATATTTATAGGGGCGGCATGAACCTCACATACGGAAACAAAATACTAATGACTTCGGACTAGCTATAATGACTCGTACAAACTTGCCTAACTCTAGACATCTTAAATAAAGAAAATATTAAGATACACGGACTCTAATTTCCCTTCTATAGAATCCTTGCTAATTAAGCTTCGTTGGCCGATCCGTGCAAAGCGCAACCTGCATGCATAATTATCCGGACTCCTTGCTCGTAGCATAGACCAACAACCATGCCATAATCCTTCTTTCTTTGTTCTAATTACTTCTGGCTATTCGGCTGATCATTCCTTCTTAATTAATTAATCCGGCCACCAATCTTTCTTTAATTATCTTGCATGGAATCTAAGGTCACTTTCCAATATACGTGTGTATGTGTTGACACCAGCGGTGGCAAACAGAAAGTCCGCAAGCGCACGGCTGTCATAGTAGTTTTCACCCGTGAGTAAACCAGGTATCGAATCCACGGGGAACGAAAAGAGGTATCTAATTACTAAAGCTGAACCGGATCGATCGAGTGTATATAAAGGCTGGGTAGAGAGGATAACTTAGCACTAAGGCTGTGAATATAGCGAAGGGAGTTCTCCTATGCTTGCTTTGGGCACCGGGGTATCCTAGACCTCTAGGAAATTGCCGGCAACAGCTCTACGTCGTACCCGAACGTGGAGGATTACAAAGGACGGACAGGGCTGTCACCACCTGCCGCCTACCTCTTCTAATCCTACCTCTTCTAATCCGCCTACCTCTTCTAAGGACTGTTGACGGTCCTTATAACAGAAAATCCGACCGTCAATAGGCTCAAAAAACCAATAAAGATCAAGGCATAACTTAGACATTAGTATTCAAATAATATTATACCATGCATATCTGGAATATATTTGAGTACAGGGACTATGGTACAAAAGATGGACGAAACTAGGCACAGACCCAGGTCGACCGACCTGGCTGGGACGGGCGACCTGGGCCGGACCCCAATCGAGCCCATTCTTCACACAGGTCAAGAAGCACACAAAGGAAGGATCATGGACGTTGAATCATGGCCGGTTCAAGTCAAGGGTGAGGATGTGCCACATGTCATTGCCACAGATTGAAGGGCCCACACCTCAACTCATTTGCACCCAAACGGAGTATACCCACCTGGAACCGTCATAAGGACCCACATGGCAGTCTACCAGAGAAGAGTGGGGCCGAAAGGCGGCGGAACCAGGTCGGCCNGATAGTTATAGTGTTAGATCTTCTGAAAGGCTTCCGAAGGAGTCTAGGTAAGTTCTAGAGTTCAGATCTTGTATTCTCTTACTTACTTACAATACTCTGAGCTTAATGGAAATATCTTCATACTTATGTTGTGTGCCTCAGCTATGCTTTATCTACTTAGTATATACTACTTATATCTTGCACCTTGATCAAGTGAATGTATGCTATGACATTGGCTCAATGTGCCTCTTGGTTGCTCTATTTATTAACGTGATAGATAGAGTTGTATCTCATATTGCAAGCATGGTGTTTGGGATATGGAATACTGTTGAGGGTACCGCTACCCCACGGATTAGAAGAGGTAGGCGGCAGGTGGTGACAGCCCTGTCCGTCCTTTGTAATCCTCCACATTCGTGAGTGGGTATTAGGCCTTTATGATAAGACGTCCTACTGTCGTCCCTTGATGAGGGAACCACTGGATACCTCGATATGTCCTCTTGCATATGATCATTGAATGAGCTTGTATAGGGTATTGTATTATATCCAAGCCCCATATGTATGATGCTAATGAACCCTTTGTAATCTTCACTAATGTACTATTACTAACTAAGACTACCATAATGATGAGCAATGAACTTCTGTGTGTCACATTACCCATTCATTTCTATATCATTTATCCCTGCTGAGATTATGGTATATTAATGTTGTTGTAAGTACTTGCATGGGATGACATCTCTCTCTTAACTAAACGCTTTCCCTGCGGATAAACAAATAAAGATACTCTGGAATACTCCCGGGTGAAATGCTACAACGTACTTCTGTGCGCTTGCAGAATATCTGTAACGTCTAGATTTATGATGAAGTATCTCTAGTACCATCACTACTCTAAGTGGTGATGCTAAGAAATACCAACAAGCATTTCTGGCCCCGTTGCCGGGGAAAGCAATGGTTAAAGAGATCTGATCATCCATGCATTTAATGCAACAAGATTAATTGCCAGTAATCTAGCAGGTTTACCCTTTTGCTCTGTTTCTCTGTGATGTGAAACAGGGTAGTGCATGACTGGTTTCCAATTACCATCCAACTACGTCGAGAACCCGAATACCATAGGAAGGAGGGTACGCTCTCGTGTCGTAATCCCTCAGGTGTTCTTGTCAGAAACTGAACCAGTCATCGGAGAATCCTCCAACCAAGGAGAACAACCCATTCCCGTAGCACCCCAACCGGAAGAAGCCATGGTCGACAGGACCATCCGTGACTACTCCACCCCGTCCGCTGCTCAGATCCCTATGGGTCCAGCAGTGGAAGTGGGGGACCATGCTTTTGAGCTGAAGGCCCCGCTAATTAACATGGTGCAGGCTAGCCCCTTCTGCGAGAAAGCTAATGAGGACGCCAGTGCTCACCTACAGCACTTCTTGGAGGTGTGCAGCACCATCACCATCCGAGGAGTGGATCAAGAGGCCATCAGGCTCCGCTTGTTTCCGTTCTCGCTGTTGGGTAGAGCCAAACAATGGTTCTATTCCAACCGTGATGCGGTAAACACGTGGACAAAGTGCTCCAACGCCTTCTTGGCGAAGTTCTTCCCCATTGGGAAAATCAATGCCCTTCGGGGAAGAATTTCCAGCTTCAAGCAAGAGTCCAGGGAGACGGTTCCGGAAGCGTGGGATCGCTTCCAGGACTACATTCTGGCATGCCTCCACCATGGTATGCAAGAGTGGCTCCTGCTTCAGAACTTCTACCATGGGCTACCCCAGACAGCCCGTGAACACATGGATGCTGCTGCTGGAGGAGCATTCCTCTCCTTGACCATGGCCGCCGCTAAGCTTCTCATTGAGAAGATGGTGTCAAACCAATCCTGGAATGACGACCGTCTTCAGGGACATAAACGCGGTATGCACACCGTAAAGGAGGTGGACATGCTGGCCGCCAAGATGGACCTCATCATGAAGCGCCTTGATGACCGCACCAAAGATGGAGGCGCCGACAACGAAGGGCCACTGGACACACACATGACATGTGAAGTCTGTGGAGAAACTGGCCACTCGGGGAACAACAGCCCCGAGACGCAAGAGGAGGTACAGTTCATGAATGGCAACAATGGGTACCGGCGTCAAGGGAACTGGAATCAGCAACGCCCATTCTACCAGGGAGGTAACAATAATAATTCTTTCTCTAACCAACCTTCCCTTAAAGATCTTGTCCTTGGTCAGGCCAAGATTAATGAACTATCTCTAAGGGGCTTGCTGCTAATGATAAGGCTCTGGAGGGCATAAATTCTAAAATAGAAAGTTTGTCCTCCACCTTCCAGAGCCAGCTGAGCTTCAATAAAATGCTAGAAACCCAATTAGCTCAGCTAGCCGCCGCTGTTCCTTCTGGTGACAAGGGGCGAATTCCCGGGCAACTGGATTCGTCCTTTGAGAATGTGAAGGCTGTTTCTACAAGAAGCGGTAAGGCTACTCGGGATCCAGTCCCACCTAACCATGCAGGGAAGACAGCAGCGCCGAGGAAGGAGATCCCCGAAGTGGAAGAAGAGCCTGAAGCTGAGATGGCACCAGCTGGACAGACTGCGCCACATGAGTTCTACGACAGCAACGTCTTGCCGTTCCCTCAACGCCAAAAGAAACCATCGGCGGACGAGCAATTTGCCAGGTTCGTAGAAGTTATTCAAAAGTTAAATATACATGTGCCATTGCTGGATGCTATGCAGGTGCCGACCTACGCGAAGTACTTGAAGGACATTCTCAACAACAAATGTCCACTCCTAAGTACCGAGGTCGTAAAACTGACTGAGGAGTGCAGCGCAACCATCCTAAACAAGGTCTCAGAGAAGAAGAAGGACCTAGGGTGTCCCACCATCACGTGTACAATCGGGACACAACATTTTGAGCATGCACTCTGTGATCTGGGGGCAAGCGTCAGTGTCATGCCAAAGGTAGTATTTGACCGCCTTAATTATACTACCTTGTCCCCTACTCCCATGAGACTGCTGCTGGCCGATTCCACGGTTCGCTACCCAGAGGGGATAGCCGAGGACATTCCGGTGCGCATCCGGGATTGCTTCGTCCCTGTTGACTTCGTGGTACTAGACATGGACGTGAGCAATGACTCGTCGCTCATCCTTGGGTGACCCTTCTTGAGCACAGCAGACGCTCACATTAATGTGGGTGCCGGAGAGATCCAGCTCCACATTAATGGAAGGAAGGAGAAGTTTGAGTTCAGGCCAAAGGTGGAGCAATGCTCCATGATCAAGATCAAGTATGGGAGAAACAGTCAGAACGTTAAAGAGGTGGAGGTGACACCTCCAGAGAAAGACATCCTGATTAAGTTCATGGAGAAGTTTTGGGAGAAGGATTTCCCCATCCGGTATTATGCAAAGTACAACAAGAAGTCTACACGGGGTGCGGAAGCACATAAGAAGAAAACACCGGAACAAGCTGTCGACCGCCAAAAGAAGGTAAAACAGGTACGGCGGGTTAAATCATCTGTATCCTCATCTCCAGGGTCAGATGCTGCTTCGTCAAGTTGAATCCACATCGGAGACGTCTTCACTCGACGACGTAAAACACGAGTCCTGCGCCGACAGGTACATCAGTGTCAACAAATTAAATTGGAGGGGACCCTCAACTCAGGTAAGTTCAGGTAAGTATTATTGAATAAAAAATTCAAATAAAGTTAGTAAATGAGAGCTATCCATGTTAATCCCTTAATGTTTTAAGTCCATGCTTAAACCTTTACTTTGGATATGATGAATAGTTGCTCTTATTTCTCTCTTGTACCTATGTTTCAACCTGCTATTCTCCTAAGTTTTGAGTTTGCTGGTTGAGCATGATCGTTTCTGTTATCTTGTCTATCTGTGGGTAGCATATGCAAGCTCTAGTCTAGGTTGTTGTTAGCTATGATATGATAAGACTTGAGTTACCTTAAGATCTCACTAAGCTAGACTTGATAACCGGAGTTTCTCTTTTAAAAATAAAATAAAGAGTTCCTTATGGTGACTAAATTCCCTACCAAAGCTCATGTTGTTTTAAACCCCTACATAAGCTACTTGCTTTTGCATTGAGTTTTGTCAAGGTCATTGTGATTTTTAGAGATTTACTTCATGCTTTTAAAGCCAAGATCACGCACACACCACCATATACATGTTACACTTCTACTCTGGAAGTAAACATGACACTCATCATTCCACTAAATAAAAGCTCAGCATAAAGTATGGTACTTTTCCCCCACCTTATTGCAAAAAGAGACATGGGCTGATTAAAATAAATAAATATATGGACACATGAAGGTCCAAGTATGTAAAAAAAAAAGAGAGCGCACATGAAGGCTCTTGGTTCAAGAGGTAAAGCCATGTCTCTAAAAGCAACTTTTTAAGGGGAAGAGAGACCTCTAAAAAGGAGCTATCATTTACCATGCCACCTACACATGTGCACATCTTGGTTTGAGAGTATGACTTATTTCTCTTTGAATCCTGATTTTGACTTTACAATATGTGCATTACAAGTGTGCTATAACGCTCTCCTAGCACAAACACCACTCCAATAAGTGACATGAGAGCTGAGAGAGGAAATTGGTAAGGAAATACACCATGAGTGACTTGAAAATACCACCTAAGGAACTCTGCCCTTTTGAAAAACTTCAAAAAACCTCCGGTTTGATTGTCAAGCAAGGTAGAAGGCAAGGTGCTTGGTCTAAGTCGTTCTAGCCATCAACCGCCCAAGACAAGGAGAAGCCACATGCCCCATAAAAGGCCAAGGTAATAGGGGAAGTTTATTTGACCAGCTTATTCAATTCTTGGTAAAATATCTTGCTGAACCACTGGTACTTTCGAGGAGTAATGAGGAAGCAACTCCTGATCCACTGAGCCTAAAAGTTTTAGTCTCTGCTCGGGACGAGCAAAAGGCTAAGCTTGGGGGAGTTGTTGACGGTCCTTATAACAGAAAATCTGACCGTCAATAGGCTCAGAAAACCAATAAACATCAAGGCATACCTTAGACATTAGTATTCAAATAATATTATACCATGCATATCTGGAATATATTTGAGTACAGGGACTACGGTGCAAAAGATGGACGAAACTGGGCACAGAACCAGGTCGGCCGACCTGGCTGGGACGGGTGACCAGGGCTGGACCCCAATCGAGCCCATTCTCCACACAGGTCAAGAAGCACACAAAGGAAGGATCATGGACGTTGAATCATGGCCGGTTCAAGTCAAGGGTGAGGATGAGCCACGTGTCATTCCCATGGATTGAAGGGCCCACACCTCAACTCATTTGCACCCAAATGGAGTATACCCACCTGGAACCGTCATAAGGACCCACATGGCAGTCTACCAGAGAAGAGTGGGGCCGAAAGGTGGCAGAACCAGGTCGGCCGACCTGGCTAGGTCGGCCGACTTGGCCCTGCGGCCGTTTCGCTTCCCCCTTGACCAGTACCTGTAAACCGCCATCAGGAGTCCATCTGAGCCATGCAATGCTGAAGACGGTGCATCCAAGGGTCGGCCGACCTGGGGACTTCGGCCGACCTAGGCCCACCTCCTAACTACTACAACCGCCTCTGGCCGGCTCCAACCGCCTATGTGATGCTATAAATACCTGCAAAGGGTGCCGTACTCAACACACACCAGAAGAAGAGCTCTCCTTTGCTACAAGCTTAGTCTTAGTCTTAGTAGTGATAGTCATAGTGTTAGATCTTCTGAAAGGCTTCCGAAGGAGTCTTGGTAAGTTCTAGAGTTCAGTTCTTGTATTCTCTTACTTACTTACAATACTCTGAGCTTAATGGAAATACATTCAAACTTATGTTGTGTGTCTCAGCTATGCTTTATCTACTTAGTATATACTACTTATGTCTTGCACCTTGATCAAGTGAATGTATGCTATGACATTGGCTCAATGTGCCTCTTGGTTGCTCTATTTATTAACGTGATGGATAGAGTTGTATCTCATATTGCAAGCATGGTGTTTGGGATATGGAATACCGTTGAGGGTACCGCTGCCCCACGGATTAGAACAGGTAGGCGGCAGGTGGTGACAGCCCTGTCCGTCCTTTGTAATCCTCCACGTTCGGGAGTGGGTATTAGGCCTTTATGATAAGACGTCCTACTGTCGTCCCTTGATGAGGGAACCACTGGATACCTCGATATGTCCTCTTGCATATGATCATTGAATGAGCTTGTATAGGGTATTGTAGTATATCCAAGTCCCATATGTATGATGCTAATGAACCCTTTGTAATCTTCACTAATGTACTATTACTAACTAAGACTACCATAATGATGAGCAATGAACTTCCGTGTGTCACATTACCCATTCACTTCTATATCATTTACCCCCTACTGAGATTATGGTATATTAATGTTGTTGTAAGTACTTGCATTGGATGACATCTCTCTCTTAACTAAACGCTTTCCCTGCGGATAAACAAATAACGATACTCTGGAATACTCCCAGGTGAAATGCTACAACGTACTTCTTTGCGCTTGCAGAATATCTGTAACGTCTAGATTTACGATGAAGTATGTCTAGTACCATCACTACTCTAAGTGGTGATGCTAAGAAATACCAACAAGCATTTCTGGCGCCGTTGCCAGGGAAAGCAATGGTTAAAGAGATTTGATCATCCATGCATTTAATGCAACAAGATTAATTGCCAATAATCTGGCAGGTTTACCCTTTTGCTCTGTTTCTCTATGATGTGAAACAGGGTTGTGCATGACTGGTTTCAAATTACCATCCAACTACGTCGAGAACCCGAATACCATAGGAAGGAGGGTACGCTCTCGTGTCGTAATCCCTCAGGTGTTCTTGTCGGAAACCGAACTAGTCATCGGAGAATCCTCCAACCAAGGAGAACAACCCGTTCCCGTAGCACCCCAACCGGAAGAAGCCATGGCCGACAGGACCATCTGTGACTACTCCGCCCCGCCCGCTGCTCAGATCCCTATGGGTCCAGCAGTGGAAGTGGGGGGCCATGCTTTTGAGCTGATGGCCCCGCTAATCAACATGGTGTAGGCTAGCCCCTTCTGCGAGAAAGCCAATGAGGACGCCAGTGCTCACCTACAGCACTTCCTGGAGGTGTGCAGCACCATCACCATCCGAGGAGTGGATCAAGAGGCCATCAGGCTCCGCTTGTTTCCGTTCTCGCTGTTGGGTAGAGCCAAACAATGGTTCTATTCCAACCGTGATGCGGTAAACACGTGGACAAAGTGCTCCAACGCCTTCATGGCGAAGTTCTTCTCCATTGGGAAAACTAATGCCCTTGGGGGAAGAATTTCCAGCTTCCAGCAAGTGTCTGGAGAGACGGTTTCGGAAGCGTGGGATCGCTTCCAGGACTACATTCTGGCATGCCCCCACCATGGTATGCAAGAGTGGCTCCTGCTTTAGAACTTCTACCATGGGCTGTCCCAGACAACCCGTGAACACATGGATGCTGCTGCTGGAGGAGCATTCCTCTCCTTGACCATGGCCGCCGCTATGCTTCTCATTGAGAAGATGGTGTCAAACCAATCCTGGAATGATGACCGTCTTTAGGGACGTAAACACGGTATGCACACCGTAAAGGAGGTGGACATGCTGGCCGCCAAGATGGACCTCATCATGAAGCGCCTTGATGACCGCACCAAGGATGGAGGCGCCGACAACGAAGGGCCACTGCACTCACACATGACGTGTGAAGTCTGTGGAGAAACTGACCACTCGGGGAACAACTGCCCCGAGACGCAAGAGGAGGTACAGTTCGTGAATGGCAATAAGGGGTACCGGCCTCAAGGGAACTGGAATCAGCAATGCCCATTCTACTAGGGAGGTAACAATAATAATTCTTTCTCTAACCAACCTTCCCTTAAAGATCTTGTCCTTGGTCAGGCCAAGATTAATGAAACTATCTCTAAGGGGCTTGCTGCTAATAATAAGGCTCTGGAGGGCACAAATTCTAAAATAGAAAGTTTGTCCTCCACCTTCCATAGCCAGCTGAGCTTCAATAAAATGCTAGAAACCCAATTAGCTCAGCTAGCTGCCGCTGTTCCTTCTGGTGACAAGGGGCGAATTCCCGGGCAATTGGATTCGTCCTTTGAGAATGTGAAGGCTGTTTCTACAAGAAGCGGTAAGGCTACTCGGGATCCAGTCCCACCTAACCATGCAGGGAAGACAGCAGTGCCGAGGAAGGTGATCCCCGAAGTGGAAGAAGAGCCTGAAGCTAAGCTGGCACCAGCTGGACAGACTGCGCCACATGAGTTCTACGACAGCAACGTCTTGCCGTTCCCTCAACGCCAAAAGAAACCATCGGCGGACGAGCAATTTGCCAGGTTCGTAGAAGTTATTCAAAAGTTAAATATACATGTGCCATTGCTGGATGCTATGCAGGTGCTGACCTACGCGAAGTACTTGAAGGACATTCTCAACAACAAACGTCCACTCCCAAGTACCGAGGTCGTAAAACTGACTGAGGAGTGCAGCGCAGCCATCCTAAACAAGGTCCCGGGGAAGAAGAAGGACCCAGGGTGTCCCACCATCACGTGTACAATCGGGACACAGCATTTTAAGCATGCACTCTGTGATCTGGGGGCAAGCGTCAGCGTCATGCCAAAGGTAGTATTTGGCCGCCTTAATTATACTACCTTGTCCCCTACTCCTATGAGACTGCAGCTGGCCGATTCCACGGTCCGCTACCTGGAGGGGATAGCCGGGGACATTCCGGTGCGCATCCGGGATTGCTTCGTCCCTGTTGACTTCATGGTACTGGACATGGACATGAGCAACGACTCGTCGCTCATCCTTGGGCGACCCTTCTTGAGCACAGCAGACGCTCACATTAATGTGGGTGCCGGAGAGATCCAGCTCCACATTAATGGAAGGAAAGAGATGTTTGAGTTCAGGCCAAAGGAGGAGCAATGCTCCATGACCAAGATCAAGTATGGGAGAAACAGTCAGAACGTTAAAGAGGTGGAGGTGACACCTCCAGAGAAAGACAGCCTGATTAAGTTCATGGACCTTCATGTGTCCATATATATATTTTTTTTAATCAGCCCATGTCTCTTTTTGCAATAAGGTGGGGGAAAAGTACCATACTTTATGCAGAGCTTTTATTTAGTGGAATGATGAGTGTCATGTTTACTTCCAGAGTAGAAGTGTAACATGTATATGGTGGTGTGTGCGTGATCTTGGCTTTAAAAGCATGAAGTAAATCTCTAAAAATCACAATGACCTTGACAAAACTCAATGCAAAAGCAAGTAGCTTATGTAGGGGTTTAAAACAATATGAGCTTTGGTAGGGAATTTAGTCACCATAAGGAACTCTTTATTTTATTTTTAAAAGAGAAACTCCGGTTATCAAGTCTAGCTTAGTGAGATCTTAAGGTAACTCAAGTCTTATCATATCATAGCTAACAACAACCTAGACTAGAGCTTGCATATGCTACCCACAGATAGACAAGATAACAGAAATGATCATGCTCAACCAGCAAACTCAAAACTTAGGAGAATAGCAGGTTGAAACATAGGTACAAGAGAGAAATAAGAGCAACTATTCATCATATCCAAAGTAAAGGTTTAAGCACGGACTCAAAACATTAAGGGATTAACATGGATAGCTCTCATTTACTAACTTTGTTTGAATTCTTTATTCAAAATACTTACCTGAACTTACCTGAGTTGAGGGTCCTCCCCCAAGCTAGTTTGTTGACACCGATGTACCTGTCGGCGCAGGACTCGTGTTTTACGTCGTCGAGCGAAGACGTCTCCGATGTGGATTCAACTTGACGAAGCAGCATCTGACCCTGGAGATGAGGATACAGATGATTTAACCCGCCATACCTGTTTTACCTTCTTTTGGCGGTCGACAGCTTGTTCCGATGTTTTCTTCGTCTGTGCTTTCGCACCCCATGTAGACTTCTTGTTGTACTTTGCATAATACCGGATGGGGAAATCCTTCTCCCAAAACTTCTCCATGAACTTAATTAGGCTGTCTTTCTCTGGAGGTGTCACCTCCACCTCTTTAACATTCTGACTGTTTCTCCCATACTTGATCTTGATCATGGAGCATTGATCCACCTTTGGCCTGAACTCAAACTTCTCCTTCCTTCCATTAATGTGGAGCTGGATCTCTCCGGCACCCACATTAATGTGAGCGTCTGTTGTGCTCAAGAAGGGTCGCCCAAGGATGAGCGACGAGTCGTTGCTCACGTCCATGTCCAGTACCACGAAGTCAACAGGGAGAAGCAATCCCGGATGCGCACCAGAATGTCCTCGGCTATCCCCTCCGGGTAGCGAACCGTGGAATCGGCCAGCTGTAGTCTCATTGGAGTAGGGGACAAGGTAGTATAATTAAGGCGGTCAAATTCTACCTTTGGCATGACGCTGACGCTTGCCCCCAGATCACAGAGTGCATGCTCAAAATGCTGTGTCCCGATTGTACACGTGATGGTGGGACACCCTGGGTCCTTCTTCTTCTCCGGGACCTTGTTTAGGATGGCTACGCTGCACTCCTCAGTCAGTTTTACGACCTCGGTACTTGGGAGTGGACGTTTGTTGTTGAGAATGTCCTTCAAGTACTTCGCGTAGGTCGGCACCTGCATAGCATCCAGCAATGGCACATGTATATTTAACTTTTGAATTACTTCTACGAACCTGGCAAATTGCTCGTCCGCCGATGGTTTCTTTTGGCGTTGAGGGAACGGCAAGACGTTGCTGTCGTAGAACTCATGTGGCGCAGTCTGTCCAGCTGGTGCCAACTCGGCTTCAGGCTCTTCTTCCACTTCGAGGATCTCCTTCCTCGGCGCTGTTGTCTTCCCTGCATGGTTAGGTGGGACTGGATCCCGAGTAGCCTTACCGCTTCTCGTAGAAACAGCCTTCACATTCTCAAAGGACAAATCTGGTTCCCCGGGAATTCGCCCCTTGTTACCAGAAGGAACAGCGGCGGCTAGCTGAGCTAATTGGGTTTCTAGCATTTTATTGAAGCTCAGCTGGCTCTGGAAGGTGGAGGACAAACTTTCTATTTTAGAATTTATGCCCTCCAGAGCCTTATCATTAGCAGCAAGCCTCTTAGAGATAGTTTCATTAATCTTGGCCTGACCAAGGACAAGATCTTTAAGGGAAGGTTGGTTAGAGAAAGAATTATTATTGTTACCTTCCTGGTAGAATGGGCGTTGCTGATTCCAGTTCCCTTGAGGCCGGTACCCATTGTTGCCGTTCACGAACTGTACCTCCTCTTGCGTCTCGGAGCAGTTGTTCCCTGAGTGGCCAGTTTCTCCACAGACTTCACACATCATGTGCGAGTCCAGTGGCCCTTCATTGTCGGCGCCTCCATCCTTGGTGCGGTCATCAAGGCGCTTCATGATGAGGTCCATCTTGGCGGCCAGCATGTCCACCTCTTTTACGGTGTGCATACCGCGTTTGCGTCCCTGAAGACGGTCGTCATTCTAGGATTGGTTTGACACCATTTTCTCAATGAGAAGCTTCGCGGTGGCCACGGTCAAGGAGAGGAATGCTCCTCCAGCAGCAGCATCCATGTGTTCACGAGCTGTCTGGGATAGCCCATGGTAGAAGTTCTGAAGCAGGTGCCACTCTTGCATACCATGGTGGGGGCATGCCAGAATGTAGTTGTGGAAGCGATCCCACGCTTCCGAAACCGTCTCCCCGTACTCTTGCTGGAAGCTGGAAATTCTTCCCTGAAGGGCATTGGTTTTCCCAATGGGGAAGAACTTCGCCAAGAAGGCGTTGGAGCACTTTGTCCACGTGTTTACCGCATCACGGTTGGAATAGAACCATTGTTTGGCTCTACCCAACAGCGAGAACGGAAACAAGCGGAGCCTGATGGCCTCTTGATCCACTCCTCGGATGGTGATGGTGCTGCACACCTCCAGGAAGTGCAGTAGGTGAGCACTGGCATCCTCATTGGCTTTCCCGCTGAAGGGGCTAGCCTGCACCATCTTGATTAGCGGGGCCTTCAGCTCAAAAGCATGGTCCCCCACTTCCACTTCTGGACCCGTAGTGATCTGAGCAGCGGACGGGGCGGAGTAGTCACGGATGGTCGTGTCGGCCATAGCTTCTTCCGGTTGGGGTGCTACGGGAACGGGTTGTTCTCCTTGGTTGGAGGATTCTCCGATGACTGGTTCAGTTTCCGACAAGAACACCTGAGGGATTACGACACGAGAGCGTACCCTCCTTCCTAGGGTATTCGGGTTCTCGACGTAGTTGGATGGTAATTGGAAACCAGTCATGCACTACCCTGTGAGATTACTGGCAATTAATCTTGTTGCATTAAATGCATGGATGATCAGATCTCTTTAACCATTGCTTTCCCCGGCAACGGCGCCAGAAATGCTTGTTGGTATTTCTTAGCATCACCACTTAGAGTAGTGATGGTACTAGAGATACTTCATCGTAAATCTAGACATTATAGATATTCTGCAAGCGCACAGAAGTACGTTGTAGCATTTCACCCGGGAGTATTCCAGAGTATCGTTATTTGTTTATCCGCAGGGAAAGCGTTTAGTTAAGAGAGAGATGTCATCCCATGCAAGTACTTACAACAACATTAACATACCATAATCTCAGCAGGGGTAAATGATATTGAAGTGAATGGGTAATGTGACACACGGAAGTTCATTGCTCATCATTATGGTAGTCTTAGTTAGTAATAGTACATTAGTGAAGATTACAAAGGGTTCATTAGCATCATACATATGGGACTTGGATATACTACAATACCCTATACAAGGTCATTCAATGATCATATGCGAGAGGACATATCGAGGTATCCAGTGGTTCCCTCATCAAGGGACGACAGTAGGACGTCTTATCATAAAGGCCTAATACCCACTCCCGAACATGGATGATTACAAAGGACGGACAGGGCTGTCACCACCTGCCGCCTACCTCTTCTAATCCGTGGGGCAGCGGTACCCTCAACAGTATTCCATATCCCAAACACCATGCTTGCAATATGAGATACACCTCCATCTATCACATTAATAAATAGAGCAACCAAGAGGCACATTGAGCCAATGTCATAGCATACATTCACTTGATCAAGGTGCAAGACATAAGTAGTATATACTAAGTAGATAAAGCATAGCTGAGGCACACAACATAAGTATGAAGGTATTTCCATTAAGCTCAGAGTATTGCAAGTAAGTAAGAGAATACAAGAACTGAACTCTAGAACTTACCAAGACTCCTTCGGAAGCCTTTCAGAAGATCTAACACTATGACTATCACTACTAAGACTAAGACTAAGCTTGTAGCAAAGGAGAGCTCTTCTTCTGGTATGTGTTGAGTACGACGCCCTTTGCAGGTATTTATAGCATCACATAGGTGGTTGGAGCCGGCCAGAGGCGGTTGTGGTAGTTAGGAGGTGGGCCTAGGTCGGTGTTGGTATTTCTTAGCATCACCACTTAGAGTAGTGATGGTACTAGAGATACTTCATCGTAAATCTAGACGTTACAGATATTCTGCAAGCGCACAGAAGTACGTTGTAGCATTTCACCCGGGAGTATTCCAGAGTATCGTTATTTGTTTATCCGCAGGGAAAGCGTTTAGTTAAGAGAGAGATGTCATCCCATGTAATTACTTACATCAGCATTAATATACCATAATCTAAGCAGGGGTAAATGATATAGAAATGAATGGGTAGTGTGACACACAGAAGTTCATTGCTCATCATTATGGTAGTCTTAGTTAGTAATAATACATCAGTGAAGATTACAAAGGTTTCTTTAGCATAATACAAATGTGACTTGGATATACTACAATACCCTGTACAAGCTCAATCACTGATCATATACAAGAGGACATATCAAGGTATCCAGTGGTTCCCTCATCAAGGGACGACAGTAGGACGTCTTATCATAAAGGCCTAATACCCACTCCTGTACGTGGAGGATTACAAAGGACGGACGGGGCTGTCACCACCTGCCGCCTACCTCTACTAATCCGTGGGGCAGCGGTACCCTCAACAGTATTCCATATCCCAAACACCGTGCTTGCAATATGATATACGACTCTATCTATCACGTTAATAAATAGAGCAACCAAGAGGCACATTGAGCCAATGACATTGTATACATTCACTTGATCAAGGTGTAAGACATAAGTGGTATATACTAAGTAGATAAAGCATAGCTGAGGCGCACAACATAAGTATGAAGGTATTTCCATTATGCTTAGAGTCATACAAGTAAGTAAGAGACTACAAGAGCTGAACTCTAGAACTTACCAAGACTCCTCCGGAAGCCCTTCAGAAGATCTAACACTATGATTATCACTACTAAGACTAAGACTAAACTTGTAGCAAGGAGAGCTCTTCTTCTAGTGTGTGTTGAGTACGGCGCCCTTTGCAGGTATTTATAGCATCACAAGGGCAGTTGCAGCCCGCCAGAGGCGGTTGAAGCAGTTAGGGAGTGGGCCTGGGTCGGCCAAATCTCCCAGGTCGACCGACCCTTGGATCCACCGTCTTCAACTCTCCACGGCTCAGATGTCATCTCCATGGCGGTTTACAGCTTCAGGTCAAAGGAGAGCCGAGTTGGGCGCGCGGGTCAATCGGCCGACCTGGCTTGGTCGGCCGACCCCCAATAACCGCCATTAGGGCCCACCTTCCTCTGGGAGGCTTACATGTGGGTCCTAAGGTCGGTTCTAGTTGGGTATTGTCGGTTTGGGTACATTTGTCTCTGGTTGTGGGCCCTTCAATCCATGTGATGGACATGTGGCTCATCCTTCACCCTTAACTTCCACTGACCATGAATCAACGTTCAAGATCCTCCCTTAGTGTGCTTCTTGACCTGTGTAAGAAATGGGCTTGATCGGGGTCCAGGCCAGGTCGCCCGACCTGGCCAGGTCGGCCGACCTGGGTCTGTGCCCAGTTTCGTCCATCTTTTGCACCGTAGTCCCTGTACTCAAATATATTCCAGATATGCCTGGTATACTATTATTTGAATACTAATGTCTAAGTAATGCCTTGATCTTTATTGGTTTCTGAGCCTATTGACGGTCGGATTTCTTGTTATAAGGACCGTCAACAACTCCCCCAAGCTTAACCCTTGCTCGTCCCGAGCAAAAGACTAAACCTTTAGGCTTAGTGGATCAGGAGTTGCTTCTTCATTACTCCTCAAAAGTACCAGTGGTTCAGCAAGATATTCTACCAAGAATTGAATAAGCTGGCAAAATAAACTTCCCTAATTACCTTGGCCTTTTATGGGGCTTGTAGCTTCTCCTTGTCTTGGGCGGTTGATGGCTAGAACGACTTAGACCAAGTACCTTGCTTTCTACCTTGCTAGACAATCAAACCGGAGGTTTTGGAAGTTTTCAAAAGATTAGAGTTCCTTAGGTGGTACTCTCGAGTCACTCATGGTGTATTTCCTTACCAACTTCTCTCTCAACTCTCATGTCACTTATTGGAGTGGAGTTTGTGCTAGGAGAGCTCTATAGCATACTTGTAATGCACATATTGTAAAGTCAAGATCAGGATTCAAAGAGAAATAAGTCATACTCTCAAACCAAGATGTGCACGTGTGTGAATGGTATGGTAAATGATAGCTCTTTTTCATGGTTTTCTTTCCCCTTTAAAAACAATGCTTTTAGAGACATGGCTATAGTATTTGAACTAAGAGCCTTCATGTGCTCTCTCTTGTATTTTATTTTTTATTTTTTTGGGCCATGTCTCTTTTTGCAATAAGATGGGGAAGAGCACCATACTTTATGTAGAGCTTTTATTTGATGGAATGATGAGTGTCATGTTCACTTCCAGAGTAGAAGTGTAACATGTATATGGTGGCGTGCGCGTGATCTTGGCTTTAAAAGCATGAAGTAGATCTCTAAAAATCACAATGACCTTGACGAAACTCAATGCAAAAGCAAGTAGCTTCCGTAGGTGTTTAAAACGATATGAGCTCTGGTAGGGAATTTAGTCACCATCAGGAACTCTTTATTTTATTTCTAAAAGAAAAACTCCGGTTATCAAGTCTAACTTAGTGAGATCTTAAGGTAGCTCAAGTTTTGTCATATCATAGCTAACAACAACCTAGACTAGAGCTTGCATATGCTACCCACAGATAGACAAGATAACAGAAAAGATCATGCTCAACCAGCAAACTCAAAACTTAGGAGAATAGCAGGTTGAAACAGAGGCACAAGAAAGAAATAAGAGCAACTATTCATCATATCCAAAGTAAAGATTTTAAGCATGGACTTTCAGACATTAAGGGATTGACATGAATAGCTCTCATTTACTAATTTTATTTTGAAAAGAAACGTTATTTGGTTAGTACTTACCTGAACTTACCTGAGCTGAGGGTCCTCCCCCAAGCTAGCTTGTTGACACCGATGAACCTGTCGGCGCAGGACTCGTGTTTTATGTCGTCGTGTGAAGACGTCTCCGATGTCAGATTCAACTTGATGAAGCAGCATCTGATCCTGGAGATGAGGATACAGATGATTTAACCCGCCATACCTGTTTTACCTTCTTATGGCGGTCGACAGCTTGCTCCGGTGTTTTCTTTGTCTGTGCTTTCGCACCCCGTGTAGACTTCTTGTTGTGTTTTGCATAATACCGGATGGGAAAGTCCTTTTCCCAGAACTTCTCCATAAACTTAATCAGGCTGTCTTTCTCTGGAGGTGTCACCTCCACCTCTTTTACGTTCTGACTGTTTCTTCCATACTTGATCTTGATCATAGAGCATTGCTCCACCTTTGGCCTGAACTCAAACTTCTCCTTCCTTCCATTAATGTTGAGCTGGATTTCTCCAGCACCCACATTAATGTGAGCATCTGCTGTGCTCAAGAAGGGTCGCCCAAGGATGAGCGACGAATCGTTGCTCACGTCCATGTCCAGAACCACGAAGTCGACAGGAACGAAGCAATCCCGGATGCGCACCGGAATGTCCTCGGCTATTCCCTCCGGGGAGCGGACCGTGGAATCGGCCAACTGCAGTCTCATGGGAGTAGGGGACAAGGTAGTATAATTAAGGCGGTCGAATACTACCTTTGGCATGACGCTGACACTTGCCCCCAGATCACAGAGTGCATGCTCAAAGTGCTGTGTCCCAATTGTGCACGTGATGGTGGGACATCCTGGGTCCTTCTTCTTCTCTGGAACCTTGTTTAGGATGGCTGCGCTGCACTCCTCAGTCAACTTTACGACCTCGGTACTTGGGAGTGGACGTTTGTTGTTGAGAATGTCCCTCAAGTACTTCGCATAGGTCGGTACCTGCATAGCATCCAGCAATGGCACATGTATATTTAAATTTTGAATCACTTCTACGAACCTGGCGAATTGCTCATCCGCGGATGGTTTCTTTTGACGTTGCGGGAATGGCAACACGTTACTGTCGTAGAACTCATGTGGCGCAGTCTGTCCGGCTGGTGCTAGTTCGGCTTCCGGCTCTTCTTCCACTTCTGGGATCTCCTTCCTTGGTGCTGCTGTCTTCCCTGCATGGTTAGGTGGGACTGGATCCTGAGTAGCCTTACCGCTTCTCGTAGAAACCGCTTTCACATTCTCAAAAGACGATTCTGGTTGCCCAGGAATTCGCCCCTTGTCACCAGAGGGGACAGAAGCTGCTAGCTGAGCTAATTGAGTTTCTAACATTTTGTTAAAGCTCAGCTGGCTCTGGAAGGTGGAGGACAAACTTTCTATCTTAGAATTTATGCCCTCTAGAGCCTTATCATTCGCAGCAAGCCTCTTAGAGATAGATTCATTAATCTTGGATTGACCAAGAACAAGATCTTTGAGGGAAGGTTGGTTAGAATAAGAATTATTGTTGTTACCTCCCTGGTAGAATGGGCGTTGCTGATTCCAGTTTCCCTGAGGCCGGTACCCATTGTTACCATTCACGAATTGTACCTCCTCTTGCGTTTCGAGGCAGTTGTTCCCCGAGTGGCCAGTCTCTCCACAGACTTCACACGTCATGTGTGAGTCCAGCGGTCCTTCGTTGTCAGCACCTCCTTCCTTAGTGCGGTCATCAAGGCGCTTCATGATGAGATCCATCTTGGCGGCCAGCATGTCCACCTCCTTCACGGTGTGCATACCGCATTTACGTCCTTGAAGATGGTCGTCATTCCAGGATTGGTTTGACACCATCTTCTCAATGAGAAGCTTAGCGGCGGCCACGGTCAAGGAGAGGAATGCCCCTCCAGCGGCAGCATCCATGTGTTCACGGGCTGTCCGGGACAGCCCATGGTAGAAGTTCTGGAGCAGGAGCCATTCTTGCATGCCATGATGGGGGCATGCCAGAATGTAGTCCTGGAAGCGATCCCATGCTTCCGGAACCGTCTCCCCGGACACTTGCTGGAAGTTGGAAATCCTTCCCCGCAGGGCATTGGTTTTCCCAATGGGAAAGAACTTCGCCAAGAAGGCATTGGAGAACTTGGTCCACGTATTCACCGCATCCCGGTTGGAATAGAACCATTGTTTGGCTCTCCCCAACAGCGAGAACGGGAACAAGCGGAGCCTGATGGTGTCTTGATCCACTCCTCTGATGGTGATGGTGCTGCACACTTCCAGGAAATGCTGTAAGTGAGCACTGGCATCCTCATTGGCTTTCCCACAGAAGGGGCTAGCCTGCACCATGTTGATCAGCGGGGCCTTCAGCTCAAAAGCATGGTCCCCCACCTCCACTGCTGGTCCCGTAGGGATCTGAGCAGTGGACGGGGCGGAGTAGTCACGGATGGTCCTGTCGGCCATGGCTTCTTCTGGTTGAGGTGCTACGGGAACTGGTTGTTCTCCTTGGTTGGAGGATTCTCCGATGACTGGTTCGGTTTCTGACAAAAACGCCTGAGGGATTATGACACGAGAACGTACCCTCCTTCCTATGGTGTTTGGATTTTCAACGTAGTTGGATGGTAGTTGGAAACCAGTCATGCACTACCTCTTTCACATCACAGAGAAACAGAGCAAAGGGTAAACCTGCTAGATTACTGGCAATTAATCCTGTTGTATTAAATACATGGATGATCAAATCTCTTTAACCATTGCTTTCCCCGGCAACGGCGTCAGAAATGCTTGTTGGTATTTCTTAGCATCACCACTTAGAGTAGTGATGGTACTAGAGATACTTCATCGTAAATCTAGACGTTACAGATATTCTGCAAGCGCACAGAAGTACGTTGTAGCATTTCACCCGGGAGTATTCCAGAGTATCGTTATTTGTTTATCCGCAGGGAAAGCGTTTAGTTAAGAGAGAGATGTCATCCCATGTAATTACTTACATCAGCATTAATATACCATAATCTAAACAGGGGTAAATGATATAGAAATGAATGGGTAGTGTGACACACAGAAGTTCATTGCTCATCATTATGGTAGTCTTAGTTAGTAATAATACATCAGTGAAGATTACAAAGGTTTCTTTAGCATCATACAAATGTGACTTGGATATACTACAATACCCTATACAAGCTCAATCAATGATCATATACAAGAGGACATATCGAGGTATCCAGTGGTTCCCTCATCAAGGGATGACAGTAGGACGTCTTATCATAAAGGCCTAATATCCACTCCCATACGTGGAGGATTACAAAGGACGGACAGGGCTGTCACCACCTGCCGCCTACCTCTACTAATCCGTGGGGCAGCGGTACCCTCAACAGTATTCCATATCCCAAACACCGTGCTTGCAATATGATATACAACTCTATCTATCCCGTTAATAAATAGAGCAACCAAGAGGCACATTGAGCCAATGACATTGTATACATTCACTTGATCAAGGTGTAAGACATAAGTGGTATATACTAAGTAGATAAAGCATAGCTGAGGCGCACAACATAAGTATGAAGGTATTTCCATTAAGCTTAGAGTCAGACAAGTAAGTAAGAGACTACAAGAGCTGAACTCTAGAACTTACCAAGACTCCTCCGGAAGCCCTTCAGAAGATCTAACACTATGACTATCACTACTAAGACTAAGACTAAGCTTGTAGCAAGGAGAGCTCTTCTTCTGGTGTGTGTTGAGTACGGCGCCCTTTGCAGGTATTTATAGCATCATAAGGGCGGTTGCAGCCGGCTAGGGAGTGGGCCTGTGTCGGCCGAATCTCCCAGGTCGGCCGACCCTTGGATCCACCGTCTTCAACTCTCCATGGCTCAGATGTCATCTCCATGGCGGTTTACAGCTTCAGGTCAAAGGAGAGCCGAGTTGGGCGCGCGGGTCAATCGGCCGACCTGGCTGGGTCGGCCGACCCCCAATAACCGCCATTAGGGCCCACCTTCCTCTGGGAGGCTTACATGTGGGTCCTAAGGTCGGTTCTAGTTGGGTATTGTCGGTTTGGGTACATTTGTCTCTGGTTGTGGGCCCTTCAATCCATGTGATGGACATGTGGCTCATCCTTCACCCTTAACTTCCACCGACCATGAATCAACGTTCAAGATCCTTCCTTAGTGTGCTTCTTGACCTGTGTAAGAAATGGGCTTGATCGGGGTCCAGGCCAGGTCGCCCGACCTAGCCAGGTCGGCCGACCTAGGTCTGTGCCCAGTTTCATCCATCTTTTGCACCGTAGTCCCTGTACTCAAATATATTCCAGATATGCCTGGTATACTATTATTTGAATACTAATGTCTAAGTTATGCCTTGATCTTTATTGGTTTCTGAGCCTATTGACGGTCGGATTTCTTGTTATAAGGACCGTCAACAGTCGGCCGAAGTCTCCAGGTCGACTGACCCTTGGATGCACCGTCTTCAGCATTGCACGGCTCAGATGGACTCCTGATGGCAGTTTACAGGCACTGGTCAAGGAGGAAGCGAAACGGCCACAGGGTTCTACTGCCTTTCGGCCCCACTCTTCTCTGGTAGACTGCCATGTGGGTCCTTATAACGGTTCCAGGTGGGTATACTCCGTTTGGGTGCAAATGAGTTGAGGTGTGGGCCATTCAATCCATGGGAATGACACGTGGCTCATCCTCACCCTTGACTTGAACCGGCCATGATTCAACGTCCATGATCCTTCCTTTGTGTGCTTCTTGACCTGTGTGAAGAATGGGCTCGATTGGGGTCCAGCCCAGGTCGCCCGTCCCAGCCAGGTCGGCCGACCTGGGTCTGTGCCCAGTTTCATCCATCTTTTGCACCATAGTCCCTGTACTCAAATATATTCCAGATATGCATGGTATAATATTATTTGAATACTAATGTCTAAGTTATGCCTTGATCTTTATTGGTTTTCTGAGCCTATTGATGGTAGTAGCTTTCACCCGTGAGTAAACCAGGTATCGAATCCACGGGGAACGAAAAGAGGTATCTAATTACTAAAGCTGAACCGGATCGATCGAGTGTATATAAAGGCTGGGTAGAGAGCATAACTTAGCACTAAGGCTGTGAATATAGTGAAGGGAATTCTCCTATGCTTGCTTTAGGCACCGGGGTATCCTAGACCTCTAGGAAATTGCTGGCCAACAGCTCTACGCCGTACCCGAATGTGGAGGATTACTCTAATCCGTGGGGCTATGAGGCAAACGAGGGCAGATATACACCTAAGCACCACGCCTAAGATAATATCAGCTATCCTAACCTTGATCAGAGATTAGAATACTTTACGAATAAAGCAACAAACCACAAGCACAATAGAGAACTCAGCTTTCTATAACTCAGACTTAAGTACTAGTTGAATCCCGGATACTTACTGAGTAGCTTGCATCCGTCGAGGTACAGTTGGAGGGTCGCCGACACGCCGGGACTCCTCCAGACTCTCACTCACTCTCTCCCTATTTCTACTCTGGATATGAGAAGGGCTTCGCCTTGGATCTTCACTTTATCTCGATGATGCTGAGCCCTGCCCCGAGTCTAGGTATTTATAGCTTGGAGAGGCGGTTTGGAGTCGGTGTGCAGCGGTTGAGTCGGTCCGGAGGTGGGCCCAGGTCGGCCGACTAGGGGGGATCGGCCGACCGTGGGATTCACCGACTTCGGTGATCCACGGCACGGATGGGCTCCCGGAGGCGGTTGACAGTTGCAGGTGAAGGCGGTGGCGGTTTGGACGCGCGGCCTGGTCGGTCGACCTGTCCAGGTCGGCCGACCCGGGGTTGTGGCCCCTCGGTCCCACTTTGTCAGGGTCACTCTCCTGTGGGCCCCATGGTCGGTTTCCGGTGGGTAATCGGGAAGATATGTAAGTTAAGTCAGGGATGTGGGCCCATGGATCCATGTGATTGCCACGTTGCCCAATCCCATCTCTTCACTTCCACCGACTTGATCTCAACGTCTCTGATCACTCCCGAGTGTGCTTCTATTGATGGGCTAAGGCTGGACCTCACTGGGCCTGGACCCAGGTCGGCCGACCAGGAGAGGTCGGGCGACCTGGCTCTGGGCCCACTTTAGCCCTTCTTTCTCCACTTTATTCCTGTAAGCACATATGCACCAAAACTCGTGGAATTCATTAGTAAATAACCCTATGTCTATTTGTTTTATCATTCTTTTATATTTTTGTTGGCAATAATAATTTGTCGTTAAGAATCGCCAACAAGCTCCCCCACACTTATCCTTTACTCGTCCTCGAGTAAAGTCTAAGCTTCATCATGGAGATCATCAAAAAACATATAAGTTATACCCCAAACATTTAGGCTTGGTGGACTTATATGAGTGGCTAACATGTCTTCTTGGGTTATTGCAGGAAGGAACAGCCTTTTCTATGACATGATACACCTTACTCTCAAGTACTTGGGTTTTCAAAATTTTGCAAAGAAAACCAATGCCTTGCTCCTCAAAGAGTTTCTCTCTGGATATTCATGGTGGTTGGACAACACTCATACTCTCCAAAATAGAACTTTATATGTGGAGCTCTCAAGATACATACCTTATTTCACTTGTGTTGTCATCCCAAGGATTGGATCCAAATCAGAGACAAGTCATGTAATCAAGTCAAGATGTGCAAGTGTGTGATATGAGGTGGACATGTAGTGGTACTCCTTTGGCTTAACCTTTCTTTCCCCTTTTTTTTAGTTGGATATGGGCTATTGCACTTTCTTTCTCTTTTTTTTCACTCAATGCTTTTAGCATGAGTCTATTTCTTCTTTCTCTTTTTTTTCTATGCATATAGCCCATATCATCTTGATTTCGGGAAGAATGTCATTTCAGGAGTATTTATTTGATGAACATGAGACAAAGGCATGTTTTACTTCATCCTCAGTGTAAGGATTTAGCTTTTTATGGTGGAGTGTACGTGATCTTGACTTTAAAAACATGAAGTATCTCTAATAAGGGTCACAAGACTCGGAACAACTCAAAGCTCAAAGGAAATGCTTGATTATATTTGTAAGTGGTTGTCTCTCAACCCCATGAGGAGCATAGCAAGGTTAAAAGTTTTGAAACTTTTTTATAAATTCCAAGTACTTAAATAGCAAAGGCATCTTTCATATTAAAGCCATATCTCAAAATGCAATCACCTAGATGACATGAGTTCCTATAAATATGAGGATTTCCACAAGACAAAAATATATGTAAGTTAATGATATTTTCCATGTGATGGGGAGATGCAAAAGGGTTGATTTTATTAAGTTTTGAATTCCATGATCAGGTTCTGCAAAGATTCAACTGAAACAGAGTTTAGGATGATCAAACCAGCGTGCAGGAAGAAGCAGAGGCCGGGTGGGACCCAAGCCAGGTCGGCCGACCTGGGGGTGACATCCCTGGTTCAGATCTTTCTCGTGCTGCTCTGTTGCATTCTGATATGCTCTGTTTCGCGTTGGATCACTCTGTTTCCCGTTGCAAGTCTCCCCCACACTTGTACCTTTCATTCAACAACAAGTGGAAACAAAAAGACACAATCCTAATACACTAAACAATTTATTTTATTCATGAACTCAGAGGCACATTACATGATAATCAAATGAAATAAATGAATGAAAAAAATAACATTAATGTGCCTATCCTAATCCAAAGCCTAGGGTGCCTAGGGTGCATTGAAGAGATTTTCATCCCCCGCGGCTTTGGCATAGCGCTTAAGCTTCACGACTGTTGATCTACGCAGCATATCAAAGTCGTCTTGAAGGTTAATGCGCTCAAGTCGCTCTTCAGCGAACTTCTTCTCCAACTTGGCATAGTCGCGACCGAGTTGATTAATCAACTCTAGCAACTCTGCGTTGGAGGGAGCCATGGGGGCCTTTTCATCATAACTTTCATATTGGCCCCCTGGCCTGCGAATTGGAGGAGGCTCGATGTGCCTCTTGATCTTGCCGGCGGGTGAAGATTCCACCGACTCCTCCAATTCCTTCCTCTCCTCAGTTGTGAGGGGAGGGAACAGCCCCTTACCATAGCCACCTTCGGGTTTCCTTTCCCCAAAAACCCGGAAACGTGGCTCCGGTGGGCTAGTAGGAGAGTAGATGGACACATCGGACGTATAGTGATACGCCACGACGTCCTCCCACTTGTTCCTGACCACTTCCTTCAAATTCTCCCCTGGTTGAAGCGTGGGGAGTCCATCCCCCTTGATTGGAGTGGCCACCGGCGTCTTCTTCGGAGTAAGTTGCCCGTCGTCGGCCTTCTATACGGGCTTGACGCCCGTGCATCACGCCTCTGGGTCCTCCTCGGAGACTGAGACCGCGCCGCCGAACGAGACGCCGAGGGGCCACCAGGGCCGGTCGGCCGACCTAGGCCGTCGGCCGACCCCCTGGTGCGGCCTCTCGCGTCTTCCTCTGGCGGGAGGCTGGCCAGTGGGGAGACGACCACGGCCATGGCCTGCTCCAGGTTGATGGGCACCAGTTGATTGGCCGGAGTGGGCTCTCCATCCAGATCGAAGGTCGATCGTGATTTGGGGTGGCTCTTTCCGGCCATTGTTGGGGATTTGGAAGGTGTGGCTTGGTAAATTCAGAATGTGGGCGAGGAAGGACTCAGATGAGAGGGAAGAAGAGGATCGGTGAAAATTTAAAGAAAGAATAACCCTCTTCTTGGATCCATCAGAGGATGAATCGCTCATCCACCGCGGAACGGCTTCAGAGATGTTGTAGTGGGACGTTGGCAAAGGATAGGGCTGATCGGGCTCAGTGGCACGTCGGCCGACCTGGTGGGGTCGGCCGACCTGGCCTTGAGCCCGGTTGCCTTCTCTTTTTTTGTGCACTACGTGACAGGTCCATCAGACCCCAAAGTGTGTGCATATAGGCTCTAGGGGTTAAGGACTTAACGTAAGGTGAAATTATAAATGGGAATTATCCATGACCAGATTGATCACATCAAATTCCTCATCTAATTTATCAGGCTCAAGGAAAACTTTTAAACATTGACCATTTACCTTGAAGAGGTTACTTTCATCATCTTGGAGTGTGATTGCCCCATGCGATGAAGTCTCCACCACAACGAACGTTCCTTCCCATTTACTTCGAAGTTTTCCATGTCCAAAGAGCTTTACCCTGGAATTAAAGAGTAATACCTTATCCCCAGGGTGGAACTCCTTCACCTTGATCCTCTTGTCGTGCCATCTCTTGGTTCTGTCCTTGTAGATTCTGGCACTGTGGTACGCTTTGTCTCTCCACTCTTCTATCTCTGATAGCTGCATTCTCCTCATCTGCTAGGCTGCTGGCAAATCCATATTCCACTTTCTTATGGCCCAGTGCGCCCGATGCTCTAGCTCAACTGGTAGATGGCAAGTCTTGCCGTAAACCAGTTGATATGGAGACATCCCGATTGGCGTTTTGTATGCCGTTCGGTAAGCCCATAGAGCATCTGGTAGCTTGCTCTTCCATCCTTTTCCCATTTCTGTCATGATCTTCTGCAGAATGTTCTTGATCTGCTTGTTCGATGTTTCTGCTTGACCGCTTGTCTGGGGGTGGTAAGGTGTAGCTATGTTGTGCTTTGCCCCCAGTTCTGCCAGAAACTTCCGGAAGGTCTTGTCGATGAAATGTGACCCTCCATCACTGATCACCATCCTGGGAGTTCCAAAACGTGGAAAGATGATCTTGTGGAACATCTTCCGCGCGTGTTTGGAGTCAGCGGCTCGACATGGCATTTGTCGAGGTTGTACTCGGCAGATATTTGTCCGACAGGCACCCCGCTTCGTGCGAAGATTGATCACGATGATGAACAGAGAGACACGGGATTTTTATACTGGTTTGGGCCCTCGGGATCGAGTAATAACCCTACGTCCAGTGGCTGCTTGTATTATTTCATCGGGTACATATTACAATGGCGTAACAAGTACCCTCGGGTGGATTGGCTAATATTGGGAATACCCTCTACGTACAGGACTCCCGCTATTTAAATCCAGGGAGACGTGCCTTACAAGACAAAATAGACCTAAACCTAGTAGGACTCTAGCTATCATCGGGCTTTCCTTCTGCGATCCAGCCATCGTGTCTTGTTCGGAGTCTTTATTGTTCGGAGTCCGTAATCGGTAATCCTCATGATCGGGCACCCTGGTATTATGGCCTCAACAGTAGCCCCCGAGCTTATCTTGTTCAGAAAAGGTTGATCTTGAAGTAGGCTTCGGGTCTTTTTACTCTTCGGGTGATTTTTGGATATGTTAATACCTCGACAATCACTTGTAAATGAGAGCCAGAAAAGATCCCGAACTCTTAAGTGTTAAAACCTGCATCTGAATGATAAGGTCAGAGAAAAATATCGCCATAATAATAGTAAATAAAAATGTTTCCATCCTGGAAACTAAAGCACCCAAGGATTGATGTAACGGCTGCTCAGTGCATTTAAAACCCACTCCGCACGTCTCCCGAAACATTAGCGGCGCACGCGGCATTCACGGCTCTGCTCCGGCTCCTCGATTCCCATGCGAAGCGTCGCCTCTGAGTCTTTAAATACCGAATCCTTTGGATTGATTTGTACTTGAACCTTCCTTTCTAAGCCTTCCTCCCCCCGTCGCCATGGGAAAGAAAAAGCTCAGCCGCAAGTTCAAGCTTCCTCGCCTCCTTTTCGGAGACTCTCCCCGCGGCTCCGGCGAACCACTGTCCGACAAGCCGGAGGACCCGCCGGCGACAATACCACCTTCCGCTCCTCCTCAGGCTCCGCTCCTGGCCCTCCCCTGGTACGGGGATGAAGGAGTCGAGGTCGAGCCACCAGAGGAGACCTCGGCAATGGCGTCTCCAACTCCCGAGGCTGCTCCGTCGAGCATTGCCGCCGGGAAGCACCCTGCGTCTTCCTCTCCAGCCCCGGCGTCTCCCATCTCCCTCTCCTCTGACGACGAGCTAGTACAAGGAGGGAGCAGAGCCCGGCTGAAGCCAGATGCGGTGCACGCAGGCGCATCTTCGTCTTCTGCTCGGTGGACACCAGCGGCGACGAGGAATTCGCCCGGTGCCTCTTCGTCTCCCTGAACCGTGACCTGATCGGGATCCCTGGAGACGGAGCGCTCATGGATCTCGTCAGCGACTCTGAAGAAGAGAACGCGGTAGATGATGATCCACCGCCTGGCGCTCCACCGTCCTGATCCTCGCCGACGACATTAGTCAAGCGAGGATCATTATTTTGAGTTTTTAGCCGCAGGGTAGTTATCAATCCCCCGTGAAATGTACTCCTTTTGGATTAATGAAGAAATTTCACTTGATGGATGTAACAATAGTCCCTTTTCCTGTGTTTGGAAATTTTTCGGATCAATCTAACCATGAAACTGCTTGTTCAGAAAACAAAATCCCCGAACAAAAGTCTCTTCCGATCAGACTAACTAGTACTTAGCGTGTTCGGGAAGTTTGACCCTGATCAGACGTGATCGGGGCATTTCCTCTATTCACACCGGCTGTTCGGTCATTTAAAACTGATAGCTTTCCAAGTAAGCTAGCAATCCTAAATGCATTGAATTTGACCTGCACATTTTTTGAAATGACGCGTGCCGCAGAAAAAAGGAAAGAATCTTTTTGACCCAACGGTCACTGCGGATTGCGTTGCTCAAGGGCAGTTTCTCGGGGTTCGTGCTCCCTCGCAGAACCATAAAGCCCCCAGGCGCAACCGCCTGGACTCCATTTGAGTCTTCGTCTCTCTCATTTGCATCTGCAAAACACTTGCTATTCTTCATCCACTTTCTTCCCTTCATCCACCTGCTCCTCCAGCCCCTCAGACCAGCTTCCTACCGCCATGGCATCCTCGCACTAATCCTCATCCGGTGGTGAATCCTCGGGAGATCAGAGCAGCGCCGCCGCCGGACGGGAACTCCGCAGCGGAAGCACGGTCTGCACCACGGACAAGTACTGGGACAAGTCCACCACTACGGCCAAGCAACTGCAGCAACTAGAGGACCTTGGATTGCTCCCTGACACCAGCCTCTTTCCTCGTCGTCATGCCAAAGGTCAGGTGTATCCGACCCCCAGCACCCTTAAGTTAGTGGCCTTCTTGGAGTTCTTCCACTGTGGATTCGGGGTCTATCCTTTTGATTTCTTCCACAGCATCTGTGAGCATTACCAGATAGAGCTTGTGCACCTTAAGCCCGGTGCCTTGACTATGCTTAGCGTCTTTGCCTTTTTGTGCGAAGCTTGGTTAGGGATTAAGCCTTCATTGCTCCTGTGGAGACATTTTTATACTCCTGCATTTTACAAGAAACAACTCATGATCGGGTCCATTGGGTTTTCCTTGAGAGATCGGGAGATCTATATCCCCTTCCCAGTAAAGGATTGCTGGAAAGGATATGAGCGCCATTGGTTTTACATCACCCTTCCCCAAGCCTCAGTAGCAAAAGGGAAATATTTGATGCCCTATATCAAGGAAGAGACCAAGACCCTGCCAAGAGTCACTCCAGAGATGCAGAAGCACCTTGATCGAATCTTGGAGCTCCGCAATGCCGGCCTGACGGCGGTTCATGTGGCAGAAGTCTTCATCAGATGGAGATTTATTCCACTCATGACCCATGACTGCTATGCCTGGACATTCAGGGGCGACAATGATCCGAACAGGGTGAAACCCGACGGTAGGCCTTTGTTTTTCTGTTCGGTTACTTTTCTGAGTTTGTTTGGTCATTTGAGATCATTACTCTTAACTAACAGTTGTCCCAGAAATAGAAGTGGCTGTTCGCCTAAAGAAGATGTTTGGAGCCGATCTCCCGAACTGGGAAAACGTCCCGACACCCTACAGCGCTGACAACCCTCCTCCAGAGGTAAACTGTCTCCCAGAAAATTTTCTTTCTTGCTTGATATTAATGTAACATGACTCTTTTCCCCGAACAGGCCCCACCTGTCGTTGATGCCCCCGCTCAGAACGGAGCCATCAACATTGAGGAGGAGGGAGAGTAGCCCATTGATCAAGGAGCCGCGGCCCCGACCACCGAACAGCCCGAACCGTCACCTGGTGGGGAAAAAGAGATTCCGAGCAGCCCCAACGTGACAGTCTCCCAAACCCGCAAGCGCTCTCGCAGTGTGAGCGTGGAGAGGATGGCTCCAGTCTCGGGGACTCTTGGTACGCCTGGACCCAGTGAATGGCCACCCAGTCGCAGTCCGCCTCGTCCTGATGCCCAGGTACCAAGTATGATCGTATTCAGGCGTTTATTCGCAGCCTTTGATCATATAACCAAAGCTAAACGTGTTCGGTAGATTTCTCGTCAGGAAATTCGTCTGATCGTTCTGTCATCAAAGCCAGCACTTGGCGCTAAGAGATTCAAAGTTAGGATCCCGACAGCCAAGTAAGAGCTCTGACTCACTTGATTATGCTTAAGTACTTTTCTCGGAGAAAATTTTGTTTTAACTATTTCTGGTTGTTCGGGAACTCAGGCTTTTCGAACCTACATCTTCTTCTCCCATCAAGCCATCTGAAAAGGAAAAAACTCCTGAGCCTGACTCGGCAGCCCAAACTGATGGTACGGAGAAGACTGCAGAGATCACAGGACCTGCCCCAACGCCCCTGGGCCCGATCATTAGTGCGCTCTCAGCAGCCGAGGAGCAATGGCGTTCGCTAGACGCTCGTGCCTCTGCTGCGGAAGCGTCTGTGATCAGACTGGAGGCCCAGGTCACCGTTCTCCAGTCCGAGAAGGAAGGTACATGTCTTATGTTTATCATGCTTGTTTATTGGGTCCTCATCCGCGAACTTTTGCTCACACACTGCCTTTGACCCTGTAGCTAACTCCAAGAGCATTGAGGTGATCGAGAAGAAAAACTCGGATCTGGAAGGGAGGCTAGCAGTTCGGGACAAGAACGTAGCTGATCTCACTGCTCGTCTTGAAGCTTCGAAAAGCGCAGCTTGTCCTTGGGGTCCAGGCTGATGGAAGGCGCGTGCGTCGCTGCTACTAATACCATCGGGGCCTTGAAAAGCCACGTTCCTGAACTCGACGTCTGCTACTCTCCAAGGGCTTCAAGTGTTCGGCGATCGATGCTGAAACTTTGTTTGACAGTCGTACCCCATTGGTGGAACCGTTTGTAAAGAACCTTGACCTCCATTTGAGTGATTCAGAGGAATCACCTTGAACTCTGTGCATGAATCCTGTAATAGGGTAAAACTTAAAGGTTTAGAATGCGACTATATTTTGCGAAACATATGCTTGCATGTTTTTGCTTAAGTCTTAGAGCTGATCGGTGTTTTTGCGGAGCTTTTTAACTGATAGCTTTGTCATAGCCAAAGGTCCCGTTACCATAAGCTATTTTGGAATTGTTTAGTCGCTGAGACAGGGGCGGCCTTCTGAACTGTGTAATTCCTTGTAGTCATGGTGTTCGATAATTTAGCGCAGCCTAGCTTTCTTGATTTAAAAAGCCCGATTCTTGCGTGGTAGTAGTACCATAGTAGCCCCTGGGCTCTTTTACAGTCATGCAGGCATGCTGAAAAAGAGTCCAGAAGTACTGACCGCAAGAACTGCCCGATCATGTGGGGAGCCCCCGAGCGTAGCGCTCGGGACGCATAGAATAGGTCTGAAAAAAAAAACTTTCAGCGTGGTAGTCCCCGGCTCTTTGTTAGTATATGCAGTATGGTAACAAAGAGTAGAAACAAAATGGAAAAAATAGAACCCAGCCCCCGAGCGTTAAAGCGAGGGTGAGTAGAGTGTGTAGAACTTATCTTTTTGTTTTGTTGGTGCTGTAGGCGACGCGGATGACGACTTTTATCTGCCAAACTTGATGTCGGGCTTGAACTTGCATGATTACCGTTGTTTAGGCATAGAATCTGTGTAGTTGATCCATGTTCCACGTGTTTGGAAGTATATCTCCGTCGGTCTCCGTGATCCTGTAGGCTCCTGGTCGGGCGATGTCTACTACGATGTACGGCCCTTGCCATGGCGAGGACAATTTGGTTTTGTCCTTGGTGCGTTGTTCTAGTTTGAGCACCATGTCACCAACGCATAGGCTTCTTTTGCGAACATTAGCATCATAGTATTGTCGCAGTTTTTGCTAATACAGGGCCACTCTAAAAGCAGCTGCGTCCCGAGCCTCCTCCAGGCGGATTAGCTCATCAGCGCGTCTGTCAGGCTCTTCAGTTTCTGAAAACATTGCCACGCGTGGGGCTTGTAGTCGGATGTCGGATGGTAGAATCGCCTCTGCTCCATACACCAAGAAGAAAGGTGTTTCGCCTGTCGCTCGGTTCATGGTGGTCCTCATTGACCAAAGTACTGTAGGGACTTCATGAATCCAACGCTTGTCGTAAGCTTGCAATCTATTAAAGATTCTCTTCTTGATTCCTTGGAGCATGATGCCATTGGCACGCTCTACTTGCCCGTTCGTCTTTGGGTGATTTACCGATGACCGATCATGCCTGATCCCGTGGTCGTAGCAGAAATCAGAAAACTTTTTGCTTTCAAACTGCATTCCATTATCAGAGATTATCCTGTTCGGGACACCGAATCTGGCGACAATACTCCATAGGAATTTGACAGGTGCCTCTTTTGTGATTTTCTGAACTGACTCGGCCTCAACCCATTTTGTAAATGTGTCAATGCCGACGAACAGAAATCTGTAACCCCCGACAGCCCTTGGGAAGGGCCCGAGGATATCTATTCCCCATGTGGCAAAGGGCCATGACAAGGGAATAGTGTTTAAAGCTTGCACAGGTTTAGTTTGTTTTCGTGCGAAGAATTGGCATGCCTCGCACTTTTTTACTAACTCGCTTGCGTCTTGAAGAGCTGTGGGCCAGTAGAAGCTCTGTCGAAATGCTTTCCCTGTTAGATATCTGGGAGAAGCATGTGATCCACAGATTCCTCCATGAATATCGTGGAGCAAACTAATGCCCTCGGTCCGTGTGATGCATTTGAGGAGCATTCCATTGCGGGTTAGCTTGTATAATCGCCCATCAACCAATTGATAGTTTTTGGCTTTACGATGGATTTTCTCCAATGTAGCATCATCGTCCGGAATAGCTTGGTTTATGAGGTACGCCCGGATTGGATCCATCCAGTTCTCCTTGTTTGCAACTAGAGCGGCGGCTCGGGCCGTACCGACCAACATAGACTCCTTGACGGATTCGTTGGTTGTAGAAACTGTGCCCTTGGCAGGCGCAGTTTTTAGGTTCGGTAGTGAAACCGACACAGATGGTTTAGTAAGAACTTCAAGTAACACGTTACCTGGGAGCCGCGTGCGCTCTGCAGCTGCCTTTGCGAGCTTGTCTGCGTCGCCATTGAATTCCCTTTTTACGTGTCATACTTCAAGCCCATCAAATTTGCTCTCCATCCGCCTATATGCTTCCAAGTACTCTTTCATGACTTGCTTTGCAGCTAACTCGGAATCCCCTTTCACGAGCAGCCTCCTGACGCCAAGAGATGCAGCTATGCGGAGCCCTGTCAAAAGTCCTTCATACTCAGCAACACTGTTAGTAGGAGTTGGATCGGCAAAATTGATTTGTAATGCGTACCTGATGATGTCATTGTGCGGTGAGATCAGGACCACCCAGCCCCCGCACCTTCTCTGCAAAATGCTCCATCATAGAACATGGTCCAGTGTTCGGGATTTTGGGCAGCTTCTTCGGGTTCGGGGTTTGTCCACTCTGCGATGAAATCTGCCAGAGCCTGTGACTTGATGGCAGTTCTGGGTATGAATTCAATGTCATAAGCCCCCAGCTCCACAGACCATTGTGCTATCCTACCCACGGCATCTGGATTATGTAAAATGTTGCCTAAGGGGTAAGTTGACACGACCTTGATCTTGTGGCTCAGAAAATATTGCTTGAGCTTTCTGGAAGTGTTGACACCTGATTTTTGCACCAGGAGTACTGAGTCAGATGGTGATGTGGCAGTGCTGCAAACTGAGCAGTAGGCCCGTTGACTGGTCAAAGCTGAATATAACAAAGAAGGAAGCCGATGCAGGAAAGAGAAGTCCGATCAAGGGCTCGTCGGCTAAAAGGAGAGCGTATCAGATACGGGGGCTATTTCCTTTTTGAAGGCATTTTGAGAGTCCCATTCTATATTAGATTTAGTTTACTTTATCTGCAAGTTAGTCAGGTCCGATCAGGACTCTTCATGACCAGGGTATAAATATAAACCCTCGTCCATTGTAATTATTATTCTCACAATCAATACAACCCGGCTTCACGCCAAAACCCTAGGATTAGTAGATACCGACGAACTCATTGGTGGACGGGCTGCATCAGTTCTTGATCTCCGGCTTACCAGTAAGATTGTCAACTTATCGAATTAGTATAGGCTTTGAATTGAGGCGCATCGCCCTTTCTCGTTTATACTATTCAACCGATTTATCTTTGGATCGTCAAGTTTAACTTAGATTCCCTGCGTCGGAGCTAAGTTTCCCTTGATTATTGTCACACCCGGATTTACGAAGGAAATCCGAATGCTACTATATGTGTACCCAGGAAGTCTTTACACACATATAGCTCAGAAATGATTATCAAAAGAGAAAGAACAGTGCTCGATACAAAAACAGAAATAAAGTCATTACATTACAGGCATTACATTTATTATTAACTCATCAAAGTAGCGGAAGAGTAGAGCATCTAAATCCAAAACGCCTCCACAGGGACTCTGACTGGGGGAATGCACTGCCTAGAAGTCCGAAAACTCCTCGGGGAAGACAAAAGCATCCACAGGTGGTTCATCTGAGTACCCATCCGGGATTTTGTTGATATGAAGCAAGTGTAAGTAATCCATCATACTTAGCAAGCATAACATGATTAA